>CAWUFW010002746.1:600000-985000 GCA_963921515.1 Calotriton arnoldi | reverse complement strand
TTAAACAAATGCTTTTGTGGGCCCTGGGGGTCCCTGTGGAACCCCCTGAGCAGGCCTAGGGGGTCAGGGTGTTTCTACCCTGCCCCCTTCTCTTGTTGTATATCCTTATTTTACCTTTTTTCTTGTGACTTGGTTCGAGTCACAAAATGGCTGCCAACGCTTCTTGGTTGGAACGGTGGGCAGCCAATCAGATCGCAAACTTGAGATATATGGATATCAGAGAAATGTTTACATTTCTCAGCAACTACTGAACGGATTTACACCATTTAACAAAAAGAGTGCTTTCTGGACCAAGAGCTACCTTTTTGCCAAATTTGGTGTCATTCTGTTAAGCAGTTCGGGCTGTAGCCGTGTCTAAATTTTCCTATGGAAATTAACATGGAGAAAACATGTTTTGGGACCCCCCTCTTTTTCTCGGCCCCCGCTTGACGAATCACCCCGAAACTTTCAACACAGGAGCTGACCTGAACGCCCTATTAGTTTCATCAAACGGCGCCAAAGATATTGGCAAAAGAAAAAAACGCCTTTTGTATAGAAACAAGGTCCTAATTATAACTATCTACTGGCAACCGCCACTAGGTGATATATATGTATGTGTGTATGTGTATATGTATGTGTATATATATATGTGTATATATATATATGTATATATATGTGTATGTGTGTGTGTATATATATATATATTCACTGAAAAAACCATAGGTTTTAGGGACAGTTATAGTTAGTTGGACATTTCACTCGTACAAAACCCGTGAAATTCCCCCGTTCTAGTTAGTTCAGCTAACTATAACTCGCGCCCCCGCAATGCACTGCTGATGACGTCACATATTACATCACTCATGACATGGTCAGTGACATCACTGATGACATCACTGATGACATCTCAAATGACATCACTGATGACATCATCCAGTGACTGTGTGTTTCTGTAAAGTTTAAATATTTTTAATATATATAGGGAAAGGCATATTGAAGAATGAGTGGGTGTATAAGTGTCTGTATGGATGATTTAGTAGGTGCATGACTGACTGTATAAGTGAGTGATTAAACGAATCTTACTGAATGCATGGGTTAGTGACTAAACTGGGTGAATGTCTGAATCCGTCTGTCTGTTGCTGTGTAAGTGGCTGCATGGGTTTGTGAATAGCTACATGAGTGTCTATATGAGTTATTGATTGGTTGTCTGAGTATCTGTATGGGTGCCTGAGTGTTTGTGTGGGTGGGGTGTGTGCGACTCTGTGCATAGATGTGTGAGTGGGTGATTCACTGGGTGGATGGTTTCAAGAGTGCATCTGTGATAGACTGTATGGGTGGGTAAGTGTGTGTAAGAGTGTGTTAGTGAGTGAATGTATGTCCCAGTGGTACATGTGTGAGTAACTACATATGTGAAAGGCAGTATATATGTGTGTTGGAGTATATAAATAGCTATAAGCCAGAGTGAGTGATTGTGATAGTGGCTGTATGGATGAGTGTGTGCTTGTATCAGTGATTGTATAAGAGCGTAACAATGTGCTAGTATTTGTATGATTAAGTGAGCTGGTGTGTGTATAACTGTATAGGTGAGTAAATGGCAGTGTGTTTAATTATTTGCATGACTGACTAGGTGTGTGAGTACCTCTATGGATGAGTGGCGGTTTTTGAGTGTCTATATAGGAGTAAGAGTGCATATGATAGTCCTGTACTGAGTGACCATAAGTATGAGTGACTGTACGGGTGAGTGAGTGGATGTGTGTGTGTAGACCTAAGAATCAGTGAGTGGGTATGTAGTTATTGGTGTTGGAGTGTCTATGGTTTTGCGAATGGCAGTCTGTAATTTAGATTTGGTGTATCAAAGGTTATATTAGGGTGTGAGGAGCTGCATCAGATTATCACATGGATGATGTCATCAGTGATGTCATCAGTGATGTCACTGACCATGTCATGAGTGATGTAATATGTGACGTCATCAGCAGTGCATTGCGGGGGCGCGAGTTATAGTTAGCTGAACTAACTATAACGGGGAATTTCACGGGTTTTGTACGAGTGAAATGTCCAACTAACTATAACTGTCCCTAAAACCTATGGTTTTTTCAGTGAATTTCAAAGGTTTTTTAAATGCTAATTCCTAACTATAACGCCCCTAAAACCTATGGTTTTTTCAGTGAATTTCAAAGGTTTTGTAAATGACAATTTTTAAATGTATTAATTGTTATATTTATTTTTTTGATACTGATTTACTACATTTTTTAAAACTATTTATTTTTAGATATTTTATTTATTAAATTACATTGTAATTACATTATACATTACATTACAAAATATACTTTCTCAGAATGAATTACTTTAGTTTAAATTCTTTGCAAATAGGCAATAGACTTTTAAGTACAGTAGTTACAGTTGTTGCAATGGGCAACACAATTTCAAACACAATGCAACATTGAGCTCAATGTGAATTTCTAGTTAAATGCAATTAGTTACTTTATGGATTACTTTTCTAACCACAGGACTGGATCCTAGATTCAGTCCTGGGACATCTCCTGTAAACAGTTTAGTAAAAGCGTTTTGGTTACAGTAGTGATTTTTAAGGAATATTATTGTATTTTAAAAGTTGACACTTAGAAACTTTTTCACATAGAATCACCAATGTTATCCTATGGGAGGAAATTCACTTAGCAGGTAAGTAGTGTTATCGTGACTTTTTCTCACTCAGTGGTGGATCCTGGATCCAGCACTGGTGCATCTCCTGTAAACAGTTGAAAGAATGCGTTTAAGTCATACAGGCGATTTTTAAGGAATATTTGTAGTTTGTGAAAATCGACACTTTGAAACTTTTCTGCTGAAAACCAGACAATGGATTCCTATGGAAGGAAATACAAGTTACTGGTAAGTACGGTTAAAATTACTTTTCAGGGTCAGTGCTGGGCTAAAAGATGCAGCACTGGGTTCTCTCCTGATAACAGGTGAGTAAATCGGAATTCGTATTTCGGCTGATTTTAGAGGAATATTTGTATGTTTCAAAAATCGACACTTAGAAACTTTTTCAGCAAAAAGCAGGCAATGATATCCTATGGAAGGAAATTCAAGTTACTGGTAAGTACGGTTAAAATTACTTTTCAGGATCAGTACTGGACTGAAAGATGCAGCACTGAGGTCTCTCCTGATAACAGGTGAGTAAATCGGAATTCGTATTTCGGCTGATTTTAGAGGAATATTTGTATGTTTCAAAAATCGACACTTAGAAACTTTTTCAGCAAAAAGCAGGCAATGATATCCTATGGAAGGAAATTCAAGTTACTGGTAAGTACGGTTAAAATTACTTTTCAGGATCAGTACTGGTCTGAAAGATGCAGCACTGAGGTCTCTCCTGATAACAGGTGAGTAAATCGGAATTCGTATTTCGGCTGATTTTAGAGGAATATTTGCACAATGGTGAAGGGAGGGGCGGGGCCTGAGGTGACATCTGTGCAAACGCGCCCCGTGGCGCGTTTTAAGTTGGGGGATTAAGTCCCCTTTAATCATGAGGGTCCCTGGGGCCAACTAGCCCACCAGGAACCTCCAGTATGCGCCAGGGGCTGCGTTGCAGAGACGTGTAGAGGCCTCACCCCTTTTTACACCTCTGCAAGGCAGCTCTGTGGCGCTTTTTGGAAGTACATGGTGGGCTAGTTGGACTCCAGGGACCCTCAGGATTCAAGGGGACTTAATCCCCCATCTTAAAACACGCCACGGGGCCTGTTTGCACATATGTCACCTGAAGCCCCGCCCCTCCCTTCACCACTGTGCAAACGCGCCCGTGGCGCGTTTTAAGTCGGGGGATTAACTCCCCTTGAATCCTGAGGGTCCCTGGGGGCCAACTAGCCCAACAGGTATATCCAAAAGCGCCACAGAGCTGCGTTGCAGAGAGGTGTATAAAGGGGCGTGGCCTCTGTACACCTCTCTGCAACGCAGCCCCTGGTGCATACTGGAGGTTCCTGGTGGGCTAGTTGGCCCCAGGACCCCAGTATTGAAGTGGAATTACTTCCCCATCTGCAAACGCGCCAGGGGCGCGTTTGCAGAGTGGTGAAGGAAGGGGCGGGGCCTGCGGCCCGATCGTTTTTCTCCCCTGAAGGGGGGCTGTGTGGCCCCCTTCCTTTTTCCTATTTTTGGGCCCTGGGGACCCCATCCCCCAGGGCCTTACCCCCTTTTTTTTTTTTTTCAATTAAACGGGAAGGGGCCGCGTGGCCCCCCTCCCTGGCCGAATCCTGCCCCGGGGACCCCATCCCCGGGGCATGGCCACACTTTTCTTTAATTTTTAAGGAGGGGGCTACGTGGCCCCCTCCTCAGGCCTCCTTTTGCCCCGGGGACCCCATCCCCCGGGGCAGGCCTTTATTTTTTTACTTATTTCTGGGGAGGGGGCCGCGTGGCCCCCTCCCGAGCCACTTATGGCCCCGGGGACCCCATCCCCCGGGGCCTGGCCTCTCGTTGGGGACTGTGGGGGGGTCCCCAAACCCCCCACAGTCCCGCCGGCTCCCCGTGTCCTAAGGGAGCCGGCATTGCTTTTCCACATGGGGAGCAGCTAAGATGCTGCTCCCCATGTGGAAAAGCAATTTGCTTTGGATATTGGAAGCGAGAGCAGGTTTCCCTGCTCTCTCTTCCAATATCCAAAGCAGTTTGCAATGACAGGACGGGAGCCGCGAGGCTCCCGTCCTGTCATTGCAAACAGCAGTGTCCCGGGGGTAGGCACCCCGGGACACTGCAGGAGCCGGCCCTGGGGGTGGCGGTCCCCAGGGCCACCACAGGCTCCAGGAGGGGGCCGCGCGGCCCCCTCCCCACATCAGCAAAGCCCCGGGGAGGTGGTGGTCCCCGGGGCTTCGGGGGTCCAAAACGGACCCCCATTTTAATTTGTTAGTGCCCCGGGGAGGTGGCGGTCCCCGGGGCGTGTGGGGGGCTCGAGCCCCCCACACATTTAATTTAAAAAAAAAAGAAGCCCCAGGGAGGTGGTGGTCCCCGGGGCTGCGGGAGGGCTCAGAGCCCTCCCGCACCATTTTAAAAAGAAAGCCCCGGGGGGGTGGCGGTCCCCGGGGCTTGGGGGGCCCTTTGAGGCCCCCCATACATAAATTTAACCCCCCCCCCACCATGCCCCCGGGACTTGGGCCACCCGGGGCAAAATACAATCGAAGCGCGGGAGACCGCGCTTCGATTTTTTTTTTTATCGGCAGGATCCGCGCACCCTGAGCGCATCCTGCCGATTTTTTTTTTTTTTAAATGCTTTTTCTGCCCAGGGGTCCTTGTGGGAGCCCCTGAGCAGACCTAGGGGGTCAGGGTGTTTCTACCCTGCCCCTTTGTGCGCTTTGCGCACTTGTTTCTGTCCCTCGGTTCTACCGAGGGACAAAATGGCTGCCAACATTTCCTGAATCGGAATGTTGACAGCCAGCTGACAGCCAATTAGCATGCAGCTCGTGATCGGGACGGTGCGCGCAGGGTGCGCTCAGGGTGCGCGGATCCTCCGTGCCCATGGATATATATGTACTTTTACTTTTGATTTTCTCAGCAACTACTGAACGGATTTACACCATTTAACAAAAGGGTTCTTTCTGAACCAAGAACTACCTCTTTGCCAAATTTGGTGTAATTCCGTTCAGCAGTTCGGGCTGTAGCCGTGTCTAAAGTTTCCTATGGAAAAATGAATGGGGAAAACGCGTTTTGGGACCCCCCTTTTTTCGGCCACCGCTAACGAATCACCCCGAGACTTTCAGGGTAGGAGCGGACCGGAGCGCCCCACAAAGTTTGAAAATTTCGCGAAGATACGTCAACCGGCAAGAGAGTTATTTCAAATAGAATGTCGCGGATTTCCTATGGAAAATAGGTCCTAACTATAACTATCTACTGGCGACCGCCAGTAGATAATATATGTATGTATGTATGTATGTGTATATATATATATATATGTTAAAGTAACTTCTAGTCTAGTTAGGTGAATATGCCATTAACAACATTAAGATTTGAACTCAAATAACACAGAAATTCACCAGTGATAGTTAGCAAAGCTAACTTTAGTATTTTGCCCTTTACCACTAAAGATATTGATGTGATAGCATGTTCTCTAATTTTTATTTAAATCTTAGGGACAGCTATTTGCGTTAAGCTCTGGCGAATACCAAGAAAGGTTTGCAATTGATATATATGATTAAGTGCATACACTTATGTATTTAACAATGTATGCATTATTTAGGAACATGAGCAGAAGTATTTCTTTCATATTCATGAAAGGATACGTAGTTGAACAATGACATGGAATCACCAGCTAGTATTTCCTTTATTAATTGTCGTCATTGAAATATTAAAAATAGTCTTTTATTCGTGCACCAACCAAATTATCATGTATTATGGTCCAACAAAGATCAACAGAAAGGTGCTTCAGAATACCGTTCATCTGTTGCACAGGCTGCAACGGATGGAAATGGGTTCTGCACACATTATGCACCTTAAAGGGCTCTTTGTGAGTAACTGTTTGCCCTACTGCTTTCCAGTGATCTACCCTGCCTTTACCACATTTCCAACGTATAAAATGTGTTAATCTCCTGAACAGGCACTCAATACTTTTATAGGAAATAGCATTTGAGCTATTATCTAGAAAGAACAAAAGATCTTGGAAGTCAAGACAACATATACTCTCAAGCCCATGTAATGTTAGGATTTCAGTGTCTAACGAGGCTATTTCAACTTAGATTGTTCCCTGTAGTACATTTTGTCACCAGAATGTGAATGGGGTTTAACAAGATGCTCTAAGATGTCTTGCCAGGTAAGGGAAGGAGCCACTGGTACTTCATGAATACTATATGTGTTACCTTATTGGACTGTTTTCAAATACATTGCAACGGTCAGTGCATACTTTTTGCTCATCTTACTGTTTGGACTTTGTTGTTAGTTTAGAAATTGTAGTAGGCCAAGGGTTCTTTAGGAATGTTTATGGTTTGTGCTGTCTCTCTCTTCATCTTGGTCAGCATCTTGAATTGGCATCTTTTCTGGACGGGGAACCAGTGGAGGTTCCTGAGGTGGGGGGTGATGTGAGTCTGTTAGGACAGGTTGAGGATGAGTCTGGCCACTGACTTCTGAATCTTCTGGAGTCTCTTCGTGAGTTGGGTGGTGGTCGCTGCGTACAGTGCGTTGCCGTAGTCCAGCCGGCTGGTGACTAGGGCTTGAGTGACAGTTTTCCTTGTGCCGATGGGGAGCCATTTGAAGATCCTTCAGAGCATTCGGAGAGTGTGGAAGCAGGCAGTGTAGACTGTGTTGATCTGTCGTTTCATGATGAGTTTTGCTGTCCAGGATGATGCCAAGATTGCAAGCGTGATCTGTCAGTGTGTTAGTCGGACTGAGTTTGGCGGGCCACCAAATGTTGTTCCACGGGGAGGTGTTGTTCCCAAAGATCAGCACTTCAGTCTTGTCAGCTTTGAACTTCAGACAGCTGGTCTTTATCTAGTCGGCAATGTTTGTCATGCAGTTGTGGAAGTCTGTCCTCATGGAGGGGGGTCTCCTGAGAGCAAGAGGATGAGCTGGTTGTCGTCAGTGTAGGATATGATGTTGAGGTTGTGGGTTCTGACGATGTTGGCCAGAAGCATCATGTATGTGTTGAAGAGGGTGGGGCTGAGGGATGAACCTTGAGGGACACCGCATATGATGCTCTTTGGCTCCGAGGCAAGGGGTGGCAGATTTTCTGGGTCCGTCCTGTAAGGAAGGATGCGATCCATCTGAGGGCGTCACCCTGGATCCCAATGTGGTGAAGTCTCTTAATGAGTGTGTGGTGGGATACGGTGTCAAAAGCTGTTGAGAGGTCGAGGAGGATCAGGACCGCTGATCCTCCCCGGTCTAGGAGGATAAGGATGTTGTCTGTGGTAGCGATCAGAGCGGTCTCAGTTCTGTGCTTGACACAGAAACCAGATTGAGAGGTGTTGAGCAGGTTGTTTCTCTCCAAGTGTTCGGTGAACTGATGGTTGATGGCCTTCTTGAGAACTTTGACGGGAAAAGGGAGCAGCGAGATGGGGCAGTAATTCTTGAGTTCGCTGGGGTTGGCGTAGGGTATCTTGAAGAGGGATCTGACATCTGCGTGTTTCCATACATTGGGAAAGGTGGCTGTGGTGATGGATGCGTTTAGAATGTTGGTGAGTTGGCAGCTGATTTCCATGCTTTAGAGGTTGAAGAGGCAGTGGGGCAGGGGTTCGTGGATGCTCCCGAGTGGATGGAGTTCATGATGGCTGTGATGTTCTGGGTGGTGAGCTGTTCTTATGCAGTGAGCGACTGGTCGGAGGTGGGGTCTGTTGGTGTGGGGAGGCTGTTGAGGTCGGTGGGTTGCGGTTCAAAGTTCCTGTGGATGATAGATATTTTGTTGTGGAAATGGTTCGCTAGTGTGGTAGTCTTGGTGGCTGCTGGGCAGGAGAACTCTGACGATGCTGAAGAGTTCCTTAGTGTGGTTGGTGTTTGCTTCGATCCGGTTTACCTGGGTGTCTTTTTTCATGTCTTTGGGGTGTTGGTGATTTGTGTTGAGGGCTGACTTGAAGGTGGCTCGGTCTATGGGGTCTCTGCTGGTGTGCCATCTTCTCTCCAGTTGTTTGCAACTGCATTAAATTTTCTTGAGTTCTGGTGTGTCCCAGCTGGCTTATTTGGTGTGTCTGCAGGACTTGGCTGGCTTAATGGAGGTGACTCAGTCGGCGTAGTTGGTGATCAAGGTAGTGAAGTTCTGGATGGTATGTTCCAGGTTAGTTACAGGGTCGGTCTGGGTGGTGTTGAGGGTGTCAGTTCATTGGGTCTGTCTCACTTTGTTCCAGCTGCGGAGGGAGGAGCCAAGAGGCCTGGTGGCGATGCATGGGGATCCTGCGATGGTGAAGTGGGCGATGGTGTGGGCAGTCCAGTTGAGTTCTATGACATGACTGTATTTAACTCTGTCGCTGGCCGTGAAGATTGGGTAAAGCGTGTCCTGCGCTGTGTGTGGGGTCGGTGACCAGCTGGGCGAGGCTGATGTTGCTCATGCGTTCCAGGAGGTTAGTGGAGTTGGTGTCTGTGGGGTCGTCGAGGTGGAAGTTGAGGTCCCCAAGGAAGATGTAGTGCTTGGAATTGATAGCTTGTGGGGCGATGAAGTCTGTGATGGTGTCGCAGAAGCCAGGGCAAGGTCCTGGGAGTCTGTAGGCGTGGGTGCCTCTGATGGTCATTCTGCAATCGGTGTAGAGCTGGAAGTTGAGGTATTCCATGATCGTGTGGGTAAAAGTATCTCTGCTGCATGATGAGAAGCCAACACCATCTGTACAAAACTATACTGTTAAACTCCGCGCAGCACGTAGAGTCTTTAGAAGGATCCAGTGGCTGCATTACTGCAGATGCAGAAAGGTCTTACCAGTCCCAGATGTGATGATTGCCTCGTTAGCACTTTGTCGAGAAGTACCAGTCGAGTCTGACCTTTGTTCTCAGGAGCCCAGTATCAGACTGATCAACAGGGCAATCAGGCAGCACCTGAAGGGCTGGTCTGGTAGGTCAGTGTGTGTTTTTATTTGTGGGCCTGTTTTATTGTCTACTGGAATAATTTTCACTGTTGATTTCTTTGATATTAAAACAAACATTGCCTGCAGCAAGCTCAAATCTACGCCGGCTTCCATACTTTGCAAAGCAGTTATACATTGTGTCTTTACAAATTCAAAACTGCCCCTATTTGCAAACATGGGACAATTTTCCTTCCTATATGTGATTGTCCATGCAAGGTTCCACATGTGCTCCCCCAAATTCCACCTTCCAGAACGCTGGAGCTACATACCAGACATTCACTCTAAACCTGCAACTTTTCACTTCTTGTTCTGTTAACTCTGACTTTCTTCCAGCCTTCTGATGGAGTGCCTCTTTTGTCTACTGTACCTGCCAATTGTCGTCTTGGCGGAGTCATCAGAGGTCGCTTTGGTTGCTCGATGTGGGGAACTTTTTGTATGAGTGGTTTGCCTGGGCACAAGCCCATTTATGCCTTGGCAACCCAGGAAAAACTCCATATTGCATCTTTAATGGGTAAGGTCCCAAATGTATTTCTATAGCACCGCTTATTCCTTCAAAACACCAAGGACACCACAATGTTATTGATCATCCTGATTGCTCCAACTGGTACTACCAAGTAAAGTTCTTCTGCATCTTTTCTAGTGGGTCCACACCTGCCTCTTCCATAGAACAGACTTATGGGCTGCTATAGCTTAGCAGGCTACCCCCCAGTTTAGCTGACATACTGACCCCCCAGTCGCCTAGCAGAGGACTGTCGAGAGATCTTCGCTTTCTCAAGAAATGTCAGCCTGCCTAGCGGAGATCTCTCTGCCTGTAATGCATCTGCTGGTGCATCAGATGCACTTAAGACAGAGCTGAATGTCGAGTGGGCATTATGCATGTTTTTTTCACTCCCCTGCATTTGTGTTTTTTGTTTTACAAATGAACTCCCAAAGTGTGACGTTGTTAGAAGCAACAATTCTGTGGCCCTGGCACACAGAGTTTTCTCTCTGCACTACAGAGCCATTCATTGATTGTTTTCCCTGCCCAGGACAGCCGTGTCTCCTGTGACGAATCCGGGATAGAGGTCAATGAATTCTACCAGCAGAGCCAACTGAGGCTGACTAGCAAACACCATGCAGTTTCCCTGTCTCTAAACGTGGTAGGGGAACTGCAAGGTTGGTGGACTGGGCATTTGCTGTTTTTTTAAGATACTTCTCCTTTGTAGTCCTCTAAATTGACCTGCTTGGTTTCCAGAAGAAAGGAAAGATTGTGCATTGCCCCCTGCCATACCTCAACTTAAGCAGGTTCACAGGCAGATAGCCTGCTACCGCTCTAGCATCTCTTCTAAAAACTCAGATGTTCTGGCAGCTGCTTGGAAGATCTCTGTAGAAAGGCAATAACTGAAGGTTTGTTACTCGGCCATGCCTAGAAACATCTATGGGTTCACCTGCATGATATATGATATCCTTTTCTAAACATCTGACAGGGTCAGTTGTTAAATTGGACATCTGAAATATGTACCTTGGGGCCTGTGATTATACTTGGGGAACGCTTTTCCATTGAAAACAAATAAGCTAGTGAATGCCATCTGAGTTTTTTGTTGCATTTCTTGCTCCACTGTCGAGGTGCCTACTACGAGCTTGGACTTGAGCTTGATTCAGGATAATGCACAAAACTCATCAAGCTCAAGCCACCATGAAGCTCTTGTTGTGACAACTTCCTTGTTTGTCATTATCGCTGTCCCAGGCACTTAATTGAGCATCATACTAAGTAGTACTGAACCTTGGACTGTGTTCTATCAGAACACATGTTAAGAACTCACCTTAGAGTTTGCAGAATTCCACCCGAATAAAGAAATACTGACCCATCCTTCTTTCTTTGCATGTACAGCTATGGTGATGCTGCATAACTTTGATGTCCAGTATGCCCTAATTAATTAATAATAATGTATTGTTCGATCAACAACATGATCATACACAGGAAATCACACAATGCACAGTATCGTATAAACACATTAAACACAAGTTTAAAACAGCATTGGCCTTACTGGTCAAACCAGCATTTAAAACAACATTACAGTTTTTGTTTTCACCGTGTAACAAAATCAATTAAAAAGCTCATTTATTAAAACAGTCTGTGCCCATCATTTCCCCAATGACCCACTGAACAGCCATGCCAACGACTTGCCCTGCTTTATGGGTGAACCTTTATCACAGTGTTATTCTTGCAACTTTCGGTCTCTGCCACCAGGCATAGAGCAAATATCTAGATATTGCAAAAACAAGCCACTTTGTTGTGTCTGACCTAAATATGAGTAGAGCATCAGAGAGGCGTGAGAAGGAAATCAGTCGACAAGCCGGAATGATCCATAATTTCCTTAGGTTTACATACACGGGACAGGAAAAAAAGAAATGTTCTATGGTCTGTGGGGTAGAGCAACAGGATGGGCACAGGGGGGATATAGTAACATTTACCCAACTATTTTTCATTGCATTCAGTGGGAGAATTCCAGTCCTAAATTGTATATAAAGTGCCCGTACCTGAGGAGGTTCTAGATCATCCTTATACAAATCTAAGCTAAAACAACTTTTGAAATTTAAAAACGCAGAGGTTAAAGTGCCACGCGCCCCTACATCAATGCATGAAGATTCAACAAATGCCCAGAACATTTTTTAAACAGGGGGACCGTCTTTTTCCCAATAGACTGTGGATCCTCCCACGTAGCACCCAGGCCCAATCTAAAAAGCCACTCCCTGACCTTATTAAACCAGGGCAGACGCCCCGTTTGTCTTTGGAGAGTTAATAATTCCTCTACTGCGTCCTTTACAGGGACCTGAGAACTACTAGTCCAAAGTCTCATCCAGAATGTTAGTGCTTTGAGAGTAGCAAAGTGTGAAATGGACTGTAGTCCAAGGTCAAGGCGTAATGGTAGTATGGGTGTGTTTGTTGGGAGGTTAAGAATAGCCCTTAAAAATTTGTTTTCCGAGACCTCTAGCTGTTTTAGGTTCTCCAGTCCCCACAATTCAGCCCCATAAAGGGCTGCACCTAAACCTTTGGCCCGATGTATTTCAAAGATGGGTGAGATTGGGTGGAAGGCTGAGCGTTTTACCCTCTTTGCTATTGCACAGTCCACCTGCTATAATTTCAGTACACTCTTCAGGATTTGTGGTGACCATACTAGGTCACTAATTCGGACTCCCAGGTAGTTGAAAGCCTTGACCTGTTCTAAATGTTGGGTACCCAACTTCAAGTTCCCCTTGGTGGATTTATAAGGGTTAAAAACCATAAACTTTGTTTTCGAACAGTTGATCTCAAGGCCCCGATCTTTGCATGCTTCAGTGAGCTTACTTAACACACTCTGAATACCCCATTGGGGTTTTTAAATCAGCAGTGTGGCGTCTGCAAATAGCAAGGAGGGTATAAGGCTACCAGCTAGCTTTGGGGGGTCACCTCCACAATCATAAAGTTCGCTTATGAGCCCATTCATGTACAGAGTAAACCGGGTTGGGGCGAGCACGCAACCCTTTTGCACCCCCTTGGAGACTAATATGTTGGTGGAAAGACTGCCATTAGAGTTCCACCTGACTTTGGCATAGTTGCCTTGGTGTAAGCAAACCAAAAGTTGAAGCAGATCATCTGGGAGTCCTAAATCTCCTAGAGCGGCCCATAGCTTATTGCGGTCAATGGCGTCAAATGCTGTTTTAAGATCAACAAAAACGACATATAAATGACCCTTCCTAATCTTCACTTCTTTCCAGATGAGCAGCAAGAATCTAAACACTTGGTCTAGGGTCCTCGTAGATGCCCTGAAGCCTGCCTGTAAGTGTGAGATGATATTGTTTTCCTCTATCCAGTTTTGGAGGCGTAATAAAATAGCTTTACAGAACACTTTCTGAGACACATCAATGAGGCTTATTGGCCTGTAATTAGAGGGGTCCCCGGTGTCACCTTTTTTAAATATGGGGATAATTTCAGCACCCTTCCAAGTTGGAGGGTTGTCCCCTCCTTGCAGAATGGCATTAAAAACCCTTTGGAGTAGTGGTCCCCAAATTTTAGGCTCTGCTTTGTAAAGGTCTCCCGGGAGTCCATCTAGGCCTGGTGCTTTCCCAGTCTGAAGCAAGTTAATTGCAGTCACAATTTCCTGTAAGGAGAAACCATCAGCGTAGTCCTGTATGGGCGTTAGGGTACAATCCCCGATTGCTACTGCGGATTCTCCCTCGGGGACAGAGACCGTGCCAGAGTAAAGTTTCTGGAAGTATTCCTCCCAAACATGTGGTTGAATATAAAAGTCATCTTCACTGACCTGCTTAATGTCCGAAATTTTCCGACTTCGATCCAAAGATATTTGGCAAGTTTATTACTGGCAAGGCAGAGAGAAGCAGTGAGATGGGACTGGATCTCAACAAGAAGTGCAGACAAATGGATAAAGCATCCAATTTATTGAAGTGATGCATGTGACATGTATGTGCTACTCGTACTTCCAACCTCCTGAACCTGGGACATTTGGAATCCCCTTTGCAACTTTCTGTTAGAGAGGTGAAGAAATGCAATGTAAAGTGACTACTAACTTCTAATCTGTACTATATTTATGTCTTCGAATGTATGGATAAATCAGACTATGATGATAATACTGCTGTTGATATTAATAATTGTAACCGTAGGAACATTAGAAACATGAGTGCTCAGACTTGTAACTATAACCTACGGTAGGTGATTCAAATAACACCAAGAAGGAGATTCGAGTAATACCAAGAAATGTATCATGGTTGTTATCATGTATACCTTTTAGTACTAGTCTGTTTGCAGCACTGTGACATACTTACTGGACGACCCAGCTATGCAAGTGCAGCAACTGAACTGAATTTGTATTGTGTACCCCCCCCTCCCTATTTTGCTCTGCAATAAAGCATGGTTAATAAAAATTTTAAAAAAAGGAAATGTATCTTGGATTTTGCATGCTAAAAGTGGCTTATAGAATGGGCCTCTACTCTGCTGAATATCACTACTGTTATTGTAATGTTTTTTTAAAAACTGAAAATAAAGTTTTGAAGAATATTTTGAGCCTTTACATAATATTTATACTTTTTATTTTAGCAAAACCATGGCTGTACCATCTTTGCCTACATGTGTGAGCATTTCCTCGACTGGGCGTTGGGCCGCAGTAGGAACAAGCGAAGGCGCTGTGCATGTCCTGGACACAGATAGCGGACAGGTATCACAAGCACATCTTCTGCAATTGTTATATTTGTAAAGGGGTTCGATTTAGATCCAATGATGAGAGGAAGGAAGGACTAAATGTCTGAGATTTATTGGCCGAAAAGATACCTGTGTGCTTAAAGAATGCAAACAGTGACTGGGCTGGATGAGGATTGGCTGTGTGTCAGTCTGTCATACTTTGGAGAGAAGATCTTGTGTTTCTCTGGCTTCTCAGTCTTTGATCAGTCTTTGGTCCTTAGAGAATTCATTCTTTATTGATTGGTCAACATTTTAATGGCTTTGCATAGTTATTTCAGGTGAATTGTACTTTGATGTTTCTCGGGAAAAAAACTGAATCTAATCATCCTAATGTTTGAGCATCTACAATGTTGTGTGACACATTGAATGTGTGTCCAGGGTATCCAATGACCTATCTGATGAGTGGTCTGAAAACTATGCTTATTGTCTATAAATATGACAAACGGAGAAGGCTTTTAGGATAGGTAAGCTAAGCCGTCCACGGCTAGAATGGTTGATGTCAACAATTCGAAAAGATGCCACTGATGGCAGAAACTCTGGAGATTGTATTCTCCAGTTTTTGCCAGCTTTGTTCTATGTGTGTACCCTGTGTCCTGTTTGGTTGAAAGTTCTGAGGCTCATAGTGGGCACACTTTCCTTTGGTAACAATGTTAAAGGGGCTCCATGCATTCATTGTGATTTCGCAAACATATGAGGACTGGACAGTTGCATGTTTGGCACTAAATTTATTTTTCTAATACCTTTCAAATCTATTTTTGTTTTTAAACACATTCACAAATATTAGACTGTTATGGTTTTTATTACTTGTTTTTTCTTGTTTCCATATATTTCAATGGTGTTTATTCAGCCAGTCAATGCTTGAAGTCCGTGGCACATATTACAATATAAAGAGCACATTTTCAATAAAACCTTTCCAAACATTTCACATTATTAAAATAATATCTAACCTTAAAGCACTTAAAAATATTTATTATATTTCCATGTAATTGTACATGTCTGAGCTCTGCACCACTCATCATGTCAAAATGGGAGGGGAAATGGAGGAGGAGATTAGAGTTTTTTGAGTTTAAAATGCTTTATTGAAGAAAAATAAGAAAAGGTGTGCAATTACATCAAACAGAAGCAGTCATCTGAAGGACAATCCAAGCGAATATATGAACAAGCAAAAAGAATAATATAACATTCTGATAATAGGAGGAAGATAATAAACGTATAAGAATTTAACAAATTAAACATATCCTATAATAATAAATTATGAACATAAGAAACTTGAATTGAAATACATAACTGTAATGCTAAAACAAGTGCATTTTAATAATTTATAAAGGTGAAAGGAAAGAAAAGTGAAGAAAGGAAAGAAAGAGACAAAGCAAAGACAAAGGGAGAAGAAGGAAAGGAGAGGCGAAAATAAAATGTACTGTAATGTTAAACAAAGGAATATCTAACCACTATGTGGCACTATAAATGGATAATAAATAAACCATTGTAATTTTTAAGGAGGTTCATAATTACAAACTTTAGAAACGGATCAAGTCGTGCATCTAGATAAAAATGAAGTAAGGGGTGACCATAATCTTTTTTAATTTTTGAAGGAAGAGAGGTAGCATGGGCTCGATCTAAACGATGATGATGACACAACAGGTTCCACCATGCCATATAGGACATTTTAGTTGTGTCTTTCCAATTGGATGTTATTATTTGAAATGCTAAAGCAAACAACAAGTCAACAAATTTCCCAACCATACGCTGAGAAGTCCAACGAGGGGAGGCACCACCCAAAAAAATGTTTATAACATCAAAAGGGAAACATACGGATAAAATATCATTCAATTTATGCCATACTTGTAACTAAAACCTTTTAACAAGAGGGTAATCGAAAAACATATGTAAATGACCACTATTATCATGAGTACAGGACCAACAATTAGTAGTAGGGGAAATTTTAAATTTATGTAAGCTTGTGGGGGTGATATATAATTTGTTATAAAAATAATATAATGTTTGTGTTGTGCTTGCTGAGCAAGACGAGTTATGAATCTTGGCCCATATCGATTTCCAAGTATGGGCTGAAAATTCTTGATGTAATTCTGATTCCCATACGAGCTCTACTTGTGACTTTGTAGCCAATTTAGAGACACCAAGCAATAACTTGTATATGTTGGGGGCCTTCAAATGTGTGGAAAAATCTATTGGGGAAGGAGGAGGTTGCATGTCTGAAGCTGTAGCAGGTTGTTGAGAAGTGTAGAGGAGAATAAGAGGTTTAAGACTTTGCAAAAGCGAAGCATATTTGGTAGATCTGTGGTATTTTCCTTGTATCTCAGAAAAATCTAACAAAGAGCCTTTAGAGAATAACTGTCCGATGACAATAATACCCTTGTTAATCCATTCTTTCCACCCAAGAACCCTATTATTTAATTTAATGTTTGTGTTATACCAGATTGGGGTTTGTGAAATATTTTCAGAGGTGGAATTTGAAGAAGTGACCAAAGGTTTGGTAGTAGCTATAGAATGGGTAAGTATTGGAAAAATAAAACCTTTTGGAAGTTGGGTGATACGGACCATATCCTTGAAAGCAAAAGGAGAAGATTGTGCATGCTCTAATTGCCCCCAAACTGTGGATGAGTCTGCGTGATTTTCAGAAAGGGAAACCCAAATCTGTTTCAATGTGAAAGCCGAGTGATATGTTCTAAGATTAGGAAAATTAACCCCACCGGAATCTTTAGGTTGTTGAAGGCGAGCTAAAGCAATTCGAGGTTTGCGTTTGTTCCATAAAAATTTAGTTAAAGAACGATTAATGATTTTAAAGAAATTATGCGTAAGAGATATCGGAAGCATTGACAAATAAAAATTAACAATAGGTAATAACATCATTTTGATTGTAGCCAGCCTACCCCACCAGGAAAGAAATAGAGGAGACCAACCATCTATTAGTGCATTACCTTTAGTCATAATCTCATTCCTGTTAATCTTAATAGTTTCCTTAATATTATTAGAATAGAGGATGCCTAGACATTTAATACCTTTCGAATTCCATTTGAAACCAGAGTCTTTAAACATATGAGGGAGACAATATTTATTCAGCGGTAATACTTATGAAGTATTAATATTCAGTTTTTAACCTTAAACAACGGAGTATGTGTTCAATAGTGAAAAGAATTCCTACAGGGATGTAGTGGGGTTAGATATATATAATAAAATATCATCCGCATAGGCAGTGTACTTTATATTCAGATTTTTTAAATGAAAACCAGGAAATGTGGGGGATCAACAAATTGTTTCCAGAAAGGGTTCTAATGATAAAATAAATAACAGGGGAGACAATGGGCAACCCTGCCTAGTACCTTTGTGGAGGGGAAGTATTTGGATTGTTTACCATTGACCCAAATAGTTGTAGATGGATTGGAATATAATAATGTATTGGATAAAGTGGGGGCTAAAACCATGCCATTTCAGTGCTCCAAACATAAATTCCCAATTCACTCGATCAAAAGCCTTCTCAGCATCCAGCATTATGGCAGCTAAGGGAGAGCTAAGTTTAGCAGCTAAGTGAATAATGTTAAGGAAGGTTCTAGCGTTGTCTGACATGGATCTTCCCTTCACAAAACCAGACTGATGCATATCAACTTTAATCCGGAGAGCCAATAATTTAGCAAAAATCTTACAATCCTTATTAATCAGTGAGATAGGTCTATAATTACTACACTGAGAAAAATCTTTATCTTTTTTAGGGAGTAAACAGAGCATGGCCTGAGTAAAGGAGCCTTGTGTATGTCCTGTGCTCAAAAAATGATCAATGAGAAATAGTAATTAAGGAATGTCTAAAAGGCAAATAAAAGTGTACAGTAAAGCCGTCAGGCCCAGGAGTTTTATCTTTGGGGAGCTGATTTATGGCATTTAATAGTTCTTGTTCAGATAAAGGTGTATCTAGGGAAGATAAATCTACCTTGTTATCGAGGTTTTTAGGGATTGATTGAAAAAAAGTATCTAATTCAGTAGAGGGAGATGATTCAGGGGTATATAAACTTGTATAACAATCTAAAAAGCATTCTAGAATTTTTGAATCCCTAATATGCCGGACCCCAGTTGGGTCTGTAATGGCAACAATCTTAGATTTCTGTTTTTTAATTTTAAGGTAATTTGCCAAGGATTTACCTGCTTTGTTGCGACCTCCATACATTTTTGCATTGAAACGAAGTAGGGTACCACAAGCATTGTCCCAGGCTTGTTTGTTGTATTGCAACTTGGCTTAATAAGTTTAGATAACGTATCACTACCATTAGAGGAAAAATATTTGTGCCCCAAAATCTTAATCTGCTCTAAGAGTTGCTTGGAATCTCTTAAGAAGTCTTTTCTTTTTTCTAGCTACAATGTCTATTATAAAACCTCTTGCGGTTGCTTTAAAAGCGTCCCAGACAACATTCATCTGCGTATCTGAAGGAAGATTGTTTATGAAATATTCTTGTAGAAAAACTATGAATTGTTCTGTGAACTTTTGATCCAATAAAAGGGAATTGTTTAAATCTCCATCTACGGTTGGAGGTAATGGAGTTAGGATAATCAAGATATACAATAACGGGGGCGTGATCTGAAATAAGAATTGATCCTATTTCTGCATGTGTTAAAAATTGAAGAGTATGTTGGGTAAAAAATAAGTAATCTATTCTGGAATAGGACCTATGAACAGGAGAAAAGAAAGTGAATTCCAAAACATCAGGGTGAAATGCTCTCCATACATCAATCAACCCTTTAGCAGAAATGGCTTTCTGGAAGGCTCTATGCATTTTAGTTGGGACGAATTTGGTCTGTGATCTGCGATCTAAAAATGGGTCCATAAGTTGATTGCAATCGCCATAAACTATCTGGTTTTCTGATGCATGGGAGGACAACATAGAAGAAAAGTAATTCCAAAATAATAGATCCACTCCGTTTGGCCCATATACATTGCAAATCTTAAATTGTGTATTATTTATCATCACGTCTATCAGAAGCCACCTTCCAGCATCATCTTTGAATACGTTTAGCAATTGAATATTTAACGATTTATGAAACAATACAAGAACGCCATTTTTGTTATGTACAGCAGGGGAACTGAAAACATTCCCAACCCATTGTCTCTTAATAGAATTTATGTCTTGTTCTTTATGATGCGTTTCTTGTAGCAAAGCAATTTGACAGTTCAATTTTGATAAGTGAGTCAAAACTCTTTGCATTTTAACCGGGTTACGAAGATCTTTAACATTCCATGACACCATACGTAAGTTACTCATGAGGAAGGACGTGAGAGAATTTCAAGATTCAAATTGTAAAACTTTTAACATGACATAAATGAAACCTAAAATAAATGCAAGACTTAATCAACCAAAACGAAAATGATAGAAAACAATACAGATCCGAATATACATAAGAACCTACAAACACGAAATTGATAGTTAAATAAAGTAATTGAGAAAACATGAGGAAAGAGATAGAAAAGTGAACAAAGTATCCAACAGACATTCCTAGACCGATCCGGTCAAGTAGAGAATAGTAAAAGACCACAGAAACAAAGTAGAAAATGGAAAAGATCGCTGTGATATATTGAAAAAAAGAAGGGGGAGAAAGAAGAAAAAGAGTTGAGGTAAGAATTGAGAAAGTAATAATAAGGAAAAAAGGAGAACATAGTCTCCTGAAATATATATGCAAAAAAGATGACAAAAAGCTGGAGGACTGTAGCCATAGTAATCACAAACAGAAAGGACAATATAGATGAAAGGGGGGAGGAGAAGGGCAGACACCGCTCCATTGAGCAACACCAAGAATAAATAACTGAAATATTAACATATAATGGAAGGACAATGTTAATGAAAAAGGAGCTGAACAAATACAGCGCATGGGGACTTACCACACATTGGGGGGACAGTGCAACCAAGCGAAACATGGACGACGGAACTGATGTACGATGGGAACAAAGACACAACGTCAGACACAATACGAATGGGAACCTGCAAAATACGATGAATAAGGCCATATCGAGTGTTCATAGATCGAAGCTTAGGTCTGAGGTCCAGAAACTCTTTTCGGCAATTGGCTGTGGGTTTTGAAACATCTTGACTAAAGAAGATTTTGTGACCAGACCAAAGCATCTGCTTACGCTGTTTTGCTGCAGCAAGGGTCGCCATTAAATCAGAATATTAAAGAAAGTAGGCAATGATTCTCGTGGTCTGTTTGGAGCCTCTGCATTGCGAGGACCTATCCTGTGCGCTCTCTGGATGTTAAGGTCTACAGATTTCGGTAAGCCAACTATTTGTGGAATATGAACCTTCAGAAAAGAAATCATGTCCTTGCCTTCAGACCCTTCTTAGGTTGTTACGTCTGTTTCGATTTTCCAAATCCTCAGTTGTTTTTTTCAATTGAGCAACCTTTTTAGATAAAATATTCACTTTAGCGACAACATCCTGGTCATCACTAATTCTTTGTTCAACGTCTGTGAGTCTTGAATCCAGACCAGACCATTTCTCTTCAATTCTTTTGAAGCCTTGCAGTGGTATCCGCCATAAATGGATGAATATTTCTCAATTCATCCATAATACCCTCTAAGGTCAAAGGTAGAGGTGATTTGTTTGGAGAGGAAGGATCCTTTTTAACCCTTTTATTAGTGTTGCCAGCAGGCTCTTTGCGACCGGTATCGTTAGAACCGGAAGGTCCTTGAGATTTATTTGAATTCGCAAAATCCATTTTCGAAACAGACCGAGGTGACTCTTTATATTAATTAAGGATCTCCTAGATAGAAAATATGACAGGATGATCTTCAAAGGACAAAACTAGTCCAATGAAAAACGATTAGGAGGAGTGTTCGAAGCCGAAGTGAACAAATATACCTATAAAAGAAAATAGGCTGATCTCTGAGCGTATAAGAAAAAGCTCTAGAATTAAAGAAGAGTCAAAGCTAAGTAATTATTCCTACAAATTTGGCGGTAATAAGCCTTAATATTAAGGAGTCATTGTGGCATGTTGATTCTTGAGGTGATAATAAAATGGCAGCCGAAAACTAGAACATTCTAGGAGCGGAGGACGAAGTTCCACAAGCTGTCAGTTTGATCAAATAAGGGTTTTGTAACAAGCCTTTTTGCTCCTAGGGCATTCAAACCTCCTCATATTGCAACTATATTTATAAATACACAGCGCACTCCTAGTAAAGACATTTGCCCGCAGAAAAGAAAAGAAGGGAGACTCTTCATTACCAGATAAAGGCAGTATCCAAGTAGTCAGGTAAGCAAAAGTCTTTCAATGATGGGTAATTTCTGAGAGTGTTTCCATCTTTCTTAAAAAAAAAAATTCTAGCTGTCAAGTGGGCACAGCATGTGCTCAGTCAACTGAGGAAAATGTGAGCTCCAAACTCCCAAAATGGCGGCCGGGACACGGGGCGCCCCGGGAGCAGAGGAGAAAAACAAGTAACAGAAAATTAGACCTACTTAAGGTCTAAAAACTTGCCTCTTGGCACCCGGGCGCTTCCGACATTCTTTCCCGTGCTCGGACCGCCGCGTGAGATCGATTAAGTGCCCCTTCGTGACCGACGGTGTTCTCGGTGACGCAGAGGATTTCAAGGAGCGGCCAGCTTGTTTCGCCGCCGCCTCCGAATGCTGCAGGAGATTAGAGTTTGACAGGAAAATGTAATGGAAGATAAATGAACATTATAATGTGATCTGGGTAGGGCTTTATGGCCCCCCCTCAATCTGATATCACTATTGTTTCCTTGACGTTGAAAAAGTAAAAAGTCACACCACAGAAAGGTGCCTCAAATTGCCTTGTACCCCTCAGCTCAGAGTCTCCCCCCCCACCCAACTATAAGAAAGAGCTTGCTCCCATGCCATAAAGTAGTGTCCCTCAAACCTCCATGTTTACCTGGCGCCACTTCTGACTTCTCTCTCTGCTGGTCCCTTTTAATTAGAGCTTCAGCTATGTGCTCCAGGTCTGCTGTAGAAACCTAATTCGTAACCTTTGTGTGAGGTGCTGGTCACACCTAATCTGCTGGATCTTGTGGCTCCTGCACTGATCTCGTTACATGATTGTGCCTCTCATTAAATCAGACTGGATGTCCAGGAAATTTCCTGTTTGAGTACAACAAGGAACACACAGAGCTGTCAGCTGCTGGCGAATAATACCTCCTGAGCCTGTCAAAGTACCGATGAATCCCCCTAAGAGAAGCCATTTTTTTTTTCTACATTTCTAAGCTCTCCTGAATATGCCAAGGGTGCTTGGCGCTCTCAATTTTCTTCAACCGATTTGGAAGTCAGTTCCCTTTGCTCCATGGATATTCTGCTTTTCTGATCACTCACAGTGTTGTAAGGTCTTCTTCAAAGTGTTACTCAGTTTTTGTCTCATCAATTAAAGGTCAAGAAACTGCCTGAGCTCCAGGCGTCATCCCCTTCTGGCTCCAGTAAATTCATAGGTTTGTTCCTTCTGCCCCTCCATGTTACAGCTTCACAGATACAGTGAGTCACTGCTGCAGCTCTAGTTCACCACACACTCTTTGATCACCAGTCTCCCCCTTGCCTTGCCCCAGTGTTTACTCGCTTTGCTAATTCCAGGCTCATCAGCCCTCTAAAGAGGGTCCATGCATTTGGTGCCATGGCGGGATGATTTCCTTCATCCTGATTCTCAGCTGAGGGTTCCATGGCAGGTCTTACTCCTTCAATATCGCCTAAATCACTTGATCTCTCCTCAGTCATGCGTGGGTTCCCAGGATTACTGTTTCACTTTTGAGACTGTGCTCAGTATTTTAGAATCTGTCTTAAAACAGAGAGGCGATACAATAGTAGTGACTTAGTATATAAAGACATTTTTCAGATGTCAATTGCAAGGTATGTGTTGGTTGTGATGATGCTATAAAGCTTTTAAGTTTTCTTTTCATTAGTCCATTACATGTATGATCTCACGTATGTGTCGGACTGAAATGCTGCATTGTGCATGATTGTGATGATACCCAAGAAGTATTGAATAGGTACGTACGGCAAGGTGTTACTGTTTGGCTGACAGTGGTGACCCTACTGATATGCATGCAGAATGTTTGTGGCTGGAGGGAAATTGAAGCATTCAAAACTAGAATCCTCTAGGGGACTCACAAACCAAAAAGGTGGTCAGAACAGACACATGACTTCAGGATGTTTCTATGAAATTTGGGGATTATTCAGCATCACTAGCACTAATAGGACAACTCTTCTCTCCACAGGAAGTGAACTCTTTTGAGACCAGTTGTGATGGTATCTCTGCCTGTGAGCTACTCACTGACAGCTCTCTCTGCGTGGCATCCTATGATGGCTGGGTGGAGCTGTGGAACATTCATGATGGCAGCAGGTAATGGAAATGGAAAATGACTGTGTTAGTCCATTGAGTTTACTGCTCCCTGAGTTCAGAACTAATCTTCCACACTTTTGCCTCTGAACTCTTTTTCATCAGTATCTATTTGTAGCTTCAAACTCCTATAGCCTTCATTTATTCGCAGTTCAGATCCCTACAGTCATCAATCACAACTCCTCATTCTCCACTTAGAACTCGGTACATCACAGCTCTAATGTCTCGATTCATGGTTTGGGACTCTTCATTCACAGCTTACAACTTTTCATTCACTTCTCAGGTCTCTTGATTTACAACTCTCCTTTACTGCTACCTACTTGTAATTCTGAACTCAAAATACGCAACGTTCAGATCAAAACACTTCCTTATCTGCTCAGAACTTGTAATTTACCACTCAAAACTTCTAAACTGATAGAAATTTCTAGCGCCAAGTCCATACCTTAGAATTATCTCCAGTCATAACACTGGATCCGGAAATTTTCAAGCAGTGCCCCTGCATGCCAGTAGGTGGTGTCAGTCTGCTCCGCGCATGCGGGTTTCGTGCCAGAACCTATGTAGGCACCAACCCAGCGCACTGACGTTTGTTTTTTTTCTTTCTGCATCAGTCAGCACAGGTCTGGTGAGAGCAACTCCTAGTCATTTTATGACTGATTTTTTTCATCTACTTTTTGTCAGTGTTTTGGAAATGTTAATCTCCTGGTGTGTTAGGGATGTCCCCTAAGAAGCCAACAGTCTGTAAACCATGTGGTGCCTGTCACAGGCAGACATCTGTGACAAACCCTCATTTGGTTTGCTTATGGTGCTTGGAGTGGGACCACAACTCCAAGACCAGCAAGGACGGCTGTGCCATGAATCCCATAATGCTGAGGGAATGGTCCCTGAAGTTCCTTGCCACCCGACTTCAGCCGACCCTGTGATACTCTTGATTCTGGTTGTGGGGAAGGTCCTGGGACTGCTCCCGGAGCAGCTCCCAATGATAGTCTTCTTGATCCAAGTTAGCAGTTGGATAAGTCCCACAAAAGAAAGAAGTTGAAGTGGTCTTCAACTTCTCTGGGCTGGCCCAAGTCATCAGACCTGGCACGTGAGCGTCCGCACTCTTGGCCTCGCTCCGCAGTGGAGCCTGCGCAAGGGTCTTCTCTCTGCCTGCCCGATTTTGCCGGAGCTATCCCAACCCAACTCAAAGAGTTTTAGGAGGCCATGTTCCTCATATTTAGGCGTGCTTTCAGACCCTATAGGATCAGGAGGGCCCCTCCTTGTCCTCACCCGGTGGGTTCGCCCTTGGCGCTAGTCGGGCCCCTTGAATCTGATGCTGGATCTGAAGCAAGGCCGCTCGCTAGACAGCAAGATTCCTCGATTCCCATTCAGTGGCATTGCTCCCGGCGCCGCGGACGCCCTATGGTGGTGCAGGCCCTATCATCATATCCGACTTGGACATGGAGCCGGATGGGCATTGTCCGGCTCCAACCAGTACCATGCCCTCCACACAGAGCCAGTGCCTTTTTCATTTGACTGGCCTGGAGAGTGGGTGATGATTGGGAGAGGTCTAAGTAACCTTATTGTTACCACAGTCCCTTTGGTGAACCAGAGGGCAACTGGTACAAGGATTTGGTGGATACCAATGGTCTTGACAACTTACCAGACACTCGCCTAATCTCTCTCCCTATCTTGGCTACAGAGGAGGCTGCCTCATTTGCTAGAGAGGTGCGGGCGGCAGAGGTCTGGGACCTTCAGTTGCCCTCCGTGGCAGTTAAGATGAACATCTTGACAGAGGTGCTTCAACTGGAGGTTGCTTCTTCCAAACCCTTTCTCCAATTTAATGAAGCTCTTACAGATGTCCTTCTTGGGGCCTGGTCCAAATCCTGCTCAGGGCCTCCAGTGCACAGGACAGTTGCCCCATGCCATTGCCCTGCTGCTAGGGGCCCCAGTGGCCTCACCCAGCACCCCACCCCGGAGAGCATGGTGGTCTAAGCCTCCACTTCTAGGATCAGTCCTGGTGCATTCCCTACCACTCCACTGGATAGGGAATCCAGAAGGCTTGAATACTTTTGGTAACAGGATTTCTCTTCCGCCAGGTCAGCTCTGTGGTCGAAGAACACCGAATGCCTTTTGGGCAGATACACGCACACTCGATGGGATTCAGTTGGGCAAGTGCTGCCTGTGGTTTTGGAGGCGGCCTGAGCCATACTACCCCAAGCTATTGCTGACAGGAGGGACGCAGCGAAGTTCACCATCAGATGTGGGCTTGACATGACCATCTCGCTTGGCATAGTGATTTCATAGTCAATGGCACTTAGACGTGGCGCCTGGCTGAGAACCACTGGCTTTTCAGGAGATGTCCAAGCTTCACTCATGGACATACCCTTTGATGGCTCATGCCTGTTTGGTGAGAAGGCAGATTCTGCGCTCAACACTTCAAGGATAGCAGAGCTGTAGCCAGATCCTTGGACTTATCAATGGCCCCACGCCAACCCTAGTCTGCCTTTCGCCCCTCCCGTGGGTATGGTAGGGGCAACCATCCGCATCCTTGCCCTCCCAGCCACCAAGGTCAACAGGCTTCCTAGCTTTTTTGTTGCCGTGGATGTGGTTCCCACAGACCACCTGGGACCTCCAGCCAGAGGGTGCGTCAGTCCACCACTCCCCCGGCAGCCACAGCCTCCAAACATCTTTTGTTTGGCCTTATACCAGCATGGGCACCCAGTGGGAGTCGGGCTCTGCCATCACCTGTCCTACTGGAATTTGATAACATCTGACAAGTGCGTTTTGCAAATCATCCTAAAGGGCTACTCCATCCTTTTCCCGGAAACCCCTCCACCCATGCCACCCTGGCTACCGAAGTGGATTGCGGTTGCTATTCCTGCTACTTTCTGGTGCCTAAAAAAGACGGAGGCCTCCTTCCTATCCTAGACTTGCACCTTCTCAGCATCTTCCTGGAAATGGCGAGGTTTGAGATGCTCACCTTAGCTCGGTCCTTTCTGCCCTGGACCCTAGAGACTGGATAGTAGTGTTGACTTGCCGGACCCCTATTCCCACATACTCATCCTGCTGCCCATAGGCGTTACCTGTGGTTCACGGTAGGCCAAGAGCATTTTCAGTTTGCCGTGCTCCCCTTTGGCCTCAACAGTGCCAATCAGGTGTTCACAAAGGGGATGGTGGTGGTTGCAGCACATCTACAGAGGTCAGGGGTTCAGTCTTCCCCTACCCAGACGATTAGCTGTTGAAGGAGGGCTCACCTCAGGCTGTCGTCTCCCACCTCCAGACTATAGCGGACCTCCTGCATTCGCTGGGGTTAACTATCAATGTACCAAAATCACACCTAATGCCCTCTAAGACACTTCCTTTCATCAAGGCTGTTCTAGACACTGTGCAGTTATGGGGCTTCCCTCCCGAATGGTGAGTCCAGGCTTTATGTCCTCCTGCATCCTTCTTGTGACACAGCCCATTGGTATATGAGGGCTCTGCAGTGGGACCTGAGGTTCCAGTAGGCACAGCATCAGTTAAATCTCTCTGACCTGGTCCAGACCTTGGAGGGGACAGCAAAAGACCTGCAGTGGTGGCTAATGAATGTCGATTGGGTCAGCGGCAGACTCCTCTTCCTTCCCCAACCAGAGCTGACTGTAGTGACAGATGCGTCACTCCTGGGCTAGGGGTGCCATCTGGGAGATGTGGAGGTCAGAGTACTCTAGTCTCCAGCAGAGTTTGGGCTTCAGATCAACCTGTTGGAGCGCTGAGCAGTCTGGTTGGCACTGAAAGCCTTTCTTCATTGGATCAACGGAAGGCTGGTGCAGGTGTTCACCGACAACACCACCGCCATGTGGTACTGCAACAAACCGGGTGAGGTAGGCTTGTGGACCCTTTGTCAAGAGGCCCTGTGCCTCTGGACATGGCTCGAACATCAGGGCATTTCCCTGGTGGTTTGACACCTGATGGGCTTTCATAATGCCACGGCACACAAACTCAGCTGTCGATGCCTAGGGGATTATGAATGGCGTCTCCATCGGGAGGGGGTGCAAGGTCTCTTTCAAGCGTGGGGAGAACCTTGGTTAGAGCTGTACGCAACCGCCTAGAATGCCCAATGTCTGCAGTCCTGTGCACTGGAGTTTCTTGCTCAGAGACACTTTTCGTCTCAAGTGTGACTCCAGCCCCCTCTACGCCTTTCAGCCAATGCCACTCCTGCCCAGAATTCTCAAAAAGATCATGACCGGACCCAAGTTATTCTTGTGGCTCTAGATTGGGCCCAGAGAGTCTTGTATCTTGATCTCCTGAGCATGAACACTGGCCCTCTGTTCAAGCTGCAGCTTTGGGAGGATCTTCTGTTGCAGCAGCAGGGTTCTGCACCCAAACTTGCGCACAATGCCAGGCGTCCCTCAACCAAGATGGTATTTGCCTGCCGTTGGGACATGGTGTGCATCCAAGGATATTGATCCTCTTTCTGCAACCTTGTTCCAAGTTATTTTGTTTGCTCTTTCTTTGGCCTAGCAGAGCTCTGCTCTGGGCAATGTTAAAGGTTACACTTACACCATTCTTGCGGTTCCCAGAACGACATTCTTTGTTCAAATCACCTGTTTTGACTAGATTCCTCAAAAGTATGCAACACGTTTCCTCCAAGGCCATTCATCATGTCCCAATGGGATCTTAATTTGGTCCTCACTTTTCTTCTGTGCGTGCCTTTCAAATTGCTGCATAGCTGCACACTCCGCCTACTTGCCATCGTGACAGCTTTTCTAGTGGCCATAACATCAGCCAGGAGGATCATCAAACTGCAGGCCCTCTCTGTGCACCCTCCTTATACCAACAATTACCCATTTAAGCTGGTTTTGCGGAACCATGCTTCCTTTCTCCCAAAGGTTAGGACTTCTTTTCATGTAGGTCAAAACATCAACTTGCTTACCTTCTTTGCCCCACCTCGGACGATCAACTCTGTGGGTTATGTCCGGGCTCAGAAAGGGAAGGCCATGCAGCAAAGGGCCATCTCAGGATGGATAGTACCCTGCATAAAGATCTGCTACGCATTGACCAAGGAGTAACCCCCTGAGTGCTCCTTCTACTAGATCCAAGGCTGTGACCACTGCGCTAGCTCATGCAGTCCGCATCCTGGACATCTGTCCGGCAGCAACATGGGCGTCACTGCACATTTTTACCAAACACTCCTGTCTACTTTGCCCACTCTTGTTTAATCTGTAGCGCTGACCGTCCTTCAAGGGGGTATTGCTTGGGTATCTATTCTAAAGTAAGAAATCGGCGGCTAGAAGTCTCAATCAGTTGAACAAATTACTTACCTTTCGTAACGCCTTATCTGGTAGAGACTCTAGCTAGCTGCAGATTCCTTACCGACCCTCCCATCCTCCCCACTCTGCGACACTGATTAATAGGGTCACCCTTCTAAGGGCCTTAGCACTACACACCAGTGTGTCGGTGTTCTTTGTGGCTCTGTGCTCCTAGTGTGGAAAGTTGTGAAAAAAAACTGACATCAGCACTCTGGAGTGACGCCAATATAGGCACCGCGCACGTCACTTCCGATGTGGGTCCAAACGACGCCAACTACCAGTGCGGAGAGGTACTGCTTGAAATGTCCAGATCTAGTCTGACGTCTGAAGATAATTCGAAGGTAAGGAATCTGTGGCTAGATATAGTCTCTACCAGATAAGGCATTACCAAAGGTAAGTAACTACATCCCTAATACCACAAAATTTGTAAATCATATCTTGAAAGTTGCAATCCAGAACTTCAAATATTTTGTTGTGTATTGCAACATTGGTGGACGCAGAAAATCTAGAAAAATAGATGTATGTCTTGTCCACCTTTTAAGTGTAAAGCCATGTATAAACTTCTTCCACTGCTCTGCAAATGCTGATGGTGACACCTTCGACTACAGGAACACTGAGAACCAAGCACAACCCGAGTTTCTGTAGCCATCCCCAAGCAGATCGAAGAGTTCCGCGCGGCCATGCTCCGAATCTTCAAATCCTTGCTGACTCCCTCTGGCACACCTACGGGCCCCATGGAGCAAAGAGGTTCTCCACGTGGGTTACTGCCGGCGGGTTAGCCCTCTTCACCAGCTGGCCCCTCTGAGTCCATAACGGGGCCAGCTCTGAGTCCAATCTCGACTTTTCCTTCAGTGCCACGCTCCACACCGGATTCTGGCACTTCGACCCCAATGCAGACTCTATTGCCTCCGGAAGACAAAGCCAAATTGTCCTCTCTGATGTCAAGTCGTTGCAGGTTCGACCTTAATCAAAGTCGCGCCTAGCCGTAGTTGATGCCCCATTTCTTCCACTTATCTGCCTCCACAACAACACACTCTGCATTCCCTGTTCAGCTTGAGTCAGACAATGATTGCAATATGGGTGATGAGATTGGACAACTGTATCAAGAGGAGAATTGATATGATAACCTACAGGAGGTAAATGGCCTCGATTCCTTCCCCGAGTCTGGCTTTCTCTCTCCTCCTGGTCCTACCATTGAGGAAAGTAATTCTTACGCCATGGTTTTCCGTAGTGCTGCCCAAGTCCTTGACCTCTAGCTTGTCACTTCGAGGTAATGACCAATGTACTTGAGGAAGTTCTTCAGCCGGGGCAGACCTCTGTGGGCCCCTCTTACCATTAAACAAGGCCCTTATGGATATCTTGTTGAGGGCATGGGCCAAACCTTGCCCTGGCCCCCAATCATCCCTCTAAATTGCACAATGCAACGGCCCTGCCCTGCGCAATCCTATATTTTTGTCTCAGCACTGCTCACCTGAAGTCTTGGTGGTGCAGGTGTCTGCAAGCAAAACTAATCCCAAGACATTCCCAACTACTTCCCCTGATAGGGAGTCCAAACGGGTGTAGTCATTTGGGAAGAAAGATTCTTCATCTACCAGCTTGGTGCTTAGGTCATTATAAGCCAGCTGTCTGTTGGAGCACTATTCTTAGGCACTTTGGGATCCGGTGACTCAAGATCGTCCAGATGTACCCTACGATCTCCAACCATTCCTCACCCATGCCATACAGGACGGTTGTGATGAGGCTAAGTTCAAAATTTGTTGTAGCTTGGACCCCACGGATTCCATCATGCGAGCCATTGGCAACAGTGTTGCTATTCGCTGCCTCGCTTGGCTGTGGTCCTCCAGTTTTTCAGGTTATGTCCAGTCGTCCCTCATGGACTTGCTGTTCGACAGGACTCGCCTGTTTGGGGACAAGGCATACTCTGCTCCCAAGCAGGTCAAGGAGAGCAGGGCCATGGCACGCTCCCAGGGCTTATCTGCCCCATCACCCCAAGCACATCGGCCCTACCATTCCTTTTGCCACTTTGGTAGAGATGCCCCATAAATCCAGCCAATCCAACCCCCTCAAGGTGCCCGGCAGATTTGTGGTTGAGGCTGTGGTGCCCACCTCCCCCTTGATCAAAGTCAACGGTCCACCCAGTCCTCTGCTCCTCTGCATCTCCACCTGTAAAAATCCCTCAGTGTGCCTGTAGTGGAGCAGGCCACCCGGTTGGAGGCAGGATCCGAAGATTCTTGCCCAGTTGGCAGGCCAGAACATTAGACATGTGGGTCTTGCAAATTATTCAGAAGGGCTACACCCTAGTCCTGAAAATTGTTCAGAAGGGCTACACTGTACCTTCCCTTTTCCAACCACCGCACCTTCCACATCCCCCCAGCGACTCACAGTGGACCATCTATCCGTTTTGCATCAGGAAGTGGAAACCTTTTTGCCAAAGAGGCTATTGAGAGGGTACCCGTGCCAGGAGTAGCATGTGGTTGTTATTCCCGCTAATTTCCGCCACCCAAAAAGGATGGAGGGTTTCGTCCGATTTTAGACCTGGGCTCTATCAATGCCTTCCTCCGCAATGAAAAATTCAAAATGCTCAGTCTGGCCCAAGTCTCGTCTGCCCTTAACCCTGGAGGCTGGATATTGGCATTTGACCTGCAGGATACCTATTTCCACATACCTGTCCTGCTGGTCCATTTGTACTACCTGCGGTTCATGGTGGGACAGGAACACTTCGAGTTTGCTATGTTCCCTTTTAGTCTCACCAGTGTCCCTCTGGTATTCACGAAAGTGATGGCAGTGGTAGCAGCACATCTTCGGAGGTCAGGGGTCCAAGTCTTCCCCTACCTCGATGATTGGCTGTTGAAGGCGGGCTCGCTCCAAGCAGTTATTAGCTACCTCTAGGCTATGGTAACCTCCTGTCATCTTTGGGATTCACGATCAGTGTGCCGAAGTCGCACCTGACTTCTCAAATGCTTCCCTTCTCGGAGCTATTCTGGACATGTTTCGGTTGTGTGCCTTTCTCCTGAGAAAGGGAACCCAGGACGACATTCAGGCTATGATCCCAATCTTTCCGCTTCTATCCTGGATTTCAGTGATTTCGACTCTGAGCATGCTGGGACTGAGGGCCTCCTGCATCCTGCTGGTCGAGCACGCCAGGTGGCATATGCAGGCTTTGCAGTGGAATCTAAAGTCACAGTGGGCCCAACATCAAGGGGATATCTCCAAGCACGTTCAGATTTTGGAGGAGACTGCACAGATCTGCAGTGGCGGTTACTGGACCGTGATTGGGTCAGTGGCAGATCCCTCTACCTTCTCCACCCAGAACTGACAGTAGTGACCAATGTATCGATTCTGGGTTGGGATGGCCAGCTGAGAGGTGGAGATCAGAGGCCTCTGGTCTCTAGTGGGGTCACAGCTCAATATTAACCTTCTGAGCTGACGGCCATCCTCTTGGTGTTGAAAGCCTTCCTTCCTTCCATTAAAGGGAGGCAGGTATGGGTGCTCACAGACAAAGCCACTGCCAGGCAGTATTGCAACAAGCAGGGTGGGGTGGGGTGCGGTGCGGGTCACAACACTGCCAGGAGGCCTTGTGGTTAGACCGTCAAGGAATTTTCTTAGTGGTGAACCACCTGACAGGATGGTTGAATGCCTGGTTGGATGAGCCCAGCTGTCGGCGCCTAGTGGATCACAAGTAGCACTTACACCTGGAGGTGGCGCAAGTTCTCATTTGTGAATGGGAAGGACCTTGGCTCGATCTGTACGCCACTGCTGAGAACTTGCAATGCCAGCACTTCTGCACAGTAGAGTTTCCAGAGCGTCACTCGGAGATGCGTTTTGCCTCTAGTGGAACTCCTGTATGCCTTTCTACCGACACCACTCCTGCCCCGAATTCCCAAAAAGATCAGAACCAACCGGACCAAATTGATCCCAGTGGCTCCAGATTGGGCACAGAGTGTATGGTCTAGAACTCCTGGGCTGTAGCATCTGTCGTCCGATCAGGCTGGCCCTCCGGGAGGATCTGTTGTAGCAGCAGGGCAGGTATCTGCATCCAGGCCTTCGCAATCTCCACCTTCATGTTTGGAGTTTGAGCGGCGACAACTGACCACGTTCGACCTACCTCTAAAGGTGGTTGAAGTCATCGTGGCAAATAGGCATCCCTCGACAAAAACTGTAAACGCCTGTCGTTGGGGCAAATTTGTGTCTTGGTGCGGTGCTCTGCAGATAGACCCCCTTCAGGCAAAGTTATGTGACATTTTGCTATTTGTTTGATCCCTAGCCCGGCAAGGCCTTGCCCTGAGCACAGTTAAACGTTACCTCCTGGCTCTTCCAGGTTTTTTGATGTTGCCGGATCAGCCCTCCGTGTTAAAGCCTCCATTTGTTATATCCTTTTTGAAAGGTTTACAACATTTGTTCCTCTCGCTCCTTTTGTCATGTCCCAGTGGGGCCTTAACTTGGTCCTTACATTTCTGTTATTTACTCCCTTTGAGCTGCTTTGCAGCTGCTCCTTGTGGTCTCTCACCCTCAGGACAGTGTTCATCTTCGCCATAACATTGGTGCAGCGTGTCAGTAAGTTTCCAGCTCTTTGTGTCAACCTGCCCAAACAAACTGGTTTTGCGTACATGAGCATCTTTCTTGCCTAAAGTTGTGACGCTATTCTACATAGGTCAAAACATCACCTTGCCAGTGTTCTATGTCCACCTTACCCCTCTAAGGAGGAGGAGAGGATCCATCACTTGCACCCCCAAAGGAGCACTTAACTTTTACATTGATAGTACCAAAGAACACAGAGTGAACAATAAGCTCTTTGCAGGGGGAGTGAAAAAAGGCACGGATGTACAGAAGAAAACTGTCTCCCACTGGATTGTGCTTTGCATTAAGATCTGCCACGCATTGGCCAAAAGGCAGCATCCAGAAGGACCATGTGCTCATTTTACAGGGCTAAAACTGCTACTGCTACGTTGGCACACAGAGTTCCTGTCCTAGCCATTTGCCAGGCGGCTATGTGAGCATCCCTCCATACTTTCACAAAGCACTATTGTCTGGATAGTCAGGTTTGCTGAGAGGGAAATTTTGCCCTCACGGCCCTCCAGGACTTTCTGGTTTGTATAATAACAATGGGGTAACCCTGTGTCCCTCAGAGCCTGGGTGTCGTACAAAAAAGCTACAATTGGTTCTGTCGGGTCAGAAAAATTGCTTACGTGATCAAGGATGAATCATAAACATTGTTTCAAAAAAGTAACAGCATTACTAGAGAGAATGAGCTGGAACAAGAGACCAACAGCTCATACAGAGTTGTACATATTTACTTTTTCTCTGAAATTAAATCTTTTTTCATGCGGCTGTCAACATTGCAATAAGAACAAGGTGATAATAAATGAAGTGAAGAAAGTGCTCAAGTGACATGGGTGAATAAGTGTCATTTACATATTGGTGAGACAAGGACATATACTCTATATACAATTTATACAAGTGAATGATTTTTCAATGCGGCCAGTATGAAGATGAGTCCGGTGTTTCTGGCAGATTGCGTAATTGTTAGGCAGTTTGAACCCAGAGGATCCGGTGTGACCGGACCGGTATAGAACGTCGATGTTTCGACCCTGACGTATGGGTAACTTAAAAGAGCGTCATGGCGGGTCTTCTTCACAACAAGATGGAGAACAGGACAGCCTAAAATGAAATTAATCTGTATGTTTAGGGCTTGTTCCAGCTGATGGGATCTAAAATACGAAGGTGGCACCAAAATAATGCAACTCACCGATTCTGTATGGAATAGATCACTCAAGCAAGAGGTAGCAAAACGTTGCACCGAACGTGTGCCGGAATCCCACTGGCCATCTAAAATAATTGGAGATAGATGGTAATATCACTGTCTGGAGGGTTAGGCCTGAGTATGGGTGGCAACGAATTTGAGTCTTACTTAATTCTCTCAGTGAGTAGGCAGACTCGTGGAGATATATGATGACACTCAATGATGGCTGGGAGGTTGCTGTTAGGATCTGTAAATGACAAGTGCATAATTAATTACCGTGAACAATTCCCTGGGTCTAGAGGGCCAAAAAGTATGGCCGGAAAGGCAGAGGCCTTACTTGATTCTGATTGGAATGAAGGATGTGCGGATGCAGTGATGAATCTGCAAGCGGGGGCGGAACTGTATAAAAAATAAATTCATGTCAGGTACCAATAATGAATGGCCGTGATAGTCACCCGCTTAGAAAGCGTGAAATAATGACCTCTCTTGGTTACTTGGAGGTTTCCATCGCCCAATGAATATTCAAGGTCAAAGTCCCTGACGAATAAAAATCAGGCATTAATCTAAGGTGTTACTTGTAATTTGGAAAGAAAAGGCACATAAATGGCCCTGCCATCAGGAATTTACTTGCGTACTGGTGTACGACATCTACGCTTACCTGAGATATCGCAGCGCGTCGGTTTGACAGTCAGCAGTCTCAAGTGAGTCTGCTCCTGTGCCGGTAAATGAAGGAAAACCGGTACGTCTTACGTCGGTGGACGTAAAGGCAGCGTGCACGGTTTTCGGCAGCAGCTAGATATTGCTGCTTGAACTCAAGGGGTCAAGTCCAACATCATGTTAGTGAAATGCTAGTGAAATGCATGAAGATCCTAGTTATAGATGCCGGAGTCTCCAAACATTAAATGATTTTAACCGAAGTACGCGAATTAATGATCCCACATTGCAATTCGATGTTTGAGGAAGGCAATTTACTGTTTAATTGTGTCAACCATGGTGTCGTTCAGGAAAAGGGGGTATTGACAACCTCGCTCATCATTATGACAATGAACACTAACTGAGGGGAGAATTATAAATACTATAAGTTCGTGGGTATTAGAACTTGTATACGTGTTGTTTTTTATTGAAGTACCCAATAAAATCAGGGTCCCAGACTTTTCAAACAAGTGTTCTCCGACGAGTATAAACACAACAAAGTTAATGTTCAACATTACACATTATAACACACGTAAGATGTTTTTCACACATTGTAACATTATAAAATGTTGTTACTTGAGACAGAGACATATTGGTAGAACCAGTGCAGTTATTTACTTATTCAACTTCAAATTCATGTCAGGGTGTAATAGTGCTACTCAGAGCCAACATTGTAACATTATGAAAAGGCGTTGTTTGAGACAGAGAAATACTGGAAGATACAGTACAGTAATTGACGTGTTCGACTTCAAATTCATATCAGGGTGTGATATGTGTGAGTGCTAGTCAGAGCAGACACTGAAGTTTAACTAGGAGTTATGCGTGCGCGTGTCCAAGCTTTCAGTAGTGCGAGCAATCAGTAGGGTAGAAACATGCGCTTGATGTTTAGAGGCTACAGACATCCAAATGTTGGGCTTGGTAATGGAAGGAAACAATGTCTCTGCACCAACTAGTGTCGGCTATATTGTAGTTGGCTTGTCTGTCTAAAGGTTTCTTCCATTTCGTTCAGCCCGCTACTGACTGTGTCCAGGGAGTGTATCCATCTACACTCCTTGAGGTTTAAGGTCACGCCTGTGTTTTCTCCTCTAGGGTGTGGGTAGACTTTTTTCAATACCCACCATCTGAGTGTGTCTGACAGGTGGCTATTGTTGCTGAAAGGTTCAACTAAGGGAGCCCACTGCACCTTACACTTGATTCTACTGAAGTGCTGTAATATTCTAGTTTTCACCTTTTGAGTTGTTTGCCCCACATACACCTTATCGCACGGACACTTGATGGCGTATATTACATTTGTGCTATTCCAATTGGTGTGCTGTGAGGTGTTGTATGTCCTACTCTGGTGTGTGAATAAGGTTCCTTCAATGGTCAAGGTGCAGGCCTTACAGTGGCCACATTTGTAGTGTCCCAGAAGAGGTGGTAAGTTCAACTGGCTCCTAATATCTGGTGGTCGCGGAGTTTCTAAGTAGGCCTTAACAACAAAATCCTTGACGTTCCTGCCCCTCTTGAAAGCAAAGATCGGGTGGTTCAAAGTTCGCTCGCCACCAGATTCCAGTATTTCTTCAGGATCTTCTTAATCTCGTTACTTCTTGGATTATAGGTGGTTACACAGACAAGATTGTCTTTTCCCAGTTCTATGGGTTTAACCTCCAGGAGAATGTCTCCAGGACAGTACCAAGCTCGTTTACGGGCATGCTTGAGTAGTCCAATGGGGTATCCCCTTTCCTTTAGTCGTTGAGTGAGAGTATCGGTTTCTTTAAAAAAAAAAAAATCAGCTCTGTGGGTACAGTTTCTTCTTAGCCTCAGTAACTGTCCATATGGCAAATTGTCCCTGAGGCTTCTGGGGTGATGGGAGCCATATTTGAGTAGCGTGTTCTGTTCAGTCGGTTTTCTGTATAACGAAGTGAAGACCAATCCGTCTTCAACTTGGAATGTGAGGTCCAGGAAATTGATGGATTCATTGCTGTAGGACATGGTGAACTGGATATCAGTTGATCTGCCGTTCAGCCAGTCTCTGAAATCAATCAGGTTGGTTTCCGTGCCCGACCAAATCATTATCACATCATCAATATATCTCTTCCACATGGCGATGTTGTCTATGAAGGGATTGTTGAGACTACAAAGATGTTCCTCTTCATAGGAGTCCATGAAGAGATTAGCCAGGCTAGGAGTGAATCCAGCTCCCATGGCCACGCCTTTGCATTGATAGAAATACTGATTTTGAAAAACAAAGTAGTTCCTTGTCAGAGCAATCTCCAACATGGCTACCAAGAAATCACTGGGCACCCAGTGTGGCGTTGGTCGTTTCTCCAATGTTTCTCTGGTCACTTCCAAAGCTTTGTTCTGTGGAATGCTGGTATACAAGGATGAGACATCAAGGGTCACCATGAGTTGTGTGGTAGTGTCAAAGGGTTGGCCTTGTACCAGCTGAATGATATGCATGGTATTTCTTACAAATGACTTGGTGTTGACCACCCAAGGTTGGAGGAAGTTGTCAATATACTGATTGAGGGGTTCAAGAATTGAACCACAGCCCGAAACAATGGGTCTTCCTGGTGGTTTATCCATGCACTTGTGTACCTTGGGTAGTGTGTAGATAGTAGGGATTCTGAGGTCTTTTTTGTTCAAGAATTCATGTTCCGGTCCACTCAGGTAACCTTCCGTCAACACTTTGAGTGAGGTCCTGGATCAATTTTCTGATTTCTGGAGTGGGGTCTCTCGGTATTGGGGTGTAACTTTCACGTACGCTGAGTTGCTGTGATATCTCTTCTATGTAATCCACAGTATTTTGCAGAACCACAGCGCCCCCCCCTTGTCAGCTGCCTTGATGACAATTGTATTGTTAGCTCTAAGGGTGTCAAGGGCCAGTCTCTCATCTTTTGTCACATTATATTTAATGTATCTCCTATTGCTAAGGAGGTCCATAGTCTCTTTAAGGACAATTTGCTCGTAGGCCTGGATCTTTTGGCTCATCAAGTAAGCTGCCGGGGTAAACTTAGAGGGTGGCTTAAAGGTTGTCGCTGAAGAAGTAGGGGTGTATTCTTTGTTTGCAAAGTAGTATTTCAGTCTGATCTTTCTGAAAAATCTTTGCAATTCTAGTTTGATGTTGAATGAATCAGGAGGAGCCGTGGGGATGAAAGTGAGTCCCTTGGAGAGAATCTGTTTCTCCTCAATAGAAAGAGTGTGATTAGAGAGATTTATTATTGGGTCAGAGATGGGATTGCCAGTCATTTCAGCTATGGGGCTCGTCGTATTTAATGTCAAGGAGTCACTGGCTGCCAACGTCATGTTGTTGGGGATGGTTTGAGTCGATGGGTCCCCAATGTCATGTTCCAAAGGGGTATTGACCAATGTTTGTGAGGTGCCAACCATGGCTGTTACCATCTGTACGTCTGGCAGCGTGTTTAAATCTCGCTGTGTGATTCTTGTGGGGAAAATCTGACTCGTGAATTGCCTCTCTGGTTGGTGTTGCCACTGTTCCAACTCCGTGGTCTGTTCCAACCCTGTTCTTGCTCCCTCCCTCTGTTGGGTGGTCGATGGTTGTCCCCTAAAAAAATCCTGGGCTTCTTGATATCTGTGGCCTTGATTAGTTTGGCGACTTATGGAGGGTCTGTCGGACTCACTATCAGAACCACTGCCAAAGGAAGAGTCCGAGAAGGTTGCGAACCTCCTAGGGACCTGCCTGCTCCTGTTTGTGAAGAAGCCCTGACTATCCTGCTGATAGTACTCGTCAGCTAGATATGGATAAGTCACCTTCTTGTCGTAATTTCTTATATCTTTCGTGAGTTTATCTAATTTTCTGTTGAGTGTTACTGTGTTAAACTCTGCTAGTACTTTCTCAGCCTGTTCAAGGGCTTCTTTTGCATTGGTTAATGTTCTGGTTTGAGCACATCCAGATATACACTCCTTTGGTATCTATTCAAAAGGTGACGAATCTGCAGCTTGAAGTCTGTATCAGAAGAACAAATGACATACTTTCAGTAATGCTCTTTCTGGTAGAGGCTCTATCTAGCTGCAGATTCCTCACCGACCCTCCCATGCGCTCTGTTCTTTGGTTGGCCTCTATCCTTTAATAAGATACCAAGTCTAGGAATCTGCACAGTGGTCACATTTTGCTTTTAGGGCTCTGCGTCTAGAGGAGCGGACAGTCTCCAAAGCAACTGACGTCCGTGCATGGGAGTGGCACCTATAAAGGCCCCGCACGTCATTTCCGGAACAAAAGGCGTCAGTGTGGAGCAACACTTCGCCACCTACCGGCGCACATAGGTATTGCTGAAAGGATTCCGAATCCAATCTAACACCCTGGGAATATTTAAACGGTGAGGAATCTGCTGCTAGGCAGATTCTCTAGGAGAAGGAGTGTTGCCAATGGAAAGTTCTTATACGCCATTCTAGGGAAGGCTCTGAGGTCTTTGAACTGCCCCTATGCACAGTGGAGGCCAGAACAAATATTCTGACTGAGGCCTTGCAGCCTGCCTCAGTGGCGTCAGAGCCTCTACTGCCCCTCAGTGCCACTTTACTCGAGCCAGAAAAGCAGTTTGGGACAAGCCCTCCTCTGCCTAGCTGCTTACCAGCTTATTGCCAGGCGGTACTGGCACTGATCGTCCTGTAAGAAATAAATCTGGAAGAGGGCGAGGAGTTTTGGGAAGGGGGGCTGAGGTTCCCAACGGCCCCACTGGTCAGGTTAACTGGAGGTCAGCACTTTTAGTTTCCTAACATTTAGTTTCCATTTCAGAACCTTTTGTTCCTGTCTCATAATTCTTCATTCGCAGCACAATTTATAATTCGCACTGCATAGCTTGTATTTCATTACTCCTCCAAACATTTAGTTTCCAACTTAGAACCCTTCATTCTCACCTCACAAATCTTCATTCACGCCACATAACTCGTAACTCACAGCCCTGAACTTCTCATTCTGAACTCGAAAACTGTAGTTTCCAGCTCAGAGCCCTTCATTCTCAGTGCACAACTCTCCATTCACAGAACATAACTTGCAATTTAGAATTGCAAACTTTTTCATTGCACAGTCAGTAACCTTGTTAAACCACTTTATTCCATTGTTGACAATGTGACTGGTTTGTCCTGAACATAAAATCAGGTCACTTGGATCTCGGATATCTTGCTCACTAAGGCACATTTAATCTTGAGTTACAGAAGGTATTATTTGAAGAGTGCCTTTGTCACAGCACACCGACCTGCCTCACTTTAGGCGGGATATTAGTGATGTCTACCTGCCAATCTGAAATGAGTTTATGGTTTGTAGTTATCACGTCAGCGTTAGGACTAGGTCCTTCCCTTTCAAACTAGGAGTTCCCCCAAGGTGCTGCTTTGACCTTGGCAGCCAAAGGCACAGTCTAAGTTATTTGTCTACTCCTCTTTTATGACACATCCTGATGAAAACATTGTCTGTGCTCCCTAGATAGGTGTTATCAATGTAGGGACAGGGCGGATGAAGTGAGCACATGAATTTACTGCATTCTCTCACTGCGCTACCTCTTTAAGGGATACATTAAAATAAGCAGTACATTCTGTCTATAACAGGAACATCATGTTCAGGCCAACCAATTTCTTTGTCTTGGAGTGTAAAATTTCCTGGATGTCACGAAGGAATGTAATCATCTTATGAAGGTTTACGGAGACGAGGATCATTCTTCATCTTTCCTTGGTCCTTTATGTAGCTGCCAACAATAATACAGTACAAGTACCAGAGTACCCATGAAACTTGGGAAAAGCTACAGAACTCGTAGCTACCATCAACCTGTGAAGACCATGAAAGTTGTGATCAAATCCCATCGTCTTCTTTCTTTGCGGCATGAGCAGTCTAATCTCTCTTTACATTTTCCAAGATCCGTCTATGATTATTGTCTTACGGTGATTCGAATTAAAAAGATATATAGTGATAACTTATAACAATCTTCAGTTACCAAGCACCAATCCTAATAAACATTAAAAAGACATGCCCATCCAATATCACATCACCAAGTCATGGTGCAATTAAATGATTGTCTGGATTGTACCAATGTGAGATAATCCTCACCTTGATGTCTGTGACAGGATCAGAACTTTCCTTCACAACAGCAAAGACTCGATGCGCTGATAGTGCTCGTTCAAAGGAAATTAATTACCAAGGAGGCAAAATCGGAGACTGGCTTGAAATATAACATTTATGAAAAGTCAAGTCAGATTACCTGCCTGCTGGCTTTATATGGACCTCTGGCCTACTACCCACAGTAAAGTCCTTCGAGGCCATCACTTCATATTTGAGTATGCCCCAAAGCATAGCATACCAGGCCTGCCTTGGGCATCATCCATCTCACTCATTTCACTATGGTAGGTGAATAGATCACCAACAGTTTATTAAAGGAAGTTAGACACCCCTATATATCGAGGCACTGGTCACTCTCATATTCTCTCAGACATCACTACAAGCATAACCTGATATACTTAAACATATCTGGATCCAAAATTACCTGTGCATTGAATTTTGTTGTAGAAACAGTAAATAGCCCCTCCTGAGGATATGTGTCTATTAGTTAAGAACAGGGCTCTCCAAAGTCAGTAAATACTTTTATTTCGATCAACGACCATAAAAGCAGCATAAGGTAAAAGTCACATTGGATTAATAAACAAACAGTTAAATAAATAGATTCAAAGCTCAAATTTTCCAAAGGGACAATGCCATAATAAAAAATATTTCATTTTTAGGTGTAAATAAAATCTGAATAAAAACTTTCGCAGTTTAAAACATAAATTTGAGGGTGATGCTGTTTAAAATCAAATTTTATTAAAGGTAAATTATTCTTGGGTTATTATGTTTAGTGGTTCAATGAGTGGTGGTGTGCAACTGTAGCTAAGATTTTTTACTTTTTTCCTGCAACCTTCAAACCGATTGATTCTCCAAAGTCAGTCCTTGAGGGCCGGATCCATGCCAGATTTTTAGCATATCCACTTTTAGATAACTGTAATTATCTTAAAAGGATCCGGCCTTCCAGGACCGACTTTGGAGAACCCTGGTTAAGAATACCTCATGAGATCTGACACTTTATAAGGGATCTAAAGCAAAGTGACATGGAAAACTCATCAGTCATCTATTTATGTATTCGTGGGAAGATCACATGTACCAGCCGCTGGGCTGGACTGTACTGGCTGACAGAGGGGGACAGACCAATATTCACGTCATATAGAGCAGTGTGTTGTCACGGAGTCCAACTTTTTTTTATTTTTTATGAAAGACTAAATGAGAGAGAGAGACATGCGAGAACAATTAGTGAAAAGGCAGTGATGACCAGCGCTTCTGTATACGAATCTAGTGACTAGTAACACTAGGTTTCGTTTCACACCATGCAAACTTATGCATAGAGCATATTTGTGCCAAGAATCCCATCTTATAAAAACGCGATGATTTTAGGTAGTTGTCCAAAAGCAGCAATATATATTTCATACATAGTATGGCAGTGTCCAGTGGTTAGTCAGGTTTGGGGTAGGGTGTAGATCACTTATGTAGAGCAGTGGGCAGCACATTGGGCATGACAATGAAACATTGTTTATTGGGGCTGCATCTCTGCCTTAAAAAGTGTAAGATCAGCCCAGATTTAGAACGTTGTCCCATTTTCTGGAAAAAACGTATCGTCATACAGTAGTTAAAAGATACCGGTACCTCACTTGAGAGCTGGTGGAGTGACTTGAAGGGATGGCTACTGGCGGAAGAGGCGAGTCTGGTCAGAGAAAGGACTGACCAATCACAGGAGGACATATCAATATGGAGAGAAGTGTATGTTATATTATGGGTTGATGGACACTCGGAGTCAGATAGCGAGTAATAATTGATGAGAATTTGTAACCTGTTTAGGCAGCACCAGTTGCCGAATAACTATTGCTGAAAAATAGGTATTGCTCATGTTATTATGTAAACATTGTCCTGATGTGGAATGGTGTCTGTGTATGTTGGTTGCATTTGTTCTGTAAAATCAAGAAACTATATTAATATTAATAAAAAAACAGCTAGTTATGTGACAAATCTTCATCGTCTGACCAATCACAAAAAAGGTCCAGTACCTTGTTGAGATTGCTTGAGTGTGTTTATTTACACTCAGGGGCTTAACCATCCGCACATTGACAACATATACACAAAGGGGCTCATCAAAAGGTCTGTCGGCAACCTGAAAATCTGTGCTGAAATAACGGACTGATATGAATCCACTGTCGTGTATGCCTTACTTTATTCTGCCCAATCAAATAAAAAAAAATGTTAACACTAGAATATCTCCCCCCACAGAATAGTGGTCCCTCTTCACACACCAGAGTACACCGTGTGTTCCAGGCTGATCTGCAGCTCTTATGAAAGTCAGCAGCACAAGCTTGCCTGAAAATGAGCGCAGCCTGCTTTGAAACACCTGCCACGGGCCCCATATCTGCCACGCTTTGAGTGACAACAGAGTGTCACAGATCATGGGGTGCAGCTCCTTTCGATGTCCCTGAAGAAGGTCCAGGACTAGGGTGGAACTTGTGGCCCAAACAGAGCTATGAAAGCACCAGACACTACACAAGATCTAAAAAATGGAGACACTAGAGTCAGATCAGCAGACAGCCTCCTCACCTGATCAGGCACTGTATGTGTTATTAGAACAGGAGTTGACTATTGTAGTATCTGGGACCGGTTTCCAACTAAATATTACTGTGACCTTGGCATTCACTGTGGAAGCAAATTGCTCCTTAGTTTGTTTTGTCACAAGTCTCAGAGAACAATCAAATTATACAGAATGTTGACAAGAGAAACAGTTCGCTAGTACTTTACTCGAATGCATTTATACAAAAAAAGTTCCCAGTAATATCTCAAAGGGCGTTAACATGAACACTTTTTGCTGAATATGTCTCAATCAGATCGAACAATATGCGGTAAGAAAAAAATAGCTATAGTGTCATTGGCTCTTGGAAAATCTGAAACCTGCAATTGGACAATCTGAAACCCCAGGAAGTCCATCTGTCTCTTGAGAACTGAGCGAGACTTTTCCAGATTTATTATGAATCACCCTACCAGCGCCTCTGCTGAAAAGCTTGTCATTGTTTTGGCTCTTAAGGGAGAGAAGAAGTTGAAGTGGTGTTGGCCCTGCCAGCCTCCACCCCTCCTAGATGTCTAGTTACTGTGAGAGCCTTGGAACTGCCTTTGGCCAAGTAATGCCCCCAGGTAAACACTATTTTCTTGGGAATGTGTGTCCCCTGTTCTGGAAAAAGGCCTTACCGAACAGACATTCCTGGCTTCCAACACTACCTCCAGCGAGGTTAAGCGCCTAACTTTGAGTCATCTCTAAGGAAACGTATTTGGAAGTTCTCTTCTATAAAGTAATTCTGTGCTGCATCCCAAATGGTGGTCTGTGGGTGCCTAATGTCTTTGGGAGCAGACATGCCTTTCATACCCTCAAGGTTGGATTTCTGGGCAAAGAGGGAGCTGCTTGCTCCTCCCTGAGCCTCTTGTTAATGTACTATGAGGGAAGCTAATCCCATTGATAATTTGGACACTCCATGCGAGTCTGCAGGAGCCTCAGCATCTGAATAATGACCATCTTCAGAAGATATACCATGCTTATCGTAGTGGCATTCTACTAGGGTCTACCGGCTCGTCAACCTCCCTCCCACCCACCATTGTCTGATCTCTTTAAAAAAACTATAGTTTTTTGAATGGTTCTACCTTGTCCCCAGGTCTTGTCCCGATGAGACGTCAGTGGGAGTCATCTTGCTGCAGGAAATTGACCTGCTCTCTGGGCCTGCCAGGCTGAGGCTGGGTGTGAATGCTTTTTGCTGCATTTTCTTAGCTGTTTCAGCTTCCCTCTGGTTGGATTTCCGCTAACACACATCAGGTGCTTAGATAAATGTGTACTCTGTGTGATAGGAGCTGTCTTCCTTCATGTGCCCTGGAGATGAATGAATGAATGAATTTGTACTTGTAAAGCGCACTGATACCCTGAGGCTTCCTGGCGCTGTACGCATACCGCTGTGGAACCCTTCCTGGCTTTTCCCTGTGAAATGTCCACTCCTGGACACCCCCAAGGTGAAGCCAGGCATCCCAGCGCTGGTGGGGCCGTTGTGGAGATTAAGCAAGCTATTGCCCAGAGTTGCAGAGTGGGACCCATGATTAGAATAGGCACCGAGGCGAGAATTATCAGGTCCGAGGACGTTGAGCCCAAGACCCGCCAAGGCGGGAATTGAACCCTGGTCCCGGGCCAGATCTCTGCATCAGGGTCTCCCGCTCTAACCATTGAGCCACACTTCTCCCAATGAGATGAAACTCTCGCCTGCCTGGCAATAGTCAAAATAGAACTGAATTTAGGTTGACCAGTTTAAAACAAGTACAATTCTGTGTTCCTGAAAAAAGGAAAAAAAAGAACCCCCTTGAGCGCACCAATAGGCTCAGTGGTTGGTTTGGATGTGAGGCCGGCCAAACCACAGAGTTATGGGATGTGAATGCCTCTCTTCACATACATAAGCTACTGTCACAAAGGCCAGCGACGCTCTGTGGAGAAGGAAACAAAAAGCAGACTGGAGCCACAAGTCCGCACCCATAGGTCTCCTCTAAAGGAATGCCCCCTCTGCTCCTCACAAGATTACTGAGAGCATCAAATACACATGAGCCATGGAATATTGTGTACCCAGGTGTTGGCATACGAAGACTCGCAGTACTTAGCTTTCCAACTAACAGCAAAGAAAGAAGATGATGGGACCTGATATCAGGACTTAGTTGTATCGGCTTTCCTCTGTCTAATTTAAAAAATAGGAGCATAAATCCTAATCTTCTGACCTGCTTTAGAATCGACATTGAGAGCCTGATTTAGAGTTCGGCGAATGTGTTACTCCGTCACAAATGTGACAAATATCCCGTCTGCCGAATTAAGTGTCATTGGATATAACCAAGGCTTTCAGTGATCCATTTTTCCTGATTTTTACAGATCAATACAGGCAGAAAACCAGCTATCATCCTTTCTATATTTATTTTAAATGTGGAAAATAGGTTTACTTTTGAATAATTCTCACTACTGTCAGTCATGACTGCTAGGTCAATAGCTGTACAGATGGACAGGTGGGGGAGTTAAAGAAAATAATTAAAGGTTTACTCATGAAGTTAAGTGACTGCAGCAGTATAGCTGTTTAACTGTTCTATAATGCATATGGTTTCAAATGACTGTTGTACTGTTAATGGATAATGGCTAAAACCAATGGCGCTTCAAACATGAGTAAACATTTGTCTGTAAAATAAATGTGGAAATATACCCATGGCAAATATATTTTTTAAGCTGAGCACAAAATGAATATGGCTAAATACAGATAAAATTAGCAGAATTTAAATACGGATAAATACAGGCGGAAATGTCAAAAAAGTAAATACATAAAACCAGTAGCGGCTCGCATAGGGCGTGCTGTGGGGCGGGGGAGGGGCAGGGTGGGGGGGGGTAGCAAACACGGTCATAACAAGGAACGGAGGAACGTAATAATTACGTTCCTCCATTCCGTCCTATGTCTGTGTTTGCTACCCCCACCCTGCCCCCCCACCGCCCCGCAGCACGCCCTATGCGAGCCACTACTGCATAAAACCAGGAGATCTAGATGTAATGTGCTTGTAATATGGCGGATGGTATATCTGTCATGTTTGTGATTGAGTAACCCTTCCACTGAACTCTTAGTCAGGCCCTGAATTTTCCTGATCCAGCACAATTTATCTTCCGAATATGAACTAGCTCTGCTGGATTTGCATATAGACTTTGCACGTGCACTGTATTTCTCACTTGGGGTGTGATTGTATCTGCCATTCTTCCAGTCTTTTGGTTGGTACATTGACCTGATAACTCAGAGGACAGTTTTGTTTTCTTTTGGTGATTGTGATACAAAAGAACATTGTGGCAAGTTGCAAAAGAAATGGAAAACGATGTAATCGCTGATGTTGCGCTATAGCGGGATGGAACGACAGCACCGTAAGAGTCTGTGTTGTTTCTTGTTTTGCTCCAGGCTTCTTCGTGTTGAGGCTCACAAAAGCCAAATCACAGGTTGCTCCATCAGCCCAGACAGAAAGCAGCTGGCCACAGTGTCTTTGGACATGCACCTGAAGGTTTGTGCCCTTCTTCATTTAAAGCATGATGTCCAAGTCCACATTGGCAGGAAATTACTTCATTTGTGCACTTTGAGGCCAAAACACTTAGGTACATAAATTTAAGGTCCCTGGAGATATGTGCTAATTATTGCATTTGTGAAAATCGGGTACCTGGGAGCGTAATTTTGCAGCTGTGATAATTATCACCTATTTCCAGTGCTATAAGTGGGGGAAAAATCAATTCAGGAGCCCATAAATTTGGGGGCAAGGTGTGGCAGACGAATATGGGTAGAGTACCAATGGGTGGAGGGGCTGGAGCCTGAAAAGCAGAGCGTGACAGTCAACTTATACATTTATTTAAGAACAAAATCTGCTCAAAGAAATGGGCATCAAGAACAAATGTGACAGTAACTCTGTTCTAGTTTACATAATTGGTCTCAAAGAGGTTGTATTTTAAAATATCTTACAGGGTTAAGACACCTGCCGCTGAGATCTTTGTGTACCCAGCAATTTTGAGAGGATTATAGTGTCTACAAGTATGGAAGATATGAGATTCCTACACCTTATAACCCACATTATGTTATATAACATTTCCTGTGCATTTATTTTCACACTTTCTATTATTTATTGTGTCTCTATGTGTAATGTAAAGCACTCTGTCACCCTACACTGGAATGAGTAGCGCTATAAAAGAATTAAGTAGTAGGTGCCATTTAAATCATTATATGTGTAATTACTCATGTACATAGATAGATCTTTCATTTTTACAGTTCATGCACATTTGTTACATGGTTGAACAAAGTCAAAACCTGGCCTCCGAGTCACATGTTCTCTAAGTACTTGTGAAGTGATAAGCTGTGGGCCTGTGTTTCCTTCTATTGTATTTGGCATGTAGTTGTTAGGCTCGAGATTACTCTCACCAGGTGATACGCAAACAAAATAACTTCTAATGACCCTTTATTTGAGGCCTTTGTTTTGGGCTGGCTGGAAGAGAAGCACTGCTGAATTGTGTCCTGGTGTCAGAAAATGACACCAGGACAGTTCAGCGCAGAAATAGCTGCCGGAACCGGGCTCCGGCGAGATCCCCCTTCTTTCCAGCCCTGCCTGCTCCGTGTTTGCTCGTGCAAAATGAGGCATAACATGCAGATCTGGATGCAGTAAGAACCCAAATCTGCATGTCCTGATACTTTCTGGGTATTTATTCCCTCTGTAAAGTTCGGCAGGCTCGACCTGCCAACATTTACCTGGGGAAACTTTGAGATTGCTGCCTTTCCAAAATAAAAATACTGGTCATGTGTTCATGTTTTAAGAGTATGCAAAGGCCCCAACGTAATACTTAAATAGAAGTTTATATAAAATCATCTTTAATAATTTGTAACAATACTTTTCTGTCTTTGTTTACTTTATTAGTCAGGGATTATTAATGAGGCTCTAGAACAGTTTTTAATTTGCCTTCATCCATCGTATTTTGGCTACTTGAAGTTTTTACTGATAATTGGGCAAAAATACCCTGTTTAGATGAAATAACAGATTTTTGTACCTGACGGGACATTAAAATACAGGGCATAGAAAACAGGACAGATGGAAACCCCAGGAAAATTGTAAGGTTGCGCTGATTCCCACAAAACTTTTAATTCTGCTATGTGCAGTAACAAGAGTTACCGCACATCCCGGAATGGACAGTGCCTCTTGTAATGAGGGCCTAATGATTTATGGTTTAATTTTGCCCTTTGCTTCATTCTCAGTTTCTTTGTCCACACGTTTCAATCCACACACCTATCAGGTTTATATTCTAACTCTGTCTCATCTTTCGTCATAGCTGTGGGACTCTGCAAAAGGTGTGCTTGTTGGATCTCACGAATTCTCTTACCCTTTGAACTGTGTGGCCTTTCACCCAGAAGGGCAGCTGATTGCCACTGGTTCTTGGGACAGCCAGATCACCATCCTTAAAATTGGGACCTGGACAGCTGTATCGGTGAGTAAGGCAATTACTTGTAATCTGTTGAGATTCATTCATTTTAAGCCATTTTATGCAGTGTGGTGTGCAGACGCAGAGTTGCTGAGATAAAGCAATTACACAATGGCAACCCTTAATTTCTGCACCTGTCGTTTATTATAATTTATTTTTATTTATTTTCAAATGTTAGAAGTACAGGCAGTTCTGAATTGCATCATTATGCAAAATATTGTCAGCATTGAGGCATTTAGGTTTGTGCTCAAACCTTCCTCAGCAGTGAGTACTCTGATAAGTGTCTCACCAGTTTGGGTAACTGTGCCTCTAAATCAAGGATATTCTGTCTTCCTGAGAACATCTGCTCCGATCAGTAGACTGTTAATTGTGCAAAAGCATATTTCCTAAAAAGGAAACGTTTTGTAGCATTTAGCATTGTATATAAAAAAAACTGCACTCAGCTCAGACAAGAAGCAGAGCTGCCCTTGTGAGCTGGTACTTGGTGGAGGAGCACTCAGAGGTATCAATAAAAAGTCTATAATTAATCTTGATAATTAACAGTATATGATATATATATATTTATTTTTTTACTATAAGATCAGAGGTTAAAGTAACGTAATAGTTAGGTGTTAAAGTTAGGTAGAATTTACCTTTTCAAAAACCAAAAAAAGGAAATTTGCCAGTTCTAGTTCAGTGAGCTAATTATAACTTCCCCGACTCCTGTAATGGCTGCCAGCAACATTTTCCTCATGTTGCTGGCAGCCAATCAGAGGTCGAGCGAGATAGCCCAAGGTAAAAAAAGATCCCTTGGCCAATTAGAATGCTCTAATTTTGAATTGCCGCTCCAGCAAAACTCTTGCGGGAGTCCCTGAGACCCAACCATCCAGATATACAAATATTTGTGTACCTTAATTTTTCAAAAACTACTGAATGGATTTACACCAGCACAATCTGCGGACCAAGATTTATCTTCAAGCCAAATTTGACTGACACTTCTCACCTTAAATGTCTGTTTTTCATCCAAGCTGTGATAGAAAAGTGACAGTCTTTTGGCATTTTTACAGCAAAGTCTTTAAACATAGGATTAGCTAGTGCCATCCACACCAAGCTGAAAAGTGACAAAAGCCTTTCACGAATCCATGCGCAGTATTATAGCTTTGAATTGATAACATTCCATCCATGTCAACCTGGAATGAATAAAAGCAGTGACACACGTTTCCCTCTCATTAGAGCTTGTCAGAGAAGACATAGCTTTGTCCACACAAAAGAGAGCACCTAGTATAAGTCAAAGCAATACCCTTTCAAACTTAGAGTGCCACATAAATTATGCAAACAAGCAAGTAGGGAACCCGGGGTGGTTCCCACGCTTTAGGTGAACAGCTCAAACATACACTGTGTCGGCCTAAGTGGTCTTCCTTATGGCCATCTGTCTCCATTGTCAATCTAGCTAAGTCACAAGGACATTGGCCGTGTTGTTGGCCCTACTCTATCAGTCTCACTGTGTGCATGAACGATGGGCTAAGAAAGAAGAGTCCTGCAAAAGAATAGTCCTGCAGTTGTTTGAGCAGTAACCTTGCTGAACTTACGGAAGGGTGGGACTTCAGGAGCCACAGTGAAAATGTGTTAGTTGGGTGCATATTCACCCTGCATAGCTGAGGAGAGCAGGGTATGGATCCAGAGCGGTGACAATCAAGTGCATTACGTGCATTCATCTGTGATTTTTTTTTTTATGCATGCATGTACATTTATGTTTGTGTGTGTGTTTGGCATTATGTCCCTCCCTAATAAACTGCCACTTCCTGGAAGCTATGCCTGGTGACAAGGACCACCCTACTCCCCTCATCATAAGGGGTTCATCTCTGGTACAATTATGTCCGTTCATGACATAATAGTGCCAATGGCATAGTAATGGTCATCCTTGACTATTTTCGAACTTTCTTTATCTTTTTGTGGTATAAGGGCCGCCATCATTATATATTAAGAGCATGACTGGCCTACTTTTAACCATCACTTTTAGCTATCCCTGACATAATGGTGCCCCTTCGAATAATAATGCCATGACTGATATATGGTGGGCATCCTGGCACAATAGTGTCCCTGGTATAATAGTGGGCATTTGTGGCATACTACAATCATTCTTGGTATTATGGTGAGCGTCCATGGCCCATGATTGTAATACCTGGACATTTGAAGCAGAATCTGTCCATGTCTGGCATTTATACTTGTGAGTACTCAATGAAAATACCAAGCTGATGTTTAGGGACTGTGTATTGCCTAACAGTTATGTTTTTCAGCAAAGGATTTTCTACTGAAAAGTTGAGTTTGTTTGCCCAAAATGGAAAGTGGTATTTGAAAGAAAAATAAGTGTATTTTCAGAAACTGATATGCTGTTGAAAATAAGTGCTTGCAGTTCCAAAACACATTGAAAGTTGATAATTGAATGATAATTCAAGCTGAGCTGGGGAAACCCGTTGCTCTGGGTATGCCCTTCATACCTGAGGGTACGTGTTGGTGTGGCTGTTATTTAACTTTTAGGTAGAGGCATTTCATATTGAGAATCTTTTTTCTGGCATTTCTGCTGGTTAACCTCACCTGAAATGTTTGGGTGGTCACTACTGTTAATCCTGCTTAGGGTGATCTTGTGTAATTTTAACATATGAAGTCTCTATTTTGCAATGAGGGTATTTGCTCGTAGCTGGTAAGGACTTTTCTTGAGCAGAAGCAACTCTCACTACAGAAAAGGTTGAAGACCCCTGCTTCCATCACAATGGCTTCAGACATGTCACAGTTTTGTCATAGATACAGAATGCTGGCGCTCTAGTTGTTCATTGGAACACTGTGGGAGGCAGCAATAGAACACTGGGGAAGCAAATGACAGGCTGCTGCTGCTGTTGGACGTACATGTTGGACTCACAACTTTGTCCCAGAAAGAAGAAGGCTGGCCGCACTGCAGAACCTGCCAGACATCACTCTGCCAAGCGTGACGATGCAGCCAGCAGCAGCAGTTTGGCAGCGAATGGTTATAATAAGTGTGCAGCACTGGCTGGTGGGAGCTGTGTTGGCAGTGGGTGCAGCACTTCAAAGTCACTGGTAGTGGTAAGTCAAGTGGCCACAGCTTCTTATGGTGGTGGGGAGGACTGTGATGGTCATGATCAACCATTTAAGTAAAGTGGGAGTGAATCAGTGAAAAGCGCCTCACCAAGTTGAACACTATGATAGTACAATGGCAGGGGCAGAGAGGAGGGCCGTGGATCTGCCCAGCAACTCTCCTCCTTCCCTGCACCACTGTAGCCTGTGGCGGGCTGGTGTCCCTCTTTCTCCTAGCCTGGATGCTATTACTTCGGCCCAGTGGGTGCTCCAATTTGTAGAAAGGGGTTATACTCTTTCCTTAATTTAGGATCCACCCCCTATTCCTCTCCCACCTGCTTCTCCCCTTTAGACCACCTAACCATACTGCAGCAAGAGGTGGCAGCTCTTCTATGAAAAGGAGCAGTGGAGTAACTTCAGTGCTTGATGCACAGACAAAAATATGGACCTCTTACAGGCTAAGCTGTCCCAGGTCTTGCAGTGTGCACCTTCCCTTGCCCAGCTGGGATGTGCAGTGGGCACGCTCAAGGGGTATTTCACTAAATTTTCCTTGGTCTCCCATACCAACTTTCCTTCTTCAAGTCTCCAATGGTGATGTGTTTTTTGAATGGGTTGACCAATCTGTAGCCTACAACCCCCTTTGTTGTGCCCCAATGAGACCTTCATTTAGTTTGAACTTTTCTCAGTGGGACTCTGTTTGAGACCTTGCATAGTTGTCTCGTAAGGATTTGTTTATTTTAAAAGCAGTGTGTTTGCTGACTATTACTTCGGCCAGGCAGGTGAGCGAGTTACAAGCTTAGTCTCCACCCAACTGTTACTTGTTTTTATGCCTACAAGTTGGTGTTGCCAACCAGGGCTGCTTTCCTGCCAAAAGTGGCTGCCTTTCGTCTGACCCAGTCCATCACCCCCATCCCACTAAGGAGGAATAGTGTTTGCACAGGTTGTATCTTAGGTGAGCTGTAAGCTTCTGCCTTGACTGCACCAAAGACACACAACTGGATGGCCAGCTCTTTGTGGCATACTGTGGTGCCAAGAAAGGCAAAGCGGTGCGGAAAAAGACACTATCCGGGTAGAGCATCCTCTGCATTAAGACTTGCTACGCTTTGGCCCAACACGAACCTCCAGAGGGGATCAGTCAGGGCTCATTCCACTGGGGCCAGATCTACCACTATCGATCTCCATAGGTAACTGTTTTAAAACAAGGAATTTGCAGTAGAAGCCGGTTGACCGACCGAAGTGCCTTATGGGGCTGGTAGACTAAAAACATGTTGTTAATAAGGGGAGGGGCAGTGTTGGTGTAGGATCTTGTGTACAATATTAAGAGATTTAAAAGCTACTCTGGATTGAATGGGCCGACAATTGAGGGATCCTAGTATAGGTATGATTCTGTCCCATATTGAAATGCCAGTATAAGCCGGGTGGCAGCATTCTGGACCAGCTGAAATCAATGACGTTTTTCAGGGGCAGCTGAGTACAGAGCTTTGCCATAGTCTGGTGTAGATTAATTGGATTAGGGTATTAACAACTGGTATATGTCAGTTGTCAATCTAGCGCTTTCGTCTGTCTAAAATATTTAAATACAAGTCTGCTTCCTTATACCTACTAAGTGCAACATATGACTGCCAATGTCACAAGTATGTCAACGTGTCTAATTAATGCAAAGGCATACTATCTTTTATTGAGGCATCTTTCACCAGTATGCAGTTGGTGATTAACCAGTGATAAAGTCGGAGTGCGCCCTGGCTATTAACATTTGCCATATATGCTCTCTTTGTGTTTTCTTTTCATATAATTTAAGTTGTGGAATTACAACTCCCCAAAGTCCGTCTCCTTTTGTTGAACTTGCAATAAAATCTAATGACGCAAGCCCTCGGATTTTGCAGTTTAAGCCTGGAGACGGAGACCAACTTACTCCTCTTCCCCCTATCAGTTTCCCTCCTTGATACTGCACAGTGCTCATAGATGTAGATGTAGATGTACCTCATTCGGCACTTAGTCGCACAAAATGGGAAAATGGGAAAAATTCATTAGCAGGCTGATTACTCGTAAAAATGCAGAAGACATTTCTTTCCCCTTGAGTAAGAAGTTTGCTGAATCGACATGACAACGCCAGTCTTGCTTTACTATTGTCAAAAGGAAAAGATCCTAGCACAGAGAGAATGGTCAAATATAAGATTTTCCATACTTTAAGGGCGGGTCTAAGACAAAGTTGTGAGTAAAATGCTGTCTGGAGTTCATCATGAATTCATGTTTATATGCTTTGAGGAGAGCGCACACATTCACATCTGTGATGAGCGTCCAGAGGGCTGCAAAATTCTAAATACTGATTAACACGGGTTTCATAGTAATCTGGCCAAAATACTAAAAAAATTACCACCACGCAATGTTAGATTAGGAATAGATAAACAAAAAATCATATTTGTTTTAATGGGTGGTGCACCACTTGAGCTGCCATATAAGGTTCCAGTTATGTTGGATGTGAGGTGTGGGCAGGACCTCAGAAGTTGCAACTGTCTCTTAATATTCCTGCTTTTAGTCTTCCTGTGGGCTCTGTTCACCCCTTGATTTGTTTGCTCATCTCTCAGGTGATTTCAGGACACAAGTCTTCCATCCGTGACATCTGTTTCGCTCCGTCTGGGAAGACTGTCGCCTCGGCGGCCCTCGATGGAGAAGTGCGACTCTGGTCCTGGCAAGAAAATGTCCTACTGGCTAACTTCCCCGCTCACTGTGGCATGGCTCAGGTGTCCAGGTTCATATGCAATGGTCGCTACCTCGTCACAGCTGGGGAGGACTGTAAGGTAAATAACTCTCTGTTCCTTTTGTCAAAATGCCAACTGTTTGGTCTGTGCACCAGGAAGAATAGTTTTAACCAATCACCTCGAAGGGTTGATAGGCTAACATATGCAGCAGGATGATCTGGCAATGTGAATACTTTCTCAGCAGGAAGATTAGTGACTTGATAATCTGTTGTCAGTGGCGCAGCTGGGGGTGGTGGGGCGTACTCTTTTTGGCCCTCAATCCCCCCCCCCCCCCTTACCTGTACAGGGCAAAATCATGGAGCACCCCAGGCAGCAATAGGTCTAGCTGTTGTTTGACGAGTAGGATCAGAGACTGGGTAGGAGTAGGATTAGATACTGGGTTTTTAAGAGGGAGATTATGAAGCCAGACTTCCATGGCAGAAGTAGAGACTAGAAAGAAGCAGGATTAAAGTCTAGGTTTTCAGAGGATTAGAGACCAAGTTAGTTTTTATGACCACGATTAGAGACCAGAATTTTAGGCTTGAAGAGATCTATAATGCTGCTCTTGGGACACTCTATTCTCCCACTGGCCACCGTGGATGACGTAAGCAACCACAGGTGGACTCCTGCTGGGGTGGGGCTGGTGCAGCACCAATCTCCTGCTGGCAGCCTGTGCCATGGTGTGGTGGTCGATGCGTGATGTGTGGTGGTGATTATGTCTCCCAGAGGTGAGGTGGGGCATGAATGGAGTGGGGAAGAGTGGGAGGGAGGATTACGGGCACTAAACTCAAGGTTCTAATTCAAAGGTGGTTAATGGTGCCCCTATGGGATCGTGGGTCCTTCATCACCAACAGGGGTGTGAAGCGGGTGGTTTTCAGACCTTCGTTGAGCCGGTGCCACACCAGCTTCGGTTCCAGGTCCCAGCTAGCGCATGTAGGTTTTTGTCCATGGAGACAGCAGTCTTGTGGATGCCCAAACAAAATGACTGGACCGCTAACATGCTGCACAGCTCCTCCCGGGCCATGTTGTGTTATCTGTAGCACAAATGAAAAGCAAAAATCAACATGCTGCCCACTACCACTGACTTAGCAAAGAAATAATCATGCTTGTCTTGTCTCGGCCTCCTTTGCGCTGCAGTGCTAGTATGAAACCAGTGGTTGATACCATGTGAAAACTGCAATTATGCTGTCTCAATATTTTCTTTTATGTACTTTTCTTACAAGCTGTACTGATGTAAAGTGCTCTGTGTAGTTTGTAACTGTCTGTATATGAAATCTTTGAGTGATTTAGTATGTAAACTGCTCTTGCAGTATCAAACTTTTCTCATGTACAGCCCTCTGATACTCGTTAGGCCTTGTTTGTGCTATATAAATACATAAATAAAATAAATGTCACAAGCAACGTTTCAAAAAAGGTCAGCTCTTCCGAAGAAAAACTTATGTTGCCTGCTGATCTGCTTAGGCTTAGGGCTTCCACCGAGGAGCAGCTATGACAACGTCTGAACCTTGGCAGCAAAGGTGTGTGACATCTTAATTTGGTGAAGGCGGTGCACCTGCATACCAGGATCTAAATCTCTTGACAAAGAACTGAAAATGATAAGGCCAGAAAGAAAAAGGTCTTACATGTGCTCACTATTTTTGCTGAGATAATCAAAGTCTCACACAGTCATGGTACGAAGCTCTCATCAGATGTTGGTAGAACTCAACCGGTTTAAAGTCTTCTTCCTGGCCTTGCAAAGACAGAAATCTGCATATGATTTTGATTTAGCATATCCTGTTTTGAGCACCACCTGTGACCAGACAGAAACGACCAATAGTGCAAGCTGACGAGATAGCAAGCATATTTAAAATTCTAGCTGTAGCCCCCAAGAGAAACAGGACCAGGTTTTAGACCTTCCTTTTCAATGAATATCTTTTTGCACCCTTCCATTGATAAGGTTTTAATTCTGTTTAAGACAGGTACAGTTTCCGTTGAAATCATATCTATTTTCTCTACTAGGTAATATATCACACTCGCCACTACTCATCAGTTTCATTCTGAGAACTAAAGGGGAAAATATCCTTTCCATTATTATTCAACAAGTAAGTTCAAACAGGACCAAACCTTCTAGAAATAGAGAAGGAATCCCAAACACCAATCCAGGAGCTTCTGTGCCTCACTCAAAGCCTGCTAGATCCGAGAAACAATATTTTTGCTGATCTTACTAAAAACTCTTTTCACTGGCTTCCCTACGGGGTGCAAGAATTTCATCAGGTTTACTCGTTGGAAAATAATGTTCGAGGCATGTGAGCTGCAGAGCTCACACTGTGCATTAGATCGCCATCTGGTGTTGGGCTCGGATGCTTGCACTTTGTTGTTGTCTTCGAAGAAGTCTTTGTAGTCATGTGATAGGTGACTCCTCCTTTGGACAATAGTGCGCATGGGCATCGACTCCATCCTCAGATTGTTTTTTTCCGCCATCGGGTTCGGATGCAATTTCGACACTCCGGTTCGAAACTTGTTTTTTTTTGGCAACGTTTTTCACTTTTCAACACCTGATACCGACATCGACATCTCGACGTCCCTTCCTCGATCTCCTTTCCAGCCGTCGACGCGGGCCGTTGGGCCCATCGACGCCGTAAGGCCTACTGCCCATGGAAAGGACGCCATTCCGAAAATGCCCCCAGTGTGGAGCAAAGTTTCCTCACTCTGACCACCACCAGGTCTGTAATCGGTGCCTCTCCCCAGACCATAACGAGGCCACTTGTCCGGCCTGCGCCTCCTTCCGCTCCAAAAAGACCATCCGCGATCGTCGAGCCCGAAGGCACATCATGGCGCAAAGGTCCGCTCCGGAACCCGCCAACATCTTCGATGAGGGTCCCGATGTTCCGGAAGAAGACTCCGAAGACCTCGCTATCATCTCCGAGGCAGAGGACTCAGACGGTTCCATCCCTCCAGGGCAGCGTGTGAGTACTACTGCCCCTGCCCTCCCTGCAAAATCGAAGGCACCGGTCAGCACTTCGCCTACGGGCCCCAGTCGAGACCGTAAACGTGCTTCGGACGCCCCGCCTCCGGGCTCGGCACCGAAGAAGAAAACAAAGCCTTCTAGTTCCTCGGCACCGACCAAACCACATGTGCCCGTTACACGGCACCTTCGGCGCCGAAACACAAAGATCACCCGGCGCCGAAATCCAGTTCGGTCCCCAAATCCGCCTCCAAGCACGTGGATCCCTCGGCACCGAAACCGAAGCTACTCGACACACCCCCTAAACTAAAGCCGGTCAAGCCTGTAGCTAAGCCGAAGGACGCCTCGACGCCTTCTAAAGCAAAGGAACATTTAAAGAAGCCATCACCGCGTTCGGAACCGAAAAAGTCGGCGCCGAAAATTAATATTCAAGGGGAGGAGCTGTTTACACCGGATCCCATCGATCCTAATCAACACAAGCTGTATATCAATCCTAAAACAGGACACATTTCCTCTGTGCCACATCACAAGCCTGTCCCTCCAAAGAAGAAGGACTCTTCCACTTCCCCTATGCCGCCTCCTTCCCCTATACCTCTCTCTAACACTCCTCCTCTCCACATCCCTATCACACCTCCTCAACCTGCGGATTCTCCCCCACATGAGTATGAGGACAACATGGGGTACGGGGATGACCCTCATAATTTATTTCTGGATCCAGATAATCCACCACAGGATGACTGGGGTTATAATGACCCCGCAGACCCTACAGACCTCCCCAGCCCTCCACCTTATCCCACAAAACCATCTCCACCAGATGATCACATAGGTTTTGGGCAACTCATACATAGGGCGGCCGTTTTTCATGGGGTGCATATTCACACCGACCAACCAGAAGAAGACTTTCTTCTAGACACCTTTGAACGGTCTCAAAAAACTGTTCAAACTTTGCCCATGATCAAGGGTGTCATTAAACACGCACCTGAAATTTTTAACGACCCAGTCAGAGCCAGAATCCTTAATCCTAGAGTGGATAAAAAGTATAGACCTGCCCCCGATGACCCCACCTACATCAAAGGTCAGCTCCCCCTTGACTCACTGGTCGTTTCTAATGCCAGAAAATGCGCCAATTCCCAAACTTCAGGGGATGCTCCGCCCCCTGATAAAGAATCCAAATTGTTAGATTCCTCTGGCAAACGCGTAGCTGCGCAAGCCACCAACATCTGGCGCATCGCTAACACCCAAGCTCTACTAGCTAGGTACGACAGGGCACACTACGATAAGCTAGAAACCCTCCTCCAACATCTACCTGATCAATACAAAACACAAGCCACTGACCTCATTCAGGAAGGCAAACTTATTTCAAATGCCTCCATTAAGTGCGCCTTAGACGCAGCCGACACTGCCGCTAGGTCAGTTAACACTAGCGTTAACTGACCTTATCAGACGACACGCCTGGCTTCGCATTTCAGGTTTTAAGCCAGAAGTCCAGACTACCATACTGAACCAGCCATTTAACCAAAACCAACTATTTGGTCCCGCTGTCGACACAGCACTAGAAAAGATGAAGAAGGATACTGACACTGCCAAATCAATGGGAGCATTGCAGTCCCCGCAGCAACGTGGCTCCTTTCGCCGCTCCTTTTACAGAGGGGGCTCCAGGAACACCACCGCAGACAGTTCCTCTTCCTATCGAACAAACACCCAAACCTCTCCCAATAGAGGATACTTTAGGGGTGGTTACAGAGGCAACAACTCTAAGGGCAGAGGTCGAGGTAATAATAACAACACCCGTACCTCCACCACTCCCAAACAGTGACTTTCCTCCACTTCCCCCGACCACAACACCCCTGTCGGGGGAAGGCTATCACAGTTCCTGCCTGTCTGGAACTCCATTACAACAGACAGGTGGGTGAGACAGATTATCCAACATGGCTACTGCCTGGAGCTAACAGCTACCCCCCACCATACCACCCAGGCAGCGTCCAATGTCCACAGACCATCTTACACTTTTACAACAAGAGGTACTTTCCCTGCTTCAAAAGCACTCCATAGAGCCAGTGCCTCTGCTACAGCAGGGCACAGGGGTTTACTCCCTTTACTTCCTCATTCCCAAGAAGGACGGCACTCTCAGGCCTATTTTAGACCTCAGACCTCTCAATCAATACATACACTCAGATCATTTTCACATGATCACTCTCCAGCAAGTGCTTCCCTTACTACAACAACAAGACTTCCTTGCCACATTAGACCTCAAGGACGCCTACTTCCACATTCCCATACATCCTGCTCACAGGAAGTATCTCTAAGGTTCGTTCTCAATGGGCAGCACTACCAGTTCAAAGTACTCCCATTCGGAGTCACCACTGCTCCAAGAGTGTTTACCAAATGCCTTGCAGTAGTAGCAGCGCATCTACGAAGACAACAAATACATGTCTTCCCATACCTGGACGACTGGCTTATCAAAGCCAAATCATTCAACCAGTGTGTCCAACACACACACCAAACGATACAAACATTACACAACTTGGGGTTCACAATAAACTATACCAAGTCCCACCTTCAGCCCTCCCATGTCCTTCAATATCTGGGAGCCACAATAAACACTTCCACTGCTCTAGCTTACCCCAGCCCAGCCAGGATAGCCAGTATACAAACCCTTGTCCACAGGTTTCAAATGCACCACTCTCTTCCAGCCAGAGTGTTTATGCAGCTAATCGGCATGATGGCATCCTGCATTTTTATCGTCCCTCATGCAAAACTTCAAATGCGTCCTCTACAACAGTGCCTAGCGCGCCAATGGAACCAGGCTCATGGACATCTTACAGATCTGGTGTTGGTGGACAGCCGCACACATCGCTCTCTGCAGTGGTGGAACACCAACAATTTGTCCAAGGGGCGGCCGTTCCTAGAGCCGGTTCCACAAGTAGTACTAACCACGGACGCATCCCTTACAGGATGGGGAGCACACCTGTTACATCATACAACACAAGGCAAGTGGACCACTCAGCAGAAGCTGCTCCACATCAACCACCTAGAGTTACTAGCTATATTCCTAGCTCTCAAATCCTTTCAACTCCACGTACAAAACAAAGCTGTCCTGATCCGAACAGACAACATCACAGCTATGTACTATATACAAAAACAGGGGGGGACACACTCTCTACAACTGTCCCAACTAGCACAGGACATTTGGAGGTGGGCCATTCCACAAAACATATACCTTCTAGCAGAACACCTACCAGGGGTTCACAATCAGATTGCAGATCTGTTAAGTCGACAGACACAACAGATTCACGAGTGGGAACTACATCCACAAGTTCTTCTACCTTTCTTCCAAATGTGGGGCCAGCCAGACTTAGATCTGTTCGCCACACACCAAAACGCCAAATGCCCAACCTTCGCCGCCAGGTTTCCACACCCGCAGTCCAAGGGCAATGCGATATGGATGAACTGGTCCGGCAGATTTGTGTACGCTTTTCCACCGCTCCCACTCATCCCACTTGTAGTACGCAAGCTTCGACAACAGTCTCTCAAAATGATACTAGTAGCCCCTACATGGGCACGCCAACCGTTGTTCACCACACTACTGGAGCTATCAGTAGTCCCATACCAAAGACTACACCTCTCCCCAACAATGCTAACGCAGAGCCATGGAGAGATAATGCACCCAGATCCATCTCAGCTGAACCTTGCAATTTGGCTCCTGAAGTCCTAGAATTCGGTTACCTTAACCTACCCCCAGACTGCATGGACGTTATAAAAGAAGCTAGACGCCCAACTACCAGAGCCTGCTATGCAGCTAAATGGAAAAGATTCGCTATTTACTGCACTAATAATAACATCCAACCATTACAAGCCTCTACGCAAAACATTATTTGCTATTTGCTACATTTGCAAAGATGTAATCTTGCATACTCATCCATACGTCTGCACCTCGCAGCCCTTGCTGCTTACTTACAAAACAGACAACACTTATCACTATTCAAAGTTCCCGCCATTAAAGCCTTTATGGAAGGCCTTAAGCGGATCATACCTCCCAGAATACCACCTTCCCCAGTGTGGAATCTTAATATAGTACTTACCAGGCTCATGGGTCCACCTTTCGAACCCTTACATAAATGTGAACATCTGAAAGAGACACGTTAGTGATAGATTCCTTACCTTACCTTAGAATATCCCCAGGCGTCAGGCTGGATCCGGAAAGTTTTGCGTAGCAGTACCCTTGCGCGTCGGTAGGCGGCGTCGTGCGGCTCCGCGTCCGGCGTCGTGATCGCCGGGATGACGTCGCGGGCAGCACTTAGGCGCCGCCCCTGCGCGCTGACGTCAGTTCTTCTTTTTCCGCGCCAGCAAGCGCAGATCCGGGAAGAGCAGTGCCCTGGTCAATTTTTGACCATACTTTTTGGTGATTTTTTCACTGGTTTTTTCCAACTTTAAGGTGTCGTAGGGATGCCCGGCTTCAAGCGATGCGGCGCCTGTGCGCGGATGATGTCCGTCACCGACCCGCATTGGGAGTGTCTCTTCTGCCTCGGCCGAGGCCACGACACCGAGTCTTGTCCCGAATGCCAGGCCCTCAACCCGAAGGCTTTGCGAGAGCGGTCTCGAAAGCTCCTCGAGGCCCGGCATTCGGCTCCGCGGAAGCCCCGGTCGCGTGAGAGGTCCAGGGGTCGCTCGCGTCGACTTCTTCGTCCGGTAAGTCTAAGCACAAGAAGTCCAAGAAGCATCGTCGCTCTCGGACTTCGCCTCGCCGGTCTCGCGACTCGGCTGAGGCCCCTCCCGGCACCGTCCCCGCCCCGCGGCCCCGGACTTGCCTGTGGAGTCGCCCCCGTCATACCCGCCCTTCCCGGGTTCGGGGGCGGATCCGGCCAAGGTACAGGAGTTCCTGTCGGCCATGGCCCGCCTCTTCGGGCCTTCAGGCCCCTCCGGTGCGCCTTCGGGCCCCGCGGGCCCTGATGGGGTTGCTCCGGCGTCGCCGGCGGCTCCGGCCCCGGCGTCGCCCGAGCCTCCAGCCTCGATCCCGGCTCCGGCTTCGGCCCCGGCCTCGATCCCGGCTCCACAACCCCCATCGACGCCGGTCGACCTCACGACACCTCCGCCGGCGCCGATGTCTCCGGTGCCGTTCTCGACGCCGCCCTGGGCTCCGGGCGGCGTCGTCCCCAGTTCCTTCCGGCTCCGGACATGGACCCGGAGCGACGTCCGCTCGACGCCGGCTCCGGCGCCGATGGGACCTTGGGTCCCAAATGTCCCTCCTCCTCCTTATTTTGACCCAGAGGAGGACCAGGAGGACTGGGAGGGGTCTGATGACCCTCTGACACGCAACTGTCAGTATGATGAGGACTGGACAGAGAGTCTAGGGGAGGCCAGTGGTCTGGATACTTCTCCTGACACTGGCATGCTGTCTCCTCCCGTGGCTACGGAGGAGGGGGCCAATTTTGGTACGGTGTTGCGTAGGGCTGCTGGGGCCTTACGTCTCCAGCTCCCTACTTTGACGGTCAAGACTAACATCTTGACAGAGGTGCTTCAGCCGGCAGCCTCCTCTGCGGAGACTGTGCTGCCGTTTAACGACGCCCTCACTGACGTTCTTTTGGGCGCCTGGTCCAAGCCCAACACAGGGGCTCCTGTGGATCGGAACGTGTCACGACGCCATCGCCCCGCTCCGGGCGACCCCCTGTTTCTTTCTGTCCACCCCACTCCTGAGAGCTTGGTTGTCCAAGCCTCCGCTTCCCAAACCGCCTTCCCTACCGCTCCTCCGGATAGGGAATCCAAACGCCTGGATCAGTTTGGGAAGAAAGGTTTTCTTCCTCCAGTGCTGGCTTGCGGTCCGTTAACACCGCTTGTCTTTTGGGCCGATATACCCACTCCCTGTGGGATTCGGTGGCGGATGTTTTGCCCCAGTGCCCTGAGGAGGTCCAGGCACTGCTTTCCCGCGCCATTGCGGAAGGAAGGGATGCGGCCAAATACACTATCCGTTGTGGCCTTGACACCGCCGACTCGCTGGGCAGGTCGATTGCAACGACGGTGGCGCTCCGGCGCCACGCCTGGCTGAGAACCACTGGTTTTTCAGGGGATGTCCAGAATACTCTCATGGACATGCCCTTTGATGGAGTCGGTCTTTTGGGTCCAAAGCAGACCATGCGTTGGAGCGCTTTAAGGACTCACGGGCTACTGCAAAGTCCCTGGGCCTTTCTGCTACACGCCCTCCGCTACCTTCTGCTTTTCGCCCCTATCGTGGCCACGGTAGGGGCGCCCCTTCACGTCAGCAGCCCAGCCACCGGCCCGCGCAGCAGGCGTCTTCGCGTGGCCGAGGACGTGGATTCCGCCGTGGCGGATCGGGCAACCAGCGTGCGGGTCAGGCCACCACCTCCAACCCGTCCGCGGCCTCCAAGCCCTCCTAGTCCCTCCTTTCAGGTGCACGGCACGCCAGTAGGGGGCAGGGTCCGCCATCACCTTCCCCACTGGCGCACCATCACCTCGGACAGGTGGGTCTTGGACATTGTCCGAAGGGGCTACTCCCTCCCCTTCGAGACCACCCCCCAGCCATGCCACCTCAATTCCACCGCATGTCAGGGGATCACTTGGTGCTTCTACGGAAGGAAGTCACGGCCCTCTTGACCAAGAGGGCCATCGAGCATGTTCCGACCCCAGAAGTAGGGCGTGGTTGCTACTCCCACTACTTTCTGGTGCCCAAAAAGGACAAGGAGGACATGCGTCCTATCTTGGACCTCCGGAACGTCAATCGCTTCCTCCGGAAGGAGAAGTTCAAGATGCTCACCCTAGCTCAGGTCTTGACTGCCCTCGACCCTGGAGACTGGTTGGTAGCGTTGGACTTGCAGGACGCGTATTTCCACATCCCCGTCCTGCCGGCCCACCGGCGTTACCTTCGGTTCACGGTAGGCCCCGAGCATTTTCAGTTCACCGTGCTCCCCTTTGGCCTTACAAGTGCCCCTCGGGTGTTCACGAAAGTGATGGCGGTGGTCGCAGCTCATCTGCGCCGGGCAGGGGTTTCAGTCTTCCCCTACCTCGACGACTGGCTGCTGAAGGCGGGCTCGTCCCAGGCAGTCGTCTCCCACCTCCAGACTACGGCCGAACTCCTGCACTCGCTGGGGTTCTCCATCAATGTGCCGAAGTCGCATCTAATTCCTTCTCCACAGCTCCTTTTCATCGGAGCAGTTCTGGACACGACGCAGTTTCGGGCCTATCCTCCCGAACGGCGAGTCCGGGATATTCAGGCTATGATTCCAATCTTTCGGCCTTTATCCTGGGTTTCGGTACGGATGACCCTGAGGCTGCTGGGCCTCATGGCCTCCTGCATCCTGCTGGTCAATCATGCCAGATGGCATATGCGGGCTCTGCAGTGGGACCTGAAGTTCCAGTGGGCGCAGCACCAGGGCAACCTGTCCGATCACGTCCAGATCTCGGAGGGGACTGCAAAACAGTTGCAGTGGTGGCTCTCGAACCGGCAATGGGTCATGGGCAGATCCCTCTCCCTTCCCCAGCCAGAGCATACAGTTGTGACGGACGCGTCCCTTCTGGGATGGGGCGGTCACATGGGAGAGGCGGAGATCAGAGGCCTCTGGTCTCCGGCGGAGTCCCGGCTCCATATCAACCTTCTGGAGCTCCGGGCGATCCGGCTTGCACTCAAGGCATTCCTTCCCTCTGTCAAAGGGAAGGTAGTGCAGGTGTTCACAGACAACACCACCGCCATGTGGTACTGCAACAAACAGGGCGGGGTGGGGTCTTGGACCCTTTGTCAGGAGGCTCTGCGCCTCTGGACATGGCTGGAACATCAGGGCATGTTCCTGATGGTTCAACACCTGGCAGGTTCTCTGAACGCCAGGGCGGACGAACTCAGCCGCAGGTGCATGATGGATCACGAATGGCGTCTTCACTCGGAAGTGGCGCAAGGACTCTTTCTACAGTGGGGAGAGCCTTGGTTAGATCTATTCGCCACCGAAGAGAACGCGCAATGTCATCAGTTCTGCGCGTTGGAATTTCCAAGGCGGCACTCGCTCGGCGACGCTTTTCGTCGCGAGTGGAGTTGCGGTCTGTTGTACGCCTTTCCGCCTATACCACTTCTACCCAGAGTGTTGAAGAAGATTCGGCACGACCGGGCCCAAGTCATTCTTGTGGTTCCGGACTGGGCTCGAAGAGTTTGGTATCCCGAGCTACTCAATATGAGCATAGATCCCCGATCCGTCTGCCTCTTCGGGAGGATCTTCTGTCGCAGCAGCAGGGGACGGTCCTCCACCCGAACCTGTCCAGTCTACACCTGCTTGCGTGGAGATTGAGCGGCGGCAGTTGATTCCTTTCGACTTGCCTCCCGAAGTTTGTGATGTGATTCTGGCAGCCAGGCGTCCCTCCACTAAGGTGGTATACGCCTGCAGGTGGAACAAATTTGTGGCGTGGTGCACAGCAAAGGCTGTGAATCCCCTTTCTGCCCCTCTTTCTGAGGTCCTTCTGTTCCTTCTCTCTCTGGCCCAACAGGGTTCTGCCCTGGGTACCATCAAGGGTTATCTTTGTGCTATCTCGGCCTTCCTCAGGCTCCCTGATCAGCCCTCCCTTTTCAAGTCCCCTGTTGTTAACAGGTTCTTAAAAGGCATTACTCACCTCTTCCCTCCTGTTCCGTTTGTAATGCCTCAGTGGGACTTGAACTTGGTTCTTACCTTTTTAATGTGCGCTCCCTTTGAGCCTCTGCATAACTGTCCTCTTCGTCTTCTGACTCTGAAGACTGCCTTTCTGGTGGCCATCACCTCCGCTCGGCGGGTGAGTGAGCTCCAGGCTCTATCTTGCAAACCTCCCTTTCTGTCTGTTCATCCAGACAAGGTTGTTCTTCGGACGCGTCCGTCCTTCTTGCCAAAGGTGGTTACTGCTTTCCACATTGGGCAGACCATCACTTTGCCCACCTTCTTTCCGCCTCCGCATCCTTCCAGAGAGGAAGAGAGGCTCCACCGTCTGGACCCAAAACGTGCGCTCTCCTTCTATATCGACCGCACAAAACACTTCCGGGTGGATGACCAGCTCTTTGTTGGCTACGTGGGCGCCAAAAAAGGTCGGGCGGTGCACAAGAGGACCGTCTCCCGCTGGGTTACCTTGTGCATCAAGACCTGCTATTCTTTGGCCAAGAAGGAGCCTCCTGTTGGGCTGCGTGCCCATTCCACCAGGGCAACGGCTGCTACCACGGCCTTGGGCCGCGGTGTTCCGCTGCCGGTTATCTGTCAGGCAGCTACGTGGGCCTCGCTGCACACGTTTACTAAGCATTACTGCCTTGACAGTCAGGTCCGGAGGGACGGCTTCTTTGGCCGTTCTGTCCTCCAGGACTTCCTTGTCTGATCTTTGTTCGCAGACCCACCACCGGGGTTGGTATTGCTGGGGTATCTATTCTAAGGTAAGGAATCTATCACTAACGTGTCTCTTTCAGATGCACAAGTTACTAACTTGTGTAACGATATATCTGTAAGAGACAGTAGTTAGTGATAGATTCCTTACCGCCCCACCCATCCTCCCCGTTCTGCGAACTGATTTCTAGGGTTAAGGACATCCCTTTCAGGGCCCTAGTATTTTTCGGACACCTGTGTCAGCTTCTTGCATGGCTCTGCGTTCCTGGCGCGGAAAGTCGTGTACAGAACTGACGTCAGCGCGCAGGGGCGGCGCCTAAGTGCTGCCCGCGACGTCATCCCGGCGATCACGACGCCGACGACGGACGCGGAGCCGCACGACGCCGCCTACCGACGCGCAAGGGTACTGCTACGCAAAACTTTCCGGATCCAGCCTGACGCCTGGGGATATTCTAAGGTAAGGTAAGGAATCTATCACTAACTACTGTCTCTTACAGATATATCGTTACACAAGTTAGTAACTTGTGCTTCAATTCCTTACATGGAAAGTTGCGTTTCTAATTGCAATCACTTCTCTCAGGAGAGTCAGTGAGCTACAAGCTCTAACTATACAAGAGCCTTTCTTACAGATACATCATAAAAAGGTAGTTCTCAGAACAAACCCAAAATTCCTTCCCAAAGTCATTTCGCCTTTCCACCTTAACCAATCAGTAGAACTACCTGTGTTCTTCCAAAACCCAGATTCCATGGCAGAAAGAGCTCTCCACACCCTAGATGTCAAAAGAGCCCTTATGTATTACATTGACAGAACCAAATCCTTTCGCAAAACCAAACAATTGTTTGTGGCTTTCTCTCCACCACACAAAGGTAATCCCATCTCAAAAGCCGGGGTTGCAAGGTGGATTGTTAAATGTATCCAAATCTGCTACCAAAAGCCAAACGCACATTATCAGTTCCCCCTAGAGCGCACTCAACACGCAAACTAGGGGCCTCCATGGCATTCTTAGGGAACATTCCCCTAGAAGACATATGTAAGGCAGCCACGTGGTCTACAACACACACCTTCACTAAACACTATTGTGTTGATGTGCAAGCCAAGCAACAAGCTGCAGTGGGCCAAGCTGTCCTTAAAACCCTTTTTCAAACTACTGCAACACATACAGGTGACCACCGCTAGGGGAGATATTGCTGTACAGTCTATGCACAGTGTGAGCTCTGCAGCTCACATGCCTCGAACGGAAAATGCTACTTACCAGTATGCATCTGTTCTTGGCATGTAGAGTTGCAGATCCTCACACGCCCACCCACCTCCCCGGGACCTGTATGTGCTCCAGTCCTATCTTAATTAGATACACACACATGGACATCTCTTTTCTTTTCTACTAACTCCATCACTCCCTAATATGGCGAAAAACAATCTGAGGATGGAGTCGATGCCCATGCGCACTATTGTCCAAAGGAGGAGTCACCTATCACATGACTACAAAGACTTCTTCGAAGACAACAACAAAGTGCAAGCATCCGAGCCCAACACCAGATGGCGATCTAATGCACAGTGTGAGGATCTGCAGCTCTACATGCCAAGAACAGATGCATACTGGTAAGTAGCATTTTCCTTCTCAAAACCTTTGTTCTGTGGGTGATGAGCAGGGGATTTCAGCTCCACCTTCTCTTTAATAGTCTTTGCCTCCTTCTAAGCATCAGTATGCATGAATCCTGTCATTTTGGAAGTAGAAGTTCTGAAACTAATGAAGGGGGCTATAGACAATAAATGATTTCCTTTTTTAGAGAGAGAGATAATTTCCAGATTATTTGAAGTAGAAAAGAAACTGTAAGGCCTCCGATTAATTACAGAGCAAATGGATTCGGAGGCAAGATGGCGGCCGCTTCAGTGGCCGAGTTAGCTGACCACACATTCCCTCCCTGTTAGACCCCCGTCCTTCCCTGCTTTAAACTAGTTTTTTTCGGCAAAGAAGGTAATGCAGCATTGAATACTCACCAAACTCTACTGCTAATGATCTGGCGTTCTTGGTTTTGGCTGTGTGGGGTCCCGCTCCCCTGTAAGTTAACGCGCTGCAGAACTTACGGGACAACAGCCTTTTGTGAATTGGCTATCAGCGGACCTGCACGGATGCCGGCGAAATCGATCTCCAGGGTCCTCAAGGCGCGGGGCCTTCCGGTAGGCACTGGCAGCTCGGGAAGAACAGCTCCGGCCCAGGGGGGAAGTCCTGAGGCGGGAAGACGCTGCTCTGGTATGGAAACGCCAGGCGCTGGTGTACAGGTCAAGGGCAGGGACGGCGTTAGCACTCGTGCTAAGCAAACGGTCCCAGCCCTGTTCAAAGCGCAGACTTCAAAGAAAATGCCGGCAGCTGGAGTTAAAGGCAATGCGAAGGCCGGTCTCCCTTTGTTTATCCCCGAGGCTGCCCCTGCAACTGTGGATGCTGCTGATGCCGCTGCCTTAGCGGTGACAGAGACTGAACTGTCTCTGATTGTGCCTGCGGAGGGGGTTACCGTTGGGGGGGCTCTGGGCCAAGGGCATGATCGTTCCAGTGCAGATAGCCTCTCTGTCGAGAGCAGGGAAGCCGATGGCATGACAAGTGTGCTCCCCTTGGAGTCGGTAGCTGCTACATCACAACAAGCACAGTGCATTCTGGGTCATGAAGTTCTATTGAATGAAGATCATGTAAAAGGGCCATTTGACCAGGATCACATAGACAGGGAGGCTGACAATTTGCCAACTTGTAGGGAGGAGGATCTAGCTAATAAATTCTACTCCCTGTCCGACCACTCGAATTCTTCCGGTGATGACAGCTGTGCAAAAGATTGGGCGGGGGAAGGAAGCGACACTAGCAGCCTGCATTGGGAGGAAGAAAGTGAGAAATCTCTGATAAGTCCCGCGACAGTTAGAAAACTTAAAGATCAATCCGCCTTATCTCTGCAGACCGGGGGTGCCACTGGGTCAATGACCTGGGATTATTCTTTTTCATCAAACTTGGGAGGAAAAGAGGTAGTAACTGGGGCGCTACTTGGAACTGCATTATCTGGGGTGGCTAACTCTAAACCCAACGATCTCGAAGAAATCACTCTCTCTACAATTTATCAGGTGATTATGGCTCACCGTGAGGAAACAAGAGCTGAGAGTTCTCGGACTCAAGGTGCGTGTCGGAAACTGCAGAATGCTATTCGCAGGATCGCAAAGACATGTTCTGATATTGCGACAAGAATTGGAGAGGCTGAGACCAGAATTTCTCAGCTGGAAGATGAGCTGGCTGCACAGAAGATTCTGACTGAGTCCATGCAAGCCAAGAAGGATGACACACTTGCGAAACTGACTGACTTGGAAAATCGGTCCAGGAGGAACAATCTTCGAATTTTGGGTATTCCGGAGGGCAAGGAAGGGGCAGATGTTCGTTTATTCGTGATTGAACTTTTCGAGGAGGCTTTCCCGGAACTCCGACACTGGGACTGGAAAACGCAACTGCAAAGGGCCCATCGTTTCCCGTTCAATCAGTGGAAAAAAGGTGGCCAGGTTGATAGTCGACCACGCGCAATCCTGATTTGTCTTAACAATTTCCTGGCCAGGGAAGCCTTGTATGACCTAGCCAGGCCTGATCGAAAAAGGGCTGGTAAGGGGTGTGATTTCTTCGTGAGGCCAGACTTTTGTCAGCTTACCGTCGAAAAGAGATGGCTTTTGCGACAATTAATTCCGCTATTTCAGGCGAAGGGGGCTCAGGTTTTTTTACTTAACCCGGCTAAATTGAAGGTGGTTTTTCAGGGGCAAACTCATTACTTCCAGTCTGAAATCCAAGCAAAAGAATTTATGCTTTCTTTACAGGGATCTGTAGTTTGAATGCGCTTATATGTATTGTATCATGTTGGATCCTGGGAGCCTCCTCCTGTGTCTGATAATTTAAGTATGGTTTGCCCCCCCCCTTTTTTTTTTTCTTCTTTGCTTTTTTCGTATTTTTGAGAGGGAGGGGGGACTCTTATCAGGAGAGGGGAGGGGGGACTCTTATCAGGAGAGGGGGTGGTGGGTTAGCTCTGCATCACTAGGGACTGTCGGTCCCCATGCCTCATGTGGTGGGTATGTGGGTGGGTGGTGGGGGGAGGGCTTCTGGCAGAAGCAGTGTGGGGGGTGGGGGGATGAAGGGTGGGGGGGAGCACAGTCACTTTCTTACATGAATTGTTATGGCAACAGACTGATTCAGGACAGTAAAATTTGTACAAGTACATCTTGGTGCGGAATTCCCTTAAAGAATTTTCTTTACATTTGTATTATTCTCCAATACTCTTACCCTAAATAGCTGATGGCTGGGAAAAGTAAAATTCGAATGTGTACCTTAAACTGCTGTGGCCTGAATGATAGAAAAAGAGAGGCCTACTTGCCAAGCTTTTAAGATATATGAATATAGATGTACTATGCCTACAAGAAACACATATTTCTTGGAATAATCGTGGGTGGCTAAAGGATCTGGGTATGGATCTTCTTGCATGTTCTCGCCAAGTCACAACGATACGGGGGTAGCTATTCTAGTCAGGCATGGTATTTCAATAAATAAACGAATTAAGGAGGATAACCTAGGACGATGGGTAATCATTGAAGTGTCAATCTTGGGTACCCCCTTTACTATTTGTTCTCTGTATGGGTCAAATTTGGATGACCCAGAAATTTTGAACTTTCTGAGTATAGAATTGGCTTTATGGCCAGCTCCGGTAGTACTTTGCGGGGATTTCAATATCCATTTGAACAGCACTTGTAACCTCTTCAGTAACACTTATTATCAGGGAAGAAAGGCCCGGACTTTTAGGGCTCTACAGGGTCTTATCAGGGAACATGGATTGGTTGATATCTGGAATAGGTATAGATGGACTGAGCCAGGATATACCTACTTCTCCGCTCCTCATCTTAAATTCGTCCGACTGGACTACTTTTTTGTGTCTGATCAAATCATAGGAGACATCGTTATTGAGCTCTTTCCAAAGATAATATCGGACCACAATCCGTTAGTGATCGAGCTCACTACGGGCTGCTATCCACAATCTCCTAAGCCCTGGACATTTGACAGGAAGCTATTGTTAGATCAGGCATACTGTCAATACATGACCTCTTGGATTACTGAGTTCTTTAATATAAACAAGGGTACGGCACCTGAAATAATTGTATGGGATGCTTTTAAAGCGGCTGTACGCGGCCAGACTCTCAGCTTTTCTCTTTACCAACAAAGGATGGTGAAGGAGAAGATCAGAGCCTGGGTAGATCAGCTGCGGAGGGCCGAGGAAGAGCTTATGCGGGTAGTCAGGGATGCGCAAAAACTTGATGAATGTCTGCAGCAGATAGCAGTTGCTAAGGCCAGAATTCATCAGTATTATGGGGACGAATTGGCTATTAAATATATTCAGCATCGGACGGATATTTATGAATTTGGAGAGAATTCAGGCAGACTGCTGTCCAAACGTTTGCAACAAAGGGGAGTCTTTAATAGTATTTGCCGTATTCAGGATAATCAGGCAGGATCCGGGACTCACCGGTCGTGGTCCTGAAGGTTTTTCAGGAGTTTTATCAGGAGTTGTATACAGCTGATAGGCATGTAGAAGCGACGTCCGGAGAGGAATTTCTGCGAGACCACGAAACTTCGAAGGTTACCGCGGAACAAAGTGAGATGTTGTCTGCCTTAATTGTGGGGGATGAGGTCGAGCTAGCTCTAACCTCGCTAGCACCCGGGAAGGCCGTCGGTCCTGATGCGATACCATTGGAATTCTACCGCACGTTCCTGCAAACTCTCCGAGGAGAGCTTGAATCCTTGTTTCAACTTGCCCAGAAGGGCCTGACTCCTGATTCCTGGCGCAAAACCATCATTGTAGTTTTTTTTAAAAAAGGATAAACCCGAGCTCAGCCCATCATCATACAGACCCATCTCCATGATATGTGCTGACAGTAAGATCTATTCTAAAATAATCGCCCGTAGGTTGGGTAAGATTATTACCCCATTGGTCAATATTCGCCAACATGGGTTTATCCCGGGCCGAGATACGTCGGATCATGTTAGGCGTGCCATAGCACTGTTTGATTGGGCTCAGGCTATGAAGACACCTCTTGGGATGATCCTGCTGGACGCAGAGAAAGCGTTCGACAGGGTCTCCTGGGGGTTTCGTTGGTCTACCCTGTATGCAAAAGGTCTACCAAAGGACTTTAGTCAAGCAGTGCAGGCACTTTATGTACTTCCTGAGGCCTCTATCCGTATATCTGGTCAGGTAACCAATTCGTTTATTATAAGCAGAGGAACCCGGCAGGGCTGCCCCTGCTCTCCGTTATTATTTGCATTTTACATAGATCCTTTTCTTAATAAACTTGAGGCAAATACATCGATTGAAGCAGTCATGGCCAATGGTATCGCTTATAAAATACTGGCGTATGCCGATGACATTGCTGTTTTCACCTCTAATATAAGATCTGCTCTTCCGGCATTAAAAGAGTTAGCAGAATCATTCGGTCGTGTCTCGGGATACAAACTAAACATTGACAAAACCCAGACTTTACATTCCGCTACTGCACTCCCGGAAGATGTTCCAACTGTATCTGTAGCAACATATCTTTGAGTCAAGATTATGGCAGCGGTAGAGCATATACCTGAGTTAAACATCGGCCCGATAACAAGGAATATCAACAAGACACTTGAGAGACTAGACCATCTACATCTGTCAATGCACGGTCGATGCAATGTCATCAAAATGTTGGTCTTGCCTAAATTCCTATACTTATTTCGGACTATACCTCTAGAATTTCCGGCTTCTAGTATTTCTAAGGCCGAAAGGGTATGTGCTAGATTTCTATGGGGGTATCGCAGAGCTAGAAGAGCAGTCAAATGGATGATTTTGCCCAGACCTAGGGGGGGATGGGGGCTCCCCAGCCTTCTCCTTTATCATTGGGCTGCATTGTTACAACATATGGGTCTATTATTGGTTGGGGATAAGGCAACAGTTCCAGATGCTATTAGACCTATTATCTATGAGGTTACACTTGGTGATCCTGCTGGTCAATGTCTAGTAAAAATTTTAGAGCCGAGTTATTACAAGAAAACTAAATTTAAAACCATTCAATCAGCCTATTCTATTTGGAAAAAGATACGTCGGAAGTTTGGCATCTCGAATATTAACGCTTATACCCCGTTCTCGTCATTTAGTCTTTTACCCTCAATTTTTCATGACTTGACCATGTCTAGTTGGGAAAACTTAGGGATTAATGTCCTGGGCGATCTCTGCTGTGAGGGACAAATTGCCTCCTTCTCCAATCTACAAGAGAAGTTTGGCCTTTCTACAAAACACTTTTTTAAATTCTTGCAGATCAGGAGCTTCCTGGGTAAATCCATGGCACAATCAGATACAAATATGGGAAAAATACCCCTGGTTGACATAATAGGGAATAGATCTCGGATTGGGACAATATATCAAATGTTGTTGGCCGGGCTCCCCGATGACCTGTCTACTCAGACTGACAGATGGGGAAGGAAGTTCGGTAAAGAAGGAATTGACCTAGAGTTGTCTCTGGAACTCGCCAACCAGATTTTAATTACCGGCAGCCTGAGGACTCAACATTTTATGTCGGTTTTCGACTTATACTATACTCCTGGGAAGGTTTCTAAATGGGCCGGATCTCGGGGCAACTCCTGCAGCAGGTGCGGGGCATGGGCTGCCGACACGATCCACATGTTTTTTTCCTGCCCCAAACTTGAAAAATTCTTTCAAGACATTGAATGTTTCTTGAACCATATACTTGACATACCGGTTTTTATAACACCCGATTTGATTATTTTGGGGGTAGAAGGCAGTCAGGGTAGTCGGTCCCGGCCCAGATTCGAAGGTGGTTTCGTATTTATTGCTATGGCTGTCGCTAGAACATGCATTACTTCCCAATGGATCAGCCCTGACCCACCTACATTCATCATGTGGCGGGCTAAGCTGTTAGTCATTTACAACATGGAATTAGCTGTATATAAATTGAAAGGACGTAGGAGAAGGGAAATGGGGAGGAAAATCTGGTCGTCGATTAATAGCTGGATAGGATGAACATGCCTGTCCTTGGGCTCCTTTACATTTGTATATCTTTTTAGACTCCCTTCATTTAATGCTTGCACTCTCTTTGCCTTTGTAGGATTTCCTTTTTTCTCCTTTTTTCCCCTTTTTTTTGTTTTCTTTTTCTGTTTTCCTTCCTGTGTTCTTTTTTCTCTTCTTTCCTTTCTTCAAGGTAGAGGGTATCGTGGGAACTCCGCTGTCTATTTTTTGGTTTTGCTGTTGTCCATTATGTATTATTTTGTACTTTCAAATGCCATGACTACCTGTCAATTGTTGAAAAATGAATAAATAAAATAAAAAAATAAAAAAGCAAATGATCCTCAACACATTTTCCACTCTAAAATGCTTAAAAAGGATGACATTGGCTCAAATTGTAGTTTTGTCAGATTGGTCGTCTATCATAGAGCTCCAATCACATCAATTTCCATGTTCAACTTTTTCTGAGCTCCACACCAAAAAAGTAACACATTTCATGGTGCTTTTAACCGGGAATCTTCTCGGACAAGGAATACCTGTAAATCCCCACCTCTACAATGCAGGGTTTTGGCTTCCATGGAGTGGATTTCCCAACTTCATCAGCTGGTGCCCCACTTTTAGGTCTTGGATGTCTGTTGTTAGGTCTCGCCATTGCTAGACGTTTTGTTACCTTACAGTGGGCTTAGAGCCTGCCCATTTCGTTTCATTGCTCGGCTTTATTGTAGCTCTCATTTGCTTCCTTCTAATTAGTCTTCTTCCTTAGGCTTTCCTTCTTCTTTGTCTCTCCACTTGAGCATGGACGCATTACAATGTCCTTCCACTTCTTGCTATTTCAGGTGCTACTTTTTTCTTTTTGTAAATGTTTTTCTTAAGTTTTTCAACATAGGTAATACAAAGAAATAACATTGCAGCTAAAGTAAGAGTATTCCATACAATCGCATCTGAGTGTATTACTCATTCATGCCCCTCCCGGCCGCCCTCAGTTGTCCATGTGCTTCTCTATTTGCTTTCCCAACTATTCTTGCCCACTTTTAGTTGTCTCTGTGCTTGCCCAAACACATTCCGCCCACCCTCTATTGCCCGCGTACTTTCCCTGCCCCTCCTGCCAAACCTCTGTTGTCTGTGTGCTTGTTGCTGACTCTCCCACCCACCCTCTACTGTCTGTGTGCTTGCCCCAGCCCCTCCCCCCACCCTAACTTGGCCAAGCACTTGTCCCAGCCCCTCCCACACAATCCTTTGTTGTCCGAGTGCTTGTCCCAGCCCCTTCTACACATCTGCAGCTGTCCGTGTGCTTGCCCTAGCCCCTCCCGCCCACCCTCTGTTGTCCAAGCACTGGGCCCAGAAATTTCCACTCTTTGTTGTTTGTATGCTTGCACCAGCCCCTCCCGCCCAACCTTTGTTGTCTGAGTGCTTGCCCCAGCGCCTCCTACCCATCCTTAATTGTCTGTGTGTTTGCCCCAGCATTTCCCACCCATCCTCAGTTGTCCGTGCACTTGCCCCAGCCCCTCAAACCCACCCTCTGTTGTCCGTACAGCATGGCTATAAATCATTGTCAAAGCCAATAGCTCTCATAGGTAAGACCTATTATCTTTGCCAAATCTTTCTAGAAAAGCTGCTCCATCACAGATTGAGAGTGAGAATGCTGGGGTAAAAAGCCTCTGTGACTTGATTGTTCCAGTATCCAGGTATCACTTGAGATCAGTCAGTTACCGTGGCTGTCTGTTAGGACTCCCAAGTCCTTGTTCTTACCTTGTAAAGCCAGCAGTCCAAGGAGTTCTCATCTATGTCCCATGCCCAAATACAGCTTTAATGTCCAACTTGTAAAGAGTATGAAAGGAGTACTAGACGCTTAGAAGTTTACTTGCTGCACTTGGCTCACTGCATGAACTGAAACCAAAAGTGATACATGCCAACTCATTTTTGTTATGCAAAGCAGCCACCTGGACTACCATCTCTGCTTTCTGCAAGAGCTACTCTTTGAATGCTTAGTTCCGCAGTTGTGGCTGCTACCGGACGGGGTGGTGGAGCGGGGGGATAAGAAAAAAAAAGGACTTACCTGGAACAGCCAGCCGTCGCCTCTACTCCGTCCTCTTCATCTTCATTCTTCCTGTCTCCAGTCCCGGCCAGCAGTAGGAAGCACCCGGGCACACAGGCTCCCCTGAGCCAATCACAATGCTTCAATGCAGCGTTGTGATTGGTCTTAGAGGTGTGGATCGGCGCTCAGACGGGGACAGGGAGCATGTGCATGTTCCTCACCAGGCTGTGTAATGCAGCCTTCGTGGGCAACATGCTAAGTGCGCATGCTGGTTTGGCCGGCCCAAGAGGGCCCGCCAAACACTCATGCACACTTAGGGAGTGCAAACCACTCCTTCCCCTGCTCTGGCCAGTCCAGCCTCGCCACTGACTGCAATAGGGAAAAAAAGGATAATAACAATATGTTATTATCCTTTTCTTTTTTCTTTTGAGCAGTGGGGTGACACTCCTCTGCCGTAGCGGAGGACCCGCAACTGTAGTTCCTTCAGTCATGAAACGTGCCTTTGGTCATCTTAACTCTGCCCTGTCATAACAGTTGCAGACTATTAGGAGAAGAAATCGAACTGAGGGGACAAGGTGCTGGCTAGGCACCAGAGGTACTGAGCCCATGTGCGAGCAGAGTCCCCACTCGGACTTTTAATGATCTAGAATTATGAACTCCATGAGCCCTGTTGGAAACGGGGTTACCGAGTCCATTACGGTAGCATGGCGCAAAGCGGGGAAAGGCACGCGAAGGCAATGTGTAAGGCAGTTGTGCAGCACACTCTTACTTCAACTCAGAAATGCGGAGCAATAACCGGACACCACACCAGGCTTGTGTAATTAAAAATCAAGTTCCTTTATGTCAATCAAGGTTGCATTAGATTAGACAGATTATACATTGCATTTCTTTAACTGGTGCACATTCTTTTAAAAAGACCCTCAACGGTTCTGGCCACTAAAAGGCCGCAGAAATCAGCTCCTAGAACACAGCACCAATAATGATCCGGGTGCACTAATAAATTAGGGCCTAGAACATGCACAACACTTTAGGCATATTAAAATCTCTTGCTACTGGGCTCATACTTCTGGCCTAGACAATCAATACAGCCTGTGGTACAATAGGCGGGAGGGAATCCTAGAGGGGACCCCTCAACATGTCTAGCAAACTGGGGCTTCCCTATGATGGGGGATTCTTATGTCTCCCAGGGGAGGTGAGGGTTAAACTAGGCCTGGACCCCTTCTCATCGGGTGCCCTGCCCGGTACAAAATGTCATTGAAGGCTCCTCCCTCCTTAATCCCCTATGCGTTGTGGCCCCCGGCCCCCAGGGGCTTGATCTAGAGCCCTAGGGGCCTCCTGGGCTCACCTGCGGTGCTGTGGCTGGCCTCGTGGCGATCGCGGTGATCTGCTGTGTCCCGCCGAGGCTGTGGAGCCTCTCTCTCACTTTTCGGGTCGTTGGGGGCCGGTATGGCACTCCTCCGGCCCCCGTGGAGTCAGCGGTTAGTGAGGGTGAAGGGAGCGGGAGCCGGCAGTCCTTTCAGACGGCTCCCCGCGTCCCGACTGAGCACACGGAGTTCTCCCTCCTCCGTACGTGCTGGGGGCGGGCGGGCTCGATGCCGCCCAATCCTAGCGCGGCCTTGATTCTTCCGGGGCTCCCGTTGGCAGTGGAGCCCCTCCGACGTCTTCCTGCTTGGCTCCGGCGGGGCCAATCACGCCGCGGCCTTCTCCGGTTGCCGGGCAACGCCTCCCGCCTCCTTCTCCTCGGCTGCTGGTTCCTGCGGGGCCAATCCCGTCGCGGCCTTTTCGGGGCGCGACCTCTGACGCGGTCGGCGTCCCCGGCCCCACGGCAACGGCGTCCGCGAGCCTGGAGGCCGCTGTGGGCCTCAACTCTCTTCACGCGGCCCTCCTGGGCTGCGGCGGTGTTTTTCTTGGCCGCGCTTGCAGCGGCAGGGGTCTCGGGCCCGGCGGTGATTTCTGTGGGCTTCGGTGAGGGCGCGGACGGCGCACCTCACCACACTCATGAAAGGGGAGAGGTCTCCCTCACCTTAGCACCTCTCTTCACGCGGCGGCGGCCGCGGCGGCGATCCAGTCACAAGGTCAGTGACTGGGGGTCAAGTTCTCCCACGTGGGGTTGCAGCGCGGGTGCGCTGACAGCCTGATTCATAGGGCTGTGTGGGAAGGGTTCTTGGGGGACAGTCCAGCTGTCGGTCTGGGTAGATAGGGGGGTGAAGGTCTAGCGCTTAGGACACAGCGCTTCGCCTCGTGATCCCCATTCGACGATTCAGCTTGGGTTCCAGTTACTCTTTGGTTTCAGGCTCCTGCGAGGAGCTTCTTGTCAGAAAAGTTCTTCTTCTTATGAAAGGGGGTTGTGAGTTGGTGGTTCTGGGAGTGCTTGATGTTCCTCCCAGCACGCTGAAGGTGGTTCCCTGGGTCCCCTCACACTGGGCAAGGTCAGTGGGTGGTGGGCGTTCCTCAGCTATCTTACTTCAGCAGGGCCTTAGCCCTGTCAGCAGCAGTAGTGTAGGTCTCCCCCTAGGCCCTAAAGCCTATACTCCGGCGCAGGTTCTCCCAGGTTCAGCGGTGCCTCAACCTAACTGACTAAAAGGTTTTCCCTCCAAGCCTCTTATACCCCTAGGTCAGGTGGCCCTCCTAAAGGCGGCAAAACTTAACTCCTCCCACAGCCCGGAAGGTTCTGGAACCTTCCACCTACCTAGCTATGTGGCCCAGAGGCGGGGACGGGATGGATACTGTATCCCTATGTCCCAGCCTGACTCTGGCTACTAGCGTGTATGTGTGTAAGGCCCTTCTGCAGTAGCAGGGGCCTGTGGCAGCCATCTTTAGTGAGAGAGCACCTGCACCTCAGCACTGACCAGCAGTGGCAAGGCGCCCGGAGACCTAGGTCCAGTAAAAATATGGTGGCAAAAATGAGGCGCAAAAGGGAAAAAAACAGGGCAAGACCACCCTAGGGCTGACAGGTCTAACACGCGTCCCCCCAGCCGAAAGAGGGGAGAGCTTCCCAACCTCTAGGGAGTTCTCTTCGCTAAGGCGGAAAAACCGGGAGAGACCGTCAGCGTTGGCGTGGTCTACACCGGGTCGATGTTCCACCCGAAAGTCCATCCCCTGGAGGGAAATGAACCACCTCAACAATTTGGGGTTTTCGCCTCTCATCTGCATGAGCCAGCGAAGGGGTCTGTGGTCGGTCTGGATCAAGAAGTGACAACCAAAAAGGTATGGCCTCAACTTCTTCACAGCCCAAACCACAGCAAAGGCTTCCCGCTCGATGGTACTCCACCGCTGTTCCCGGGGAGTAGTCTTCGGGAGATAAAGGCCACTGGCTGGTCTTGGCCCTCGTCATTCAGCTGCGAGAGCACAGCTCCTATGCCATGCTCAGAAGCGTCTGTCTGTACGATAAACTCCCGTCCAAAGTCTGGAGTCCTGAGCACCGGTGCGGTGCACATGGCACGTTGAGGGTCTCAAAGGCTTCCTGGCAGGCAGCCGTCCAGATGACTCTGCGTGGCTGCTTCTTCGAAGTCAATTCCGTCAATGGGCCCACGATGGTTCCATATCCCTTGACGAACCGGCGGTAGTATCCCGTGAGGCCGAGAAAGCTCGGACCTCTGTTTGGGTCTTGGGGGCTCCCAGGCCATGATGGTCTCAATCTTGGCTTGGAGGGGTTGCACCTTACCTCCGCCCACCAGATGTCCCAGGTACACGACAGATCCCTGTCCAATCTGGCACTTGCTGGCCTTGATGGTTAGACCAGCCCGTTGCAAAGCCTGTAGCACCTCCTGGAGATGCTGCAGATGGTCCTCCCAGCTGCTACTGAAGACAGCTATGTCATCCAGGTAGGCAGCAGAGAAGGCCTCTAGGCCAGACAGCACCTGGTTCACCAACCGCTGGAAAGTGGCTGGAGCATTTTTCAACCCGAAGGGCATCACCTGGAATTGAAAGTGGCCCTCGGGGGTGGAGAACGCAGTCTTCTCCTTTGCTCCTTCCGCCATGGCAATCTGCCAATAGCCTGATGTTAAATCAATGGTACTCAGATACCGGGCTGCTCCCAGCCGGGTCAATGAGCTCATCCGCCCGAGGGATCGGGTGAGCGTCGGTCTTGGTGACTGAGTTGAGTCCACGATAATCCACACAGAACCGAAGTTCTGGTGTGGTGCCCGGGGGCCGCTTTCGGCACCAACACTACCGGACTAGCCCAAGGGCTACTGGAAGGCTCAATCACCCCCAGTTCTAGCATCTTGACAACCTCACCCTGGATACTAGCCTTGACCTTATCGGACAGCCGGTAAGACTTGTTCTTCACTGGCGGACTGTCCCCTGTGTCCACATCATGGGTACACAGGTGCGTGATTCCAGGCGTGAGGGAAAACAACGAGGCGTACTGCCCCCAAGACCTGGCGGCAGTCCCTCTGTTGCTCTGGGGTCAAGGATGGGGCGAGGACTACTCCTCTACCGAACCATCCTTCTCATGGGCCGCCAGAAGGTCTGGCAGAGGCTCACTCTCCTCCTCCTCACTTCCATCCGTTATCATCAAGAGAGTGAGCTCGGAACGCTCCTGGTGTGGCTTCAGGCGGTTGACGTGGAGCACCCTGTGGGGTTGACGGGGGTCTTCATGTCGACGACATACGTGGTCTGGCCTTTCCTTTCCAAGATCTCAAACGGCCCAGTCCACCGGTCCTGGAGGGCGCTAAGCTCTCCTGGCTCCATGACCCACACCTTCTGTCCAGCGTCTAACTCTACCGTCCGCGCATTCCGGTCATACCATTGCTTCATGACGGCCTGACTCGCCTCTAAGTTGTCCGAGGCCTCCTTCCACAGCTTGGCCACTTGGCTGCGGAACGCCAGCATATAGCTGACCACATCACGGGGAAGCTTCGAGGAAGACTTCTCCCACCCCTCTTTGACAAGACTGAGGGGCCCCCGAACGGGGTGGCCATAGAGCAGCTCAAAGGGGCTGAAACCGACCCCCTTCTGCGGCACCTCTCGGTAGGAGAAGAGCAGACAGGGTAAGAGGACGTCCCACTTTCTTCTCAAGTCCTCGGGTAGGCTCCTGATCATCCCCTTCAAGGTTTTGTTGAAACGCTCCACGAGCCCGTTCGTCTGGGGGTGGTAAGGAGTGGAGAACCGGTAGGTCACTCCACACTCCTTCCACATGGCCTGCATGTAGGCCGACATGAAATTTGTGCCCCTATCTGACACCACGACCTTGGGGAATCCCACTCGGGTAAAAATCCCCATGAGGGCCCGCGCCACCACCGTTGCTGTGATGGTCCTCAGAGGGATTGCCTCTGGGTACCGGGTGGCGTGGTCTACTAGCACCAAAATGAACCTATGCCCAGCAGAAGTCGGCGGATCCAACGGCCCGACAATGTCAATCCCTACTCGCTCAAAAGGGGTATTGACCACTGGGAGAGGTTCTAGAGGGACCTTCACCTTAGTCCCTGTCTTGCCGCTCGCTTGGCAAGTGGTGCAGGTCTTGCAAAACGTGTCAGAAGTGACGCGCATCCTGGGCCAGTAAAATGTGGGACCAAGCGTGCAAACGTCTTGTCCTGGCCCAGGTGTCCTGCTAGTGGTATCTCATGTGCCAACTCTAGCAGAAAGGCTCGGTAGCATTGGGGGACCACCACGGCCCTTGAGGACCCATGTACCGGAGCCTTAGGCTCACTGTAGAGGAGACCATCCTCCCAGTAGACATGGTAATTACCAGTCTCTGTTCCAGCTGCTTGGGCTTCGGCCTGTTGCCGTATGCCTTCAAGCGTAGGGCACTCCCTCTGTGCCCGGCAAAATTCTTCCCGGGTAGGCCCTCCTTCCACCTGCCACTCTGCAGGGGTCGGCAGGTCCCCACGGAAAACCAACCACCTCAGCGGACTCCGGGGTCACCTCCGCGGGCTCCCCATCCATCTCACCGGGTGTCTCCTCCCGGACATCTCCTCGTCCAGCAGTGGGCTGGGCCCTTATTTCAGGCTCCAACCCGGGCTGAGTTCCTTGTCGGGCAGCCATGGACCGCGTGATAACGCAAGTCCATCCTGGTAACCCCAACATCTCAGCATGGGCATTGAACTCTACCTCTCTCCAGGCAGTATGTTCCAAGTCGTTGCCCAGCAGACAGTCAACTGGCATGGCAGGGCTCACCGCAACCTTCATCAGACCTGACACTCCTCTGCAAGCTCCCTTGGGTTGGTCAGCTTGCGGTCCACCAAGTACTGGCGCAGCTCCGGAAAACATTTCTCGAGGAGGTGCTCTCTCAAAACAGGTCGTACAGCCCAGTGTAATTGTCAATGTTGCTGCCACGTACCCACCCCCTCCAATGCCTTCCGGGCATAATCATAAAAATCCACCCAGTTTTGTGTGGTGAGCTTGTGGCTGTTGCGTGAACTTTTGGCGGTACTTCTCTGGGGTGAGGCCAAACTTCCTGAGCAGGGCCTCCTTCATGATAGGGTAGTTGGTCTGCTCCCCCTTATCTAAAGTTAAAAGTGTGTCCCTTACTGGTGGAGGTATGTACCTGTAGAGACCTCCTCCCCAGTAGCTCTCAGGAACTCTATGGGCCACCAAAGCTACCTCGTACGCCGCCAACCACTTGTCGATGTCATCACCCACACTAAAGCTGGCTATCACCTCCTGGGTAGATAAAATTTGGGCTCCTGTGGAACCCCAGCAGGTACGCTGCCACCATTTCCTTTGCCTTCTATCTCCATCTGCAAGGTTCGGAGCTCTAGTTCTTTCAGGCTAAGCTCATGTGCAAGCCTCCTTTCCTCCATGGCTAACCTTGCCTGCTCTCCTTCCCTTTCCATCCTAGCCAACTCTAATGTCAATTGCCTCTGCTCCCTCCTGTCCTTGAATTCCTCTGCTGACAAACTCCCCCTGACGCACTACTGCCTGCCCTGGAACGTCTTCCTGGCAACACATTCTCGCTGACGTCAATGTTCAGTAGGCTCAGTTCTCCTGGGTCGTCTGCCTCCCTCTGCTCCTCATCCCCTCTTCCCTCCGGGTGGGCCATTACCCATGCCCTCAAAGCTTTCTGAAGCACCTCCTTCTTGGCACCTCGCTTGACGGCCACCCCCTCTCTAGGCAGAACTCCTTGAGCTGTGTCACCGTGTACCTCTCTAGGTCAGCTAACTCAAACTCCATCCTCCTAGGTGGGGTCCCAGACAATTTAAGGAAGGGGTTCTAAATGGTAGGTAGCAGGTCTTACGCAGGACTAACACAATCGGCAATCACAAAAGAGTTCCTAGTACTTGCATTTCACTAGGTGTCTAATTGCGGCGCACACTGAGTCACTGTAGGGTGCTGCACAAACACCAGTCCTTATCCCACCGCTGAACACCAATGTTGGAAACGGGGTTACCGAGTCCGTTACGGTAGCATGGCGCAAAGCGGGGAAAGGCATGCGAAGGCAATGTGTAAGGCAGTTGTGCAGCACACTCTTACTTCAACTCAGAAATGCGGAGCAATAACCGGACACCACACCAGGCTTGTGTAATTAAAAATCAAGTTCCTTTATGTCAATCAAGGTTGCATTAGATTAGACAGATTATACATTGCATTTCTTTAACTGGTGCACATTCTTTTAAAAAGACCCTCAACGGTTCTGGCCACTAAAAGGCCGCAGAAATCAGCTCCTAGAACACAGCACCAATAATGATCCGGGTGCACTAATAAATTAGGGCCTAGAACATGCACAACACTTTAGGCATATTAAAATCTCTTGCTACTAGGGCTCATACTTCTGGCCTAGACAATCAATACAGCCTGTGGTACAATAGGCGGGAGGGAATCCTAGAGGGGACCCCTCAACATGTCCAGCAAACTGGGGCTTCCCTATGATGGGGGATTCTTATGTCTCCCAGGGGAGGTGAGGGTTAAACTAGGCCTGGACCCCTTCTCATCGGGTGCCCTGCCCGGTACAAAATGTCATTGAAGGCTCCTCCCTCCTTAATCCCCTATGCGTTATGGCCCCCGGCCCCCAGGGGCTTGATCTAGAGCCCTAGGGGCCTACTGGGCTCACCTGCGGTGCTGTGGCTGGCCTCGTGGCGATCGCGGTGATCTGCTGTGTCCCGCCGAGGCTGTGGAGCCTCTCTCTCACTTTTCGGGTCGTTGGGGGCCGGTATGGCACTCCTCCGGCCCCTGTGGAGTCAGCGGTTAGTGAGGGTGAAGGGAGCGGGAGCCGGCAGTCCTTTCAGACGGCTCCCCGCGTCCCGACTGAGCACACGGAGTTCTCCTCCTCCGTACGTGCTGGGGGGGCGGGCTCTCGATGCCGCCCAATCCTAGCGCGGCCTTGATTCTTCCGGGGGCTCCCGTTGGCAGTGGAGCCCCTCCGACGTCTTCCTGCTTGGCTCCGGCGGGGCCACCACGTCGCGGCCTTCTCCGGTTGCCGGGCAACGCCTCCCGCCTCCTTCTCCTCGGCTGCTGGCTCCGGCGGGCCAATCCCGTCGCGGCCTTTTCGGGGCGCGACCTCTGACGCGGTCGGCGTCCCCGGCCCCACGGCAACGGCGTCCGCGAGCCTGGAGGCCGCGGTGGGCCTCAACTCTCTTCACGCGGCCCTCCTGGGCTGCGGCGGTGTTTTCTTGGCCGCGCTTGCAGCGGCAGGGGTCTCGGGCCCGGCGGTGATTTCTGTGGGCTTCGGTGAGGGCGCGGACGGCGCACCTCACCACACTCATGAAAGGGGGAGAGGTCTCCCTCACCTTAGCACCTCTCTTCACGCGGCGGCGGCCGCGGCGGCGATCCAGTCACAAGGTCAGTGACTGGGGGTCAAGTTCTCCCACGTGGGGTTGCAGCGCTGGGTGCGCTGACAGCCTGATTCATAGGGCTGTGTGGGAAGGGTTCTTGGGGGACAGTCCAGCTGTCGGTCTGGGTAGATAGGGGGTGAAGGTCTAGCGCTTAGGACACAGCGCTTCGCCTCGTGATCCCCATTCGACGATTCAGCTTGGGTTCCAGTTACTCTTTGGTTTCAGGCTCCTGCGAGGAGCTTCTTGTCAGAAAAGTTCTTCTTCTTATGAAAGGGGGGTTGTGGAGTTGGTGGTTCTGGGAGTGCTTGATGTTCCTCCCAGCACGCTGAAGGTGGTTCCCTGGGTCCCCTCACACTGGGCAAGGTCAGTGGGTGGTGGGCGTTCCTCAGCTATCTTACTTCAGCAGGGCCTTAGCCCTGTCAGCAGCAGTAGTGTAGGTCTCCCCTAGGCCCTAAAGCCTATACTCCGGCGCAGGTTCTCCCAGGTTCAGCGGTGCCTCAACCTAACTGACTAAAAGGTTTTCCCTCCAAGCCTCTTATACCCCTAGGTCAGGTGGCCCTCCTAAAGGCGGCAAAACTTAACTCCTCCCACAGCCCGGAAGGTTCTGGAACCTTCCACCTACCTAGCTATGTGGCCCAGAGGCGGGGACGGGATGGATACTGTATCCCTATGTCCCAGCCTGACTCTGGCTACTAGCGTGTATGTGTGTAAGGCCCTTCTGCAGTAGCAGGGGCCTGTGGCAGCCATCTTTAGTGAGAGAGCACCTGCACCTCAGCACTGACCAGCAGTGGCAAGGCGCCCGGAGACCTAGGTCCAGTAAAAATATGGTGGCAAAAATGAGGCGCAAAAAGGGAAAAAAAACAGGGCAAGACCACCCTAGGGCTGACAGGTCTAACAAGCCCCATCACAAGTCGGGCAAATCGCTATCCCAAGGAGTGCGGGGAGGATAACACGCGATTACATGTTTTATCAGACGCAGGAACACACCCAGCAAAACCAAATCTGTTTCCACACATACTTTATGCTGACTAAAGCAGGGTGAAATGTGTGGGGATCAGTATCAGGAACCGTATTGGGCCAGGGTCCTGCACGTTCTCCCACATTGAGGGCTCATGGTGTCTAGTAATTGGGTGAGAGATACCAACTGGAGTTGTTGGCTGTGGTCCTGTTCACACCCCTCTTTTTGCCGGGTTTCTCATAAAAAACCCTTAAAGTGGTAGAGCACCTACTGTCTGATAACGCACTTAGACATGGACTTTGGATGAAGGGGCAACAGAAGTTGCTTATAGTGAGTAAACTTGACTTTCATTAGCCACAATAGAGTCGATGTATGTATTTGGGACTACGATCAGAGACTGGGCATTGTGAGCAAGTGTCAATTAAATGAACTAGACTGAAAGGTTTTTAGGAATAGAATTAACGACCAGAGTGACTTCCCAGACCTCAAGGAGGCCACATTATTTACAGACTTGTTGAGCGACTAGAGAGCCACGCTCATCATAAAAAGGGTCTTTTAAACACTGGTGCCTGTTTTCGAATTTAACCTCGGAGTTAGATCCCTCTACACGCTTAAATAGGCTTCATCCTCACTGTTGTACCGTTAATGTGTTGTACATTTTCATCCAGAAATGTTTAAATTCTAGCAAGGAGTTTAAAGACAAAGGTAACCACCGTTTTTACAGTCGTTTTATATTTTTGTTCAAAGCACAAGGCTCAGCACTGAATAAACATGCTGGGAATGAAAGGGGCTCCAGGCTCGTACTGTGATTTACTCGGGCAAAGTGCTTCTAATTTTAAAGCACATTATCAGCAATGGAAATGTCACCCTGCTTCTTTAAGCTGTTTCTTTAACCTTTGCCTTAAATTCCAGTACATACGTGACTGACCTTGGGGTGTCATCACATCAGGAATTCTGCCCACTGGTCAAAAATAAAAAAGACCATCCCAAGGGTATTAGTCTTCGAGAAGAGTTAGATTTGATCCTTCAAAGTTCCCATCGTATGGACCATATAAGGAGATGTTGCTTTGATTAAAAAAAAAAAAAAAATCACGATTGAAGGAGTGGCAAGTTTTTCCATTCATTCACTGTGGGTCTCTTGCTCAGAGGCTCTTCCTCAACCAGCATTATAAAATATAGAAATCATTTTTAAATAAAGCCTGCAACATTTTGACATTAACTGGTTCTGCACAGCAGTCTTTGCTTATTCTGTATAAACAAAAATAAACAAATCCATGTAGCAGGGGTGCCACGGGCCCTAATGCAGGCAAGTAAAATGCTCTCCGCCCCCGCCCTGCCGGTTGGCTATCAAAAGACTTTAGTGGGCTGATGTGAGCCTCTCATACCACTGGGCCTCCTTGCAGCAGCACCAGGGCCCAGGCATCTCGGTGCCATAGTCCCAATACCGGCAACATCCCCCACCTTCCCATAGGCGAACGTGCATAAATAAACACACAAGACACTTTGTTTATGGGAAAAACTTGTCGCAGGTTTATTCCATACAAGAGTATGCAATAAGGTGGGTTATCTTACGGGCGATCCATGGGCAGGCAGCCATCCAACCTATGCTGCCCCTGCCCGCCTGATGAGCCAGCACTGTGGGATGGATGCCCGATCAGTGCTACACCTTTGTTGATCCACCACTGGATCACGTGGCCCTTGTTACCATCCTACTCACGCCCCTTTCAGGGTGGAGCGTAGCAGGGCAAACCCCCGGTTGGTCAGGCCCCCAACCGCCCGAAGGACTAACGGGGCGCCGTCACGGTTCTCCAGGACCCTGCCCTGAGGATCCTGGTCTTTGGCTCTGGCACCCCTATTGTGCCGCGCAGAGGTACTCCTTACTGTACCCGTCTGCCGCAGAGGTACCCTTACTGTACCAGACTGCTTCCAGATCGCCCTGTAACTCCGCCTGCAACGCAAAAGAAAACATTAAAACATTCAGTACACCTTGACCACCAGCCCAGCCGCAGGGTAAGAGGAAGGGAGGGAGACGGCGTGGCTGGCGGAAAAGAGGCCGCTGGGAGGGTCAGAGGGGTATACATACCCTCCCTCCCCCCCGGGCGTACCGGAAGTGACGCCCACACCCCCTGGACAGCGGGCTCCAGGCGGAAGCCCTCTGCTGCTAGAGCGGGGGTAGGCTTGTGCCGCAATGGCACTAAAGGGCCGCCCTTTTAGGGGGCCCCCTTTGGGGGCGGCGGGCAGCCACAAAGATAAGCGCTATGCAGATGTCGCCATACAGTACAACTGTAGCGGGGACACAGGCTCTGAACACACTGCAGCGAGTATGTCTGTCCAGGAGGGAGGCTGACTCTCACTCCGTACTGCAGACTAGGTTGCACCATCACCCTGCACACTGCCAGCCCTAGTTGGACTGGATTGGCACTGCTGGCCGCTTAGCTGGCTGATGCCATGGTACTGCCCTGCCCACTGTTGTCTGTTTTTTGCCAGTGTTGCAATTTTGTTTTGTCTCTCGTTTATGTCCAGCTCCGCAGAGGCAGAGAGGCAGCCTAGGAGTGTTTAGAGCAGAGTGGGCATGACTTTAAGGTAGCCAGGGCTAGCAGTCGCGACCCCTGCCTTGGCCTTCAGTAACTGTGGTCCTTCCTTCAAGATTGACCGAAGAAAGATAAATATGATGATGGTGAAACCTGTGGTCCTGCCCTTGCTTCCCAGGTCTCGGGACATGAAGGGAGTGACAGAAAGAAACTAAAAGGGCCTCCAAAAGCTGTTGTTACTTTTTATAGTTTGCACTCCTTTACCTTCACAAGCAAATAGGAGGCTTTTGAAGGCTGAGGGCTGGGACAAGGGATCATCTCTGTCATGTTATGAGAGTGGGTAAAATAGTTGCAATATTACTTGGGTACCCCTGGGATTTTTTTGCTTTGACACCCTCAAAAGACTAATAAAAATCAGTGATAGTTAGCAAACAGGTTTTTTCATAAGATTCTGGACTGGAGCGCTGAAGACTGTCCTCCATTTTTTTATGCAGTTAAGCTGGCTAAGCCATGCCTATAGCAGATGGGACACAGAAGTGAATCAGCGACAAAAACGGACTGAATACCCTTGTGAGTAGAAGTCGCTTTAGCTGCCAGACCCTGTCCGAGGGGTGAGGGAGGGTCTAGGGACAAGCAAGGAGTACTGGACCTTAACAGTGGGCGTTGGAGTACCTTGCCTCTGTTGTTCCGAAGTGCATCCTACTATGGCTCTGCAAAACTGGGCCAAGTACAGCCACTAGGCAGGTGTTACTAGTACGTGACTGGCTCACATACCTGGTCTTGATGTACCTACGGACAGATCAACTTCAGGGGCAGCACAACCACCCTCAGGCCCCCCTTCTGTAAACAAAGTGGCTCAGGTCAGTCAGCTGCGATCTTCTTCTGGTCACCCCTGGAACGTCCGATACCTGCTGAGACCCAAGGTAAATAGATAACTCTCCTCCATCCTCCTTCTCTGGCAGACTGTACCATCACTGGGGTTACACTGTACCTGGCTCCTCCTGGACAGGCCCTTCTCCTGCAGGGTTGATAGGCTCCTTCCTTCCCTCAGTAAGCAAGTGACTCCTAGGCGCTTCATGAGATGTGAACAGATGTTTATTGCAAGAGACAGACTCTGGTCACGTCACCGTCACCAGCAAAGGAAGCGGTGGTTGGGGCAGGGCCCGAGGCTCCTGCCTCTTTCATGGATAAGAGTTCTCGGTTTCCGTCTAGCCTACTAGGGCATCCATCCCTCATTCCTACACTGTGATGGTAGAAGAAATGTGGGGACACCATGGGCAAGTGTAACTGGAGTTTCACAAATTAGATTATTCTTGCTGGTGGCCTCATCTGATAACAACATAGTACACTTTGTGGCTGTCCTGACTCCTAGCCTTTCTCACCATCTGGTCTGGAAAAAGTCAAGAGCCGTAGTATGATCTGAGCCAGGGTCTGCATCAAGAATGGTGATGCAACAGAAGCATTAAAAAAAAACACAAGGCTTATCATGAGTCAAGCTTCTAATCAAAGCTACAAGACACTCTGTTTATCTTATGTCATTAAATCGAAAATCAAGTTATTTTTTAACTAACCTACATTTCTTTGAGTGGCTTAGGTTACAACAAGCATGCCGTGAATCACATGTCTGCATTTGCAGGCTTCAACATTCTCGTCTGTTGGGAATAATATCCTTAGCCTTGTTTACTACTTGTAAACTGGGAACAGAGGTCACATTGTGTACAGGTTTTAAGTGGCAGGAGCGGATATTGCAGAGTGTTTCTCCCACCAGCCAAGCCCTTCAGTTTTCTTCATTTTTTCGAATAAGGAGAGGTTTACTCTAGGTGTTTTTTTGTCCTACTCTTTCACTCCACTTTTCTCACAGAGAGTACATTCCAGAAATCATACCCAGGGTTTTTAGGTGTTGAGGGGCCCAAAACCAATGCATCTCCACCTCAGTTCATACTTGAGGCCTACATTCTCATTCAGCCATAAATGACGCAGCCTGACCACAACGTTGTTCAGAGTTCTTACTTCTGCTGTGGTAGTAATTGCAAGATCCAGGTTGCATATTTCAGTTCCCTTGTTGGAAATCTGCTTCCTAGACTAGTGAATAGCTTGCCATCAAGCACAGGTACTCAACTGAGGCTAGCTAACCAGCACCTGCTGTAATAGTAAGTCATGTGGATGGATTGTGTCTGGCCCTCATTGTTCTTAACCTTTCTGCCCTTGGCCCATGCATTGACTGTATGACTGCGCCTCTGTGCACCTCAGCCCTCTCAGGCCACGCCTCAACTTCTGTCAGACTACACCTCGGCCTCTCTAAAGATTCTTTGTCAGTGCACCTTAGCCTCTGTATATGCAGTAGCTGTGTGTGGATGTGAGCTTCGCTTCAGTAGACTGTTTGTGGCTACATTTACAGTCTTTTGTGCTGTTGGTGTGATTGCACCTCTTCACTTCTCAGCTTTTCTCAAACTGTGCCATAATGCATCGTGGCATCTCTGTATGCTGCTGCACAGTGCATCTTGCTTGACCTAGCCTGAGTTCAGCTCTGCCCCTCAACACCGTCTATACCTCGGTATGGATTGGCATTACTGCACTGCACTGTACTGTCTGTGTTTAAAGTTTTGTTAACAGATTTTTATAGCAGTTTATCACGATTTATATAAATTGGTAACCCTTCTGCTTGTTACCTGCACCTCGGTGAAGCCCAGCCTGTGTCAAACTGCACCTCTTTCTACCTTGGCTGTGCGTAAATCCGTAGATCATTCTTTGTTGAAGACACTGCCAACAAGAGAAAATTCAAAGGGAATTACAAATGTAATAAGTAGATATTTCAATAAGAAGAAAATGAACAAGCTACTTAGTGCCTGTACATGATCCATGAATAAGTCAGAATCTTCCCTCACCATGGCATCTTAGATTGGGTTTGGTAGGTAATGAGGAATCGGTGATGTGAAGCAGGATTGGAGGTAGGAGTACGTAACTCGCAGTCCTACAGCTGGGGCCTGCAATGGCAACGCAACACCAGCCATGCCTTGTTCAGCAACACTGGACTGCGCTTACCTCTGCCCTTCAGCCTTCAACAGACATGAAGGATAACATAAAGATGCCTGTAGTTCTCTTAGTGGTGATATCCTTCGCAGTGGCCTCACTGGAACTCAATGGCTGGAGACATCTTTGATTTGGATCAACAAAATACTACTGGTTTAGTGCATACATCCGAGTTGTCTTGCATGTGAGCGGTCTTTGGTATAGAACACTCCACTGTTTGAGACACGTTCATCAATGCCCAAGCTTTGTTTGGTGAATTTCGCCTGACTAGGCTCACTTCCCTTTCCAGTGGTGTCTGCTGCATGACTTCCTTGACAGTGTCTCTGTTCCTGAAGAATCATCATGTAAACTTCAGTCATCATCCATGCAATTCATTGCATCTTGCAGTGATCAGTTTTCAGCAGGTACTCCAAATGTTTGCCTCTCCTATTCTCATCCAAAGACTACTCTTTGTGCCCAGGTGGTACCAAGTATGTCACTCTCTTGGTATGTGGCCATGTTCCCTTCCCAAGCAAGGAAACCGTGGCTCAAAATGGTACAATGTTATGCTTATTTGGCCTCGGTCTTGGGACTGGGCAATGTACAGCTTCACTTTAGTCCTTCAGACTATTTCTCTCTATGGTTCTAGTGAAGTGACATCCACACGGATCTAGTTCATAAGACATCAGACTTGGGAGAGTCTTTCTTCCTCAGACAGAGAGATGGCTCTCAAGGAAACAATAGATTACTTCCTTGAAGGGATTTCCAAGATTACCTGTCAATTTCAGTTTTTTCCCACCTTTAGGAGCCTTGAATCGAATGTGTTCCCCCCCCCTGCCAGGCTATAGATGGAGATGCACTCTGCCCAACTTTACGTCCATTTAAGTTGCTGGACCACTCGTCCAAATCTTTTGCGATCTGGCCACCTCACCTTCCGTCATTGAAACAGTTGGCATATGCTATCGGTATGTTATTAAGCTATTCCTTCCACTTTCTGAAGCCTCAGTTGTAAGTAATGATACATTCTTCTAAGTTCATTTGAGAGGGCTTCTTCTGGGATCTCGCCATAAGCACCTTAAAGGACACATCAGATACATCCCATCATATAAATGTGCTAAATTTGATTTTGTTTTCTTGGCACTAAAGGACTTCTTGTCATTGGTCACACAGTGGGTGTGATTAAAATAAACAACACCACTGCCCTATTTTACATCAAAAATTAGAATTTAATTCTTGCTACACTGTTGAATGACAGTGGAGATCTTGGAGCAGGCAATCTCTCAGCTGGTCTACTTTTCATGTCCTTCATTAAAGGGTTGGGTGCTCAACTTGATAGAAAATTGCCTCAGCAGGCTGCAACATGCACGCCATAAGTGAAAACAACCACATAGTTGTCAATTCCTTTGGTTTGGTTCTTTGATATCTTGCACCTCCATCTGGGGAAGTCCTCCAAGCCAGTCGTGGCCAGCATGACTCGCGGGTAAGGGGGGTGGGGGCAGGGGGTCATGCAGGGGTTTATTTTATTTATTTTTTGTAAAGTTAACTTAACTTCGCCGGCCCGGTACGGTCCAGCGTCATCTCTGCTCCTCACAGGAAGCAGGCAGCCTCCCTCCCCTCCCCTAAGCCAATTCACAACGCTGCAATCCACTATTCCATCACCTTCTCACAAACCTCTTAGTTATAACTGAGAACTTTGCACCAATATGACTAAAAGCTGGTGCATGCTGTTTCACAGCTAAAGAATCTGCAGAAGGAACTTTGTGTCCATCTGAAACTGTGCTGGCAAATATACACAACTAACTCTTCTATGTATCGCTTCTCACTGCAGTAGTTGTCATTCTCGTACTGCTGTAAATAGAAAGTGTTACTAATGCACTTTGTAATAGTAACCTTTATATCGAGCTTAGAAGGAGGAAGGGAGGGAAGAGAATTGAATGTATGGCCTGCAGGCCTCAAGATGCCGAGAGCAAGCACTTACCTCCGTGAGAGAACTTACTCAACTCGGAGCCATTTGCCCTCCTGTTGGTTCTTACTGCCCCAGTGCAACACTATGTGGCCGCCAGTACCAGACCCTTGGACACAGGCCTTCGACATTCCGTCTGTCCTTCAATTTGTAGGGATCTTTCAAGCTTAGGTCTCAGGTAGCAGAGCTGTTCCTCAGTTTGCACAGTTGTTACAAGCTCAGGCCTATGATGGAAAACCCATCTTCGTGTTCCTAAGATCCTTTGACAGTAAGTTAGATCTCAAGTTACACAAATACAGGCTGAGGCGAACAGGTTGCACAGATCTTACAAGCGTGAGCTCTGAGAGCACAGCTACCCCCAGGGTGCACAGCTTGTGCCTCGGCCAGCAGATTTATCCTTTTGGTTACATGCTTGGTGACCCTGCAGACTCACACATTGGACAGCTGAGCTGTCCCTCACTTTGCACAGACGTTGGGACCTTAGGTTTTTGATAGTAGTGCTGCCTCTCTGCTCACCCGGATCCGACAGCACATGTATTCCTTTAGTGAACAGATCTTGCAAGCTCATGTCTACAACAGCAGAAACTATATTTCACGTTACTCAGATGCTGACCTTACAGACGCTACCCTTCTAATGCAGCTTAGTTCATCTCCGCTTATCCTCGGCCCTTCTAATGCAGCTTAGTTCATCTCGGCTTATCCTCGGCCCTTCTAATGCAGCTTAGATCATCTCCGCTTATCCTCGGCCCTTCTAATGCAGCTTAGTTCATCTCGGCTTATCCTCGGCCCTTCTAATGCAGCTTAGTTCATCTCCGCTTATCCTCGGCCCTTCTAATGCAGCTTAGTTCATCTCGGCTTATCCTCATCTCGGCTTATCCTCGGCCCTTCTAATGCAGCTTAGTTCATCTCCGCTTATCCTCGGCCCTTCTAATGAAGCTTAGTTCATCTCCGCTTATCCTCGGCCCTTCTAATGCAGCTTAGTTCATCTCGGCTTATCCTCGGCCCTTCTAATGCAGCTTAGTTCATCTCGGCTTATCCTCGGCCCTTCTAATGCAGCTTAGTTCATCTCCGCTTATCCTCGGCCCTTCTAATGCAGCTTAGTTCATCTCCGCTTATCCTCGGCCCTTCTAATGCAGCTTAGTTCATCTCCGCTTATCCTCGGCCCTTCTAATGCAGCTTAGTTCATCTCTGCTTATCCTCAACCCTTCTAATGCAGCTTAGTTCATCTCGGCTTATCCTCAACCCTTCTAATGCAGCTTAGTTCATCTCCGCTTATCCTCGGCCCTTCTAATGCAGCTTAGTTCATCTCCGCTTATCCTCGGCCCTTCTAATGCAGCTTAGTTCATCTCGGCTTATCCTCAACCCTTCTAATGCAGCTTAGTTCATCTCGGCTTATCCTCGGCCCTTCTAATGCAGCTTAGTTCATCTCGGCTTATCCTCGGCCCTTCTAATGCAGCTTAGTTCATCTCGGCTTATCCTCGGCCCTTCTAATGCAGCTTAGTTCATCTCGGCTTATCCTCGGCCCTTCTAATGCAGCTTAGTTCATCTCGGCTTATCCTCGGCCCTTCTAATGCAGCTTAGTTCATCTCGGCTTATCCTCGGCCCTTCTAATGCAGCTTAGTTCATCTCCGCTTCTCCTCGGCCCTTCTAATGCAGCTTAGTTAATCTCCGCTTATCCTCAACCCTTCTAATGCAGCTTAGTTAATCTCCGCTTATCCTCAACCCTTCTAATGCAGCTTAGTTCATCTCGGCTTATCCTCAGCCCTTCTAATGCAGCTTAGTTCATCTCCGCTTATCCTCAGTCCTTCTAATGCAGCTTAGTTCATCTTCGCTTATCCTCAACCCTTCTAATGCAGTTTAGTTCATCTTCGCTTATCCTCAACCCTTCTAATGAGTTCCTCTCCGCTTATCCTCAGCCCTTCTAATGCAGCTTAGTTCATCTTAGCTTATCCTCAGCCCTTCTAATGCAGCTTAGTTCATCTCCTCTTATCCTCGGCCCTTCTAATGCAGCTTAGTTTATCTTAGCTCATCCTCCTTGGTAGCAGAGAATGCTGAGGGCTTACATGGCAGAGAGACCCCTGAGGTTACAAAGATCTTACAAGCTAAGGCCTCAAAGAGCAGTTATCCTCTGTGCTTTCTCAGTTCTCTCAGGCTCGAGTTCAGCTGGAAGAGCTCTGCCAAATGTTGTACAGATCTGGCTCAGATCTCAGACAGAGGAACTCTCTATTCCTCAAGACAGTCCACGCTCTGTCCTTTACAGAGATAAATGACTGAAGCTCAGCAACGCTATTAACTGGCCACCCTTTCAGTATTGTGCACATTTTTCCATTCGATTTATACTGACAATATATATCACTTTCAGAGCGTCTTTATTAACTTTAAACATCAGTAAAGCTTTTAATACCCGTGAAGTTAGACATGAAGCAAAAATGTGAAGCATAAACGGAGTAAGCAGAAGTTCAAGGACATGAGAGCTCTTCCCGCAGAGAAGCTTTTTTCTGAAATACACCTGCTGCCAGGGCGTAACGTAGGCCTTTGTAACCCCTGTGGTGTAGTGTGAGGGAGGCAGACGACAGGGGTCCCCATTTGGCCTAGTGCCTTTGTATAGTTGGGCACAATCTGCTTTAGTGAAATATTAGGGACAGTTCACCATGTTTTGCCGATGGGTGGGGTACATCAGTTTAAGTGATACCACAGCCTTAGTTTAGAAATCTGTCTGTGTTGTGCCATCTGCGTCATAAGGTGGAGCAAACTGGAAATGCTATTCTGCCTGGTGCTGGGTTTAGAGTCCGCCTCATTTCATTCGTTTCCACGCTGGGGCAGATTTCGGATGCTGAGGGCTTGTTGGACACTGCAAACCTGGCTGCAGAGCTGCACAGGCGTGTGTGGGCTGGCAAGTACTGTGAGCCTGGGGTTCCATCACCATTAGCACACTTTGTGTGCGAAGAAGTTCTGGTGCCATGTCTAGGATGTCCAAGATGCCACTGAGTATGACTGATGTATAAAGCAGCCTGAGTGCTGCATAAATGGGGCACCCTCGGTCTTGCCTCACCCATGTACTCATGAGGCAGCGTCAGTCCTCTGTCTATGTTGCAGTATCAGTCATGGGTGCCTCAAGCAGCTTGAGTTATGAATACAAATAGCAGCTTGAGTCATGTATGCACATAGTAGGTCCAGATGTATAGGAGATCCATGAGGTATGCATGTAGAAGCCTCAGTCTTGTATGCATTTAGTATTGGCAGTTGTGTATTCAAGTACAAGTCTTCTATGCATATTACTGCCTCAGTAATGTATCCACATAGCAGCCAGCCTCAGTGCTCTATGCATGTTGCAGCCTCTGTCACGTATGGTTGTAGAAGCCTAAATCATATGTATGCATGCATTGCTATTTAATTAGCGCAAACCTAGCTGTGAAGCAACGGAGCACTATATAAATACCTTTATATGAAGGGTCGGGAGACAGTATACAAGATCATGTACATCAAGTGGGGATGACACATATATAATGTAACACGTTTCAGGTACAAGAAGATTACGTGATTTGGCCTAGAACCATGCGATCTTGAGTCTAGCGCCGAGGCTGGGATTCAGACCTGGGGGTTCCAGAACCAAAAGGCAGCAATTTTCATCGCTAGGACAGATCTCCTCATATGTGCGTGTCTGCATTTCCATGCATGTAGGCGCTCCAGTTGTGTGTGAATGAAGGAATTTCAGTAGTGTGTACATGTGTTACCCTCTATTGTCTGTGCGTGCTTGTATATAGGGACAAAGGGCATAGTATTGGGGACACCACTACTAGCTATCACTTGCACTTTTACATACTAGCGTAAATCATGATAAACAAGGCTGCATGTGTGTGCCTAGGTATAGAAGTCGATCTGCTTGAATGGTCGTCTGATATTTTTTAAAGCTGTATTGGTAAGTGATGCACATGGATTATTGCTGGTGTAGAGCAGCCTAGCCGTTGTGTTAGATTAGAAAGTGTGCTGGTAAATACAAGTAAACAATAATAATGGCGTGTTGATGATGTTCATAAGCTTAACTGGTAATATGGATTGCAAGGAAATAACGATTGCTTATTGATTGACTTGCTTGAAAGCCCTTGAGCTATGTTGAGTTGTGAAATGTGCGGTGGACGTAAGTTAATGATAAGAGCAAGTAATCGACAGTGAAGGACTTTCCAAGTATCATGTTGAATTGGAACACATGCTTATAGATGTAGTTAATTGATAGCAATGGGACATTAATTATCTTGCTGCACAGCCCATTTTGTAAATTGATTAGTGGAATGTGCGGGTTTGTTCATTCGCTGTCGAGCCGTATCTCCTCTTCGGGTGCTTGCTCATCCTTTTCATCATGTCCTATGGCAATCCAGGTGTTGTCCAAGGTGATCCTGACGGTCTCCTTCACTGGCTCTGATGTCCCCGTCTCGTTTGACGGGGCAGTCTCAGCCAGCTCCACAGCTGGTGATGTTGGCTCCTCACTGAGCGATGTCTTCCAGGGATCACTTCCGGGTGCTGGCTCTTCTGGCTTTTCTTCTTGTGGGGCCGCATCCTCCTCCTCTGGGATGCTCTTCTCGTTGGTGGTGGTTGGATCCTCTCCTTTGGACTCCGAGCCCGGCATTGACTTTTTCCGAAGGCTCGGGCTCAGCGATTTCTTAATTTTCTCTCTCTTCTCTGGTGGCACAAGCCTGTTCATTGTCTTCTCGATGTTCTGGCGGGTGAAAGCCTTCTTCAGGCTGTCCACCTTCTTCAGGCCAGAGCGCTTAATCTTTTTGGCTCTAGATTCGCCGGTCTTCTCATCCACACTGTCATCGTCCCGACCCTCTTCAGCACGAGCAAGCTCTTCATCAGAGGACAGGTCCACGGTGTGCCAGATCTCTTCCGGCTTTGTCTTTTCATCGCTTGTCTCCCCTTTCTCCTCTGAGATCTCACCTGGAGGCGCTGGTTCCTTCAAAAATACGTTGGTAGGAATCTCTTCTTGCTCCTGAAACAGAGACGCACATATATAAGAGTGATAAAAAAAAATTGCAAACTGCCATACTTTTTTTTTGTAAATAAATTAAGCAATATTGCTAGACACTGGATAAGCTTCTGCACTGCCATTCTGTTCACGAAGAGGAAAAGTGTCTTAAAAATGGCCCGGTTCATTTGTGTAAAGTATACAATTTCAACAACACACAGATTTTCCTCTCCTCTCTTTTCTCAGATTACGTTCAGATGGAACCTAACTCTTCGTTCACCAATAGGAGGCACAGAGTCTCAATCAACCATGTACTTATTTTGCAGAAAATTTCATTTGCTCTCATTTTTAGTTATTTTATTAAACTGGCACTATCCCTCCTCTCCTCTTGTGTTGAGATTTCATATTGTATATAAATCCACAGTTTGTTATGTAATGTAATGTGGATTTGTAGAGCGCTGCTTGTCATCTGTGAAGGTATCTTACCGCTAAGTAGGTGAGTGTAGGTGTGTGGTGAGGCTGGGCCTGAACACAGGCAGTCTCGATGGTCCCGCAAGAAGACTAGATGAATAGCCAGGTCTTCAGCTTCTTGCGGAATTGCCGCTGTGTACCCCAGCTTCGTGAACAGAGAACGCTGTTATGTCTATCCCTATACCACTATGCTGCTAAGTATTTGCCGTTTCAGCCCCACTCTGCCAATCACTTCATCTTGCAAATAGGTGTAGGCCGGTGTCTTTGTCAAATCATCTGGGCTCTGCGGTATTCGGCTACATGACTAACTTTGATTCAGTTTGCCTCAGTTGTAGTTGGTCTACACGAGGCCGAGTGGCACCGCGTACAGTTTCAGCCTATGTTTCAGAATTACCTTCATGTAAATTTGCATAACGCACTGCTGCTGGCTGTTAGCATGTCGGTCACATTTGAATGTTCCTCTATCTTACGTTTCATTTTTGTATAGAACTGTTCATGTAGGTTTTCCGGCATGCGCATTGTATGCCATCCGCTACATAATCCGTGTTATCATGAGTGAATTGTGATGTTTCTTGTTTGCGTGTTACTCTAAGCAGTGTGCATTTTTCTCCTGGTTGGCCATGTAGTCACTCAGGTTACAGTTGCCGCAAGCGTCTGGGCGCTCAGCAAGATACAGTAGGCCGAATCCAATCATTAAAGCGTGCTGAAGCACTGAATGTAAACGGGATGTGTTCCAAAGCCACTCAACACCAACGGCTAAGACCTAGAAAGAGCAGTGAGGGCCGCCAAGATGGAGCCGGACATTGGCCCTGGTCCATGGGGGCCACAGAGGGAATGGAGATTGGCAATCCTGTTGACTGGGTGGTCGTTTTCTGTTGCCAGTACCTCTGAATCGTGATAAATAAGTAGTCTTTATGCACCTCAGGATGCATACCCTCCGTCTGCCATCCATTTCATGCTCTCTGATACATGCTTTCCTTACCACGAGCATGTCAGATCTTTCTTATGGCTGTGGTCTCACCCAGGCTCTCCGCCTGGACGTCGGTGAGGTGGAGCCAGGGAAGCAGCTGTTACCTATGGTTTGATTTTTACTGCTTCTAAGAGATCTCTTCTGCGCCCCCTTCTGCCCCTGTTGCTTTTGCCCCTCTCGCTTGCCTTCTAGTCTGCTTCATACCCCAACCCCTTCCCCAAGTGATTGTATTTGCATTTATGTAGCGCTTACTACCCCTGACGAGGCGCTGAAGCGCATGTCGTCTTCTTTTCTGTCCCCTCTTCGTCGTCTGCTCAGTCAAACCGTCTCTCTCGGCCTACCTCTGTCTGCTCCCTTTCCATAACCTCGTCTTTTCTCTCCTCCCTACCCTTGTACCTTTCCTCATCCAACGCTCTCACATGGCTCTGACTTTTCCCCTCTTGCCTCTGCTCTCTTTCCACGGCCTCCTTCCCTGTCCCCACCACTTTATTTCCCGCGGTTTCTTCATTCCCCTTCTGTTCTCTCTCGTTCTCCCCTCTCTTTTTCTTTCCTACCTGCTTCATACCTGCCAACTCACTCGGTGCCACCGTGTGACACACGATAGCGGCTCCCATCACATGGCCTCCCAGTGAGGAGCTGATGTCACATGGTGGCAGGGAAAACAAGCTGAAAACCCATGTAAATAGTGGTTTTCCAGCTCGGTTTCCGAGGCTTTGAACTGCCAACGTCCATTAAGAGGTGTGAAAATACCCCAGGACCTCGGCACCAGCAAGCTTTTTTTTGGGAGGCGGGGCTTGTGGGCGGGATGGTGTTCAAAAGTGCCTGGTGGGTATTTCGCGGCACGAGGCCCCGACCCCTTCTAGGCCCCACGCCCTCTTCACACGGTGAGATTGTTCTTCAAGTTGGCAGGTGTGCTGCTGCCCTTTCCCTTCTCCCACCTTTCATCTCTCCGTCCCGTCTCCCTCTCCACCCTCCTCTCTCCCCCTCCACCCTCCTCTCTCCCCATGCTTTGCCAGTCCCCCCCCCCCCCCTCCCTCCCTCCCTCAGTCCTGCTCCCGACGGTACGGCCTGGCAGAGATGACTCACTCTCTGCTGCTAAAAACACACACGCTCTGTTTTTTTTTTTTTTTTTTATGAGGAATGTGTGTTCAGGTTCTGACGAGCTGGATCTTGGCAACGAAGGCCTTACAACTTTCCACAGAAGACCCCCAGCTCCGACTCCCCGGGCCGGCTGAACATGGAGTTGCCCCCCTTTTCTACCCTGAACATAAGTGCAGCCCCCCACAAACAATCTCCATCCTTTCCTCGGCTCTTCCTGTTTTGTGCAGCGAGTGTTTCTATAACAGGAACTGCCTTTGTGCCGAGGTGCATTGTGCTGTGCTGTGCAGGGGACTGGCAGGGGGTCCAGAGGAAGAGATAAGATCTCGCAGACCCAGCAGCCAATCAGCATTTGTAGAAGCCTGAAGGGCCAGCACTCAAGCTGTGGTGCCTTGGTGTATACAAACCACAGACATGTACACCCCTTCACCTTCACAGTAGGTAGTCAGAGGTGGGTGACGCTGGAGACCTAGGAGTCTTCGCGGGCCACAGACATTTGGGGTCAAGCAGACCGGGTAGGTCTGTTGGACTCTTCCCCTTTGTAATGTAGGGCTATTGATTGTGCCCACTCTTTTCAGTAAACGGATACCTAAAGGGCTGCCAAGGTCACACAGCGTGCAAGAGGGAACAAACGCACGAGTGACCGGGTCTCTGTGCAGAGGCATCGCCAGCCTGCACAGCACTCCATGACACTGGCGGCCGTCACACCAGCCTGCACAGCAAGCCCTCACACCAGCCTGCACAGCAGTCCATGACCCTGGCGGCCCTCACACCTGTCACTGGCGGCCCTCACACCAGCCTGCACAGTCCATGACACTGGCGGCCCTCACCACATCAGTCCATGAAACTGGCGGCCCTCACCACATCAGTCCATGAAACTGGCGGCCCTCACCACATCAGTCCATGAAACTGGCGGCCCTCACACCTGACACTGGCGGCCCTCACACCTGACACTGGCGGCCCTCACACCTGACACTGGCGGCCCTCACACCTGAAACTGGCGGCCCTCACACCTGAAACTGGCGGCCCTCACACCTGAAACTGGCGGCCCTCACACCTGAAACTGGCGGCCCTCACACCAGTACACTGGCGGCCCTCACACCAGTACACTGGCGGCCCTCACACCAGTACACTGGCGGCCCTCACACCAGTACACTGGCGGCCCTCACACCAGTACACTGGCGGCCCTCACACCAGTACACTGGCGGCCCTCACACCAGTACACTGGCGGCCCTCACACCAGTACACTGGCGGCCCTCACACCAGTACACTGGCGGCCCTCACACCAGACACTGGCGGCCCTCACACCAGACACTGGCGGCCCTCACACCAGACACTGGCGGCCCTCACACCAGACACTGGCGGCCCTCACACCAGACACTGGCGGCCCTCACACCAGACACTGGCGGCCCTCACACCAGCCTTCACAGCAAGCCCTCACACCAGCCTTCACAGCAAGCCCTCACACCAGCCTTCACAGCAAGCCCTCACACCACCCTTCACAGCAAGCCCTCACACTAGCCTGCACAGCAGTCCATGACACTGGCGGCCCTCACACCAGCCTTCACAGCAGTCCATGACACTGGCGGCCCTCACACCTGACACTGGCGGCCCTCACACACACCAGCCTGCACAGCACTCCATGACAATGGCGGCCCTCACACCAGCCTGCACAGCAGTCCATGACACTGGCGGCCCTCACACCAGCCTGCACAGCAGTCCATGACACTGGCGGCCCTCACACCTGACACTGGCGGCCCTCACACACACCAGCCTGCACAGCACTCCATGACACTGGCGGCCCTCACACCAGCCTGCACAGCAGTCAGTCCATGACACTGGTGGCCCTCACACCAGCCTGCACAGCAGTCAGTCCATGACACTGGCGGCCCTCAATATATTGAAGGGCCGCCATTTTGCACAGAACCTGGTGTGTGCTCATTCACACACTGTTTGAGGAGGCTGGCAGCTGTGCACCCGGCCTGGAGGACAGTTACTTGGGCTGCGGAGAGGCTGCTCTAGAAAACAGTGGCCCTTAAGTGCCCAAGCATTTCTCCATAGACTCAGAATGGGCAAAAAAAAACCTTTGGTACATCAGACCCAGTGACCTATTAGGTAACGGCTACTTATCAATACATTCAAAACCAAAGAATCAATACAGACAGATCTCCGACTGACAGCAGCAGGACTTTTAGGACGCTGACGTGGAATATCATCTAAGTGAAAATGGTGACAGAACTTGCATATTCACTCACTCATCCACCTAGACATAGCTCTGTGACCTAGCACCCACACCAGCGATCTGACTTTAACTTACATGTCACTCATGCCTGAACATGTTCTGTGACTGATGAAAGCTTGTACTTGTCTGCCCTGCCGGGTCTGTTCTGCGAAGAGTGCACTTGCTATCTTCTGTGAGGGAGGAAAGCTTGCTTTGCTACTGCCATACTGTCCCTATTCTGTGAGAAAGTATGGCTTGCACTGCTGCTGCCCAATTTGAACCTACCCTGTAATAGGAAACGCTTACGCTGCTGTTGCCCTAGCTGTACCTGTCCTCTGAAGGAAGGAAGCTTACACTGTGTCTGCCCAAGGTGTACCTGTTCTATGAGGAAGGGGCGTTTCTCCTGTTGTTGCCCCATCTTATGACAACAAAGGATACTTTGAATGCACTTGGATAACACGACCAGGCCATTGAAAAGCTTTTGTGGGACCCAGTGCAAACAATGGTTGCAGGGCTCTGACCAGAGACTCTGGTTTCAATTCCGGCTTCCTAGCTTGACCAAAATATGCGACTCTGAGAAATGTTCTTTGCTGTGGCTCCTTTTGTGATCATCACATTTGAAAGCACTTTCAAAATATTCAGTTGCGGATGCTCACAGTACAAACAACTCTCTTGTATATGGTTTAATAGACCATAATGTTACTCCATTTATGACAAAAAAGCCTGTATAGGAGACATAAGACAACCAACGTGCCTCTTGGGTCACTAATAAAATTGTCATCAGGGCAGACGGGGGGAAGAGTGCGATACCAATGCCTAATCAGTAAACCTGGTTTCAACCCTGGCTTCCAGCTTGACCAAACTGTGTGACCCTGGGCTATTACTTTTCTACACTGTGCCTCTTTTTCCATAATCGCCGCATGAGAGCACCTTGAACTAATTCCGTTTAGTATGCGTAATGTACAAAAATCTCCCTTGTATATGGTTTCGACTATAATGTTGGTCCATCTATAAAAAAAGGCCATATAGGAGAAACAAGACAACTGACTAGCCTCTTCATAAAATTGTCACTGCAGAAAGGATGTGGTTCAGTAGTTCTAATAGTAATAAAGGACACTCAGTACAGTGATATAAACTAATGACCTAAAGTGAAACAATCCAAAATACATTCTTTTATGTAAAAGTCCATACCTCAACAATAAAGTGCCAGTCACTGGCCCTTGCAGAAAGGCACGAGGTCCAAAGTCAGCCAAGCTCGACATTTCGCCTTATGTCTCCACGGCGCTACTTTTCCAGAGGGGATGCAACACAGGGCGCAAAGGATTATGGGGCCCTTCCATCACTGCCTCATTACCACTGCCCTATTGGCGCTGGAAATAAGACATGAGATGCTTGGGTGTTGGGTGTGTGGCTCGCGGTCTCACAGCCTATGCGTGATTGCTGCCCACACCCAGTCAGCTGCGAGTGTGGCTTGGCAGTATGGGCACGGCCCGTTTCTTAGTGTGAGCCACGATTTCAATGACGTGCTCTGTGAAACCAGAAGCACATGCCGACAGCCTTGCCAATACCACGTGACCGGCATCTTCAAGGAGTGGGTCCTGTGGAAATGTTCCCAGTCAGCCCCCTTCTGACACTGGAAAACATGCCCTATGAACAGGAATTGTTTCACAGTATTTGATGTGGGTTCCCTGTAGTCCTGGGGAAGCACCTGACCCCAAAGAAGCAATATTCAGAGACCAACATTTGTTAATGGAAAAGATAAGTAGGGTCTACTGCTCAGCCGTCCTCCAGTAGAGTTTTTTTTAGCTAACCCACATACAATTTTAATATCGGTCTGTAGTTTAACAAAGGGAGACCATAAATGTCAACATAAGTGATATAACCTTACCCAAACTAGGGCACCCATAACTAGGAGACTGTCTAACCTCCGAATAGAAATACTCTCAGACGCTTCCCTGTGCTAGATGTGGAACCTGCATACGAGGCATACAACACTAGATAGATGAGTGTTTGTCACCCTATATAAGTACATACAAGTATGGTAATTCCGTTAGAAATGTGGTTATTTCTTTTAGGAGTTTTGTACCCGTTTACATCGATTTATAGAAATTGTACAGCAGTCCTTCAATGCCTCTCACTTCCTCTTTAGTGTGCTAGCTACCTGTGTTGTTCCTGTACTGTATGTGTGAGAGAATCGTGTGGTGTTCCTTCTGTTACTACCACCTGTCCTTTATTTATTCTTTATACTGGGGACGGTTGTGTTGCTGCTGTTCATGTTGTACGTTGATTGTGTTTTGAAACTCTGTAGAATGCCTTACAATATGCACAAGAAAAAATATTTGCATTGCCAATGCTTGTTTTAGTGCACGATTTGAGTGAAAGAGTGAATCCTCACATAATATGTGAGCAGAATTCGCTTTGATTGTATGTATGCAACAAGCAGATTTTTAAATGGACTAGATGACTTTGTAAAATGTTTAAACATAGCTGGCAAGTGGCTCCATGTAATGCTGATTCGATTCTTGAATTTTAGCCAACAGCACTTTGCATGCTGGGATTTTAAGACCATAATAAGTGTTAAAAGTAAAACCACAATGCAAAATGATAGCTAAAAAGCCAGGAATGGTTGTTAGTGTCATATGTCGTAGTCAGGGCAACTGGAGTTAGGTGATTCTGCGGCTGCAGCATTTTCTACAGAATTATGGATATGCCATGTAATCCGTCATCTGCTGCATAATCTGCAGATTTCAACAAAAAAATTGTCTCTAGCTCTAACAGATAAAAAGTTAATTAAAAATGTGGCAACATGTTCCTATGCAGTGGAAGGCCGCTGGCAAAAGTTCACTGGTCATCTTTCAGTTGCTTATTGCTGTATTTGTTAAACTGGTGCAAAAGAGGTGAAATATTCGCCCAGACAGTTTTTCTAAAATGACAAATTAATGAAGTAATACTGTCACAAAATATGGCACCTTTCACCTCATAATTTGCCTTTTCTTGACGCATAATTTAGTCAACCCAACTGCAAAATTTGGTCTTCCCATGTCTCATAATTTCAGTGGCCTTGGTCATAATCAGTCATAGTGCCATTTGGCAGACTTGTGAAATGCAAAATAAAATGGTGTTCCTGGCTCTCGTTAAACAGCGCAGTGAGTGGGAGGCAGTTTATATGTAAATCTGCTGCCACCCCTCTTCCTGAGAGACGTTTGTTGTGTCTTGGGGGTTGCGCAAGCAGTTCCGCTGTGTTGCCCTGCCTTGAACAGCTGCGGCACGTGCTGCCCCCTGAGGGCCACCAGTGCCCATGCAGACCTGTCCTGACACCGCACGCGCCTCTGCAGACCGCCCTGCTACCCTGTCCAAGTAAACTGTCTGTGCTCTTTGCAGATATACCCCTGAGTGCACCTGCTGCCCATCTGAGGAAATGGAAGCCGCCTTTACCAGCACACCCACAGCTGCACGCTTCCAGCTCTTGAATATATCTAATATTCTCTCACTCTTTCTTTCAACACAGCCAAAAATCTCATCAACTCTGGTGCTGAGTATGTAGGACTATTCTGAAAGCTTTGTCTGTCCTCCCAACCACTCTGCTCCACTTAACCCGTTTCTAAAGTCTGCTACTAAATCTCTATACAGCTTACCCAGGTGTTCCCGTTCCGCCACCAGGACAGGGCCCTTTCCAACCTACTAACACTTGTATTAAGCAGTGCTTGACCGGCCCGTAAATACCTCGCTATTATCTTGTGTTACTCTCCATCTCGGAACCTAAGATCCACCATTCTCCTCTTTCTGCCACACAAAGACATCTTGTGCCTCTTCCAACATCTAGGCCTTTTAACATCGCTCTGCCACATGGGATCCGTGCCCCCCAGTCTACCAAAGCTTCCACGACAGCAGGAGGTCGACATTTCTGAAATTCAAAATGCAATAAAGGAACCAGGGCAGAAGTCTTAAAAAATTTTTTTTTTAAAAAGTGGGGGGGACTAACCAAGTTAGGCAGTATGCAAGTGACATCATGGCACGTGACATCGCACATGGCATCACAACCAATGACTTTACAGGAAGTGACACCACAAGAAGTGACATCAGATCTTAACACCTCACACTTACGTTTAGCAGGTCTATCATGAGTACATTTCAGTGCATTACAATATTTAACAAATTAGATTTTGCGTCCGGTTGTTCCAAAAAAGTGAATTAACCCGAACACAAAATCTGGGTCTCAACTTATACATTTATTTTTTAAAACACTACCACAAAGACATTGGCAACAAGAAGAAACGTGGCAGTAAATCTGTTCTAAGTCTGCCTTTTAAAATATCTTATGGGGTAAAGGCACCTGCTGCAGAGTGCCAACTAAATCTCAGGGAATAATAATAACGGTAAGGTAACTCTAGAGGTTAACGTATTTGCTGGACACATCTGTGTTTTGTCTAGTCACAATTTTGAATCAAAGTAGCGTAGAGGGTTAATATGCGTCTTACAAAGATCATTATGTAACACACAGATGACAGATTTTTATTTTATGTAAATATGTAAGTGGGTTACTGCTTTTAACACGGAGATCCTTTTGTTACTTTCTAACAAAGCACAGTGAGCTGGGAAAGACATGTGGCTCCTACACTTTGTAACCTTCACTGCCTCATGTAACACATCCTGTACATTGATTTACACACACTTGATTTATTGTCAATCTATAATTGTGTATGTGTGATGTAAAGAGCTCTGACTCCCTGCATTGGGATGAGTAGCTCTACAGCACTGTAAAAGAAATGAAACAAAATAGTGGTATTTAAATTGTGAAAATACTGGGACAGACCAAAACATCTGACATTCTTCAAGTGTGTGTATGTGTGTGTGTATATGTGTATATATATACACGAAAATTCCCGTTTTAAGAGCTCCTCACTCAAACAGGAAAAGGGACTCGCACTCCAGGGTGAATGTAATTCAATATTTTTACTGGCCAGCCAGTAAAAATATTGAATTACATTCACCCTGGAGTGCGAGTCCCTTTTTCCTGTTTGAGTGAGGAGCTCTTTAAAACGGGAATTTTCGTGTATCTTAGCCGGGATCCGACACCCGGAACTCACACCGACCCCGAGTGGAGAGGAGCCGGTATTTGGTCGGAGACTTTCCTCTCTCATGTGTATATATATATATATATATATATATATATATATATATATATATATATATTATACACAGGAACTGAACAAAGTCAAAAGCATGCCTCGCTTAAGTACCTGTGAAGTGATACGCTGTGAGCCTTTGTTTCCCCTCCATTGCATTTAGGTGTGAGGCTTCCCATAGCTCCCAGCCAGGATGCTCCAACATAAAGGAGGCCTGGTGGCCCCTTAACTTCAGCCTTTGTTATGGGCTCAGCTGGAATCTGATTGGCCCTTTCCCCGCCTGCTCTTTACTGCTCAGAATGAAAGCAGACAGCGTGCAGGAGCTGCTGAGTGTGTCCTGGTGTCTTAAAAATGACACCGGGAAAAGTAGGCCATATGTTTCTGGGACCCAACCTTTTGGCAGGGTAGACTGCGTCCACCCTTTGAAAATAATGGGCAGACGCCGTCTACCCGCGTGTACCCTCCTCGACTTGAGCCCTGAAAGGATCCCACTTAGTTGTAACTTTATGCTCCTGTAGGTTCAGCGGGGCATGGTCCTACGTATGTGTTTGTCATCGCCAATGACATTCTTACAGAGGCTCAATAAACCCAAACCTGAACTGGTGTTTCTGTAAGGTGTGCCACCCACTCTGCATTACCTGTGCACTGCCATTTTTATGTCACACGTTTTTGGTCACCTATGTAAGTACCAGTAGCGGGCGGCACTTGTATATTAAATGTTTCTTATCGAAACGTTATTGTCGATAATTAAATACATCCTTGTAGCTCCCTTTCACTCACACTTCGCCCATGCAGATGCCCCTGCTTATAAAGCCCTCCCCGCATGCCCATATCAGCTGCTGCAGACCCCTCTGTTTCTGTAGCCTAGTGACGTAATACGGTTGTCATGGGCAAGGGCCCTATTCCATCTTGTTGGGTAGAGGGATAGCCATAGCTGGGGCCTAGGGGCCCCGGAGTCACTTCACTGCTGATAGTCCCGCCCCTACGGAAGCCCCTACACCTGGTGCAGACTAGCCCCGCGCCCTGCATTCTTTGATACTGCCGTACACCGAACCCCCCTACAGCCCTGTATATCATCCCGTCCTGAAACTAGAGTCTAGACCCCACCCTTCCGCCTAAGGCCTTCCACCATCTGGTACAGACCCTTTTCCATTCACTGTATAATGCTTCCGCTGCAGAACCTCCGGCCAGCTCCAGACCCATCCCTCCACACCCCTCTCCCCCCTGCTACAGAGAAGACACACCCTTCCTCCTTCGGTCTCCCCCGCTCCAGAACTCTTTCTGTTGCAGACTCCTCACAGCTGGTGCACCCCCATGTGGCGAGAATATTCCACAGCATCACGCATATCTGTGCCCTGTTCCTACAGGACTCCTCTGTGCTCTGCATATGTCTCCCTGCAGACCCCTTTGTACTGCTGCTGCACATCTCCGTATCCCTACAGATCCCTTTGTACTGCTGCTTGTGTCTCCAGGTCCCTACAGACCCGTCTGTGGTGCTGCATGTGTCACATATACCATATACCACTGTGCTGTTGCATACTTATGCGTCCCTATAGACACATTTAAACTGCTTCATGCATGTGTCTTGGTCTCCCTACAGACCCCTCTGTGGTTCAGCATATATTTCCGTTTGTTTACAGACGGCTCTGTGCGGTTACATATACTTCTCTGTCCCCACAGACCACTCTGCGCGCGCCAGCAGACTACAGTCAGATGATGCAGACCCCCTCTTATTCCAGCGGCAGCCTTTTCTCAACAGCTGCACGCCCTTCCTTGAGTGAGCACATTCAACCCCTTCTTGCAGAGCCCCGCCCCTTGGATGGCCAGAGCTGCCAACTGTACACTTTTTCCAAACAAAAAATATTCCAGTGTTAACTCTTTGCACCTGCCTCCCTCCGGCAGAGGGACCATTTCTTCTCAAAGAGCGGGAACCGGGACGATGTAAACGGTTTTGTAAACAATGAGACTAATAATCAAGTTAGATTTATGTCGAGGTTTCTGTCCCGTGGGTGCCTAGCGCCTGGGTCTGGTGACCTCTCCGTGGTGAACTCTGGCACTCGCTGGGCACAGACGCGCCTTTGTGGTCTCGGAGGGTGTCTGTGGCACCCCAGACTCACTTGGAGGAAAAGGGGCCCCTTGGTCTGTGTCGGAGCCTCACAGGAAGAGAAGCACCTTCCAGTGGCATGGCCTGTCTGTGGTGCACCCCCGACCTCACCTGGCAGGGCAGCACATAGAGGCTCTCACGGCCTCTCTCTGGGGATGGTCTCAGCGCGCACCAAGAATAGCACTCTGAAAGCCTCCTGTTCTGTGTCCGTCTGTCTCATTAACCTGAAACAATAGCACTTTGTTTGCTCTCTGTCATCCCCCCGAAGGGGCAGCGCTTGCAAAGCCTCGTGGCTTCTCTGTGCTGGCCCCTTGCACTCACCGGGAAGAGAGGCACCTTGATGCTGCCATGGCCTCTTTGTGGTGGAGCTGACCTTTGCCATGAAGAGCAGTACTCGGAAGGCCTCTTATCCTGCTTATAGCGGTCCCTGTCTCTGACCTGAAAGAGAAGCGCCTAGAAGGCCCCAGTGCTGTTCACTCCCACTCACCTGGAAGAGCAGCACCTTGAAGGGGCTTCGGTTCATGAGCAGCTCGTGGCGCTCCTCCAGGCGGTTGACCTGGCCGCTCCTCACGACGGCGTGGTGCCTGGCCTCCTTCATGTCGGCGCTGAGGTGCAGGGAGCGGTCCATCAGCTTGCTGACCATGTTGCTGGTGGAGGTGTGCTCCTTGGAGAGCCGGCTCACGTGGCCCTGCACCCGCTTCACCGAGTTCTCCATGCCCGTCTGCCACTGGGCCATGCGCAGCTGCTTCTGCTGCACCGAGTCCAGCATGCTGGCCAGCTTCTCCAGCAGGGTCAGCACGGTCAGGGCGTTCACCTGGGCCCCCTCGGGGTGACTGCTGGGGGTCGCGTCGGGCCCCTGGGACGGCTGCTCCACCGGACTGAGACCCGGAGCCACCAGGTCGGGGGATTCAAAGCTGTACCTCGGCTCGGGGTTGATGCTTCTCCAGGAGTCCGGGATGGCGGCTTCTGCCATGGTGGATACTGTGCGCGCCGAGGCAGGCTTCTGGGAGCTGTCAGACTTGTCCTGGAGTTGAGAGAAGACGTCTGACTGCTGGAGCAGAGAGAAGAGGCCGACTCCTGCAGGGACGGCCCACGCCCAAAGTTTTCCGGCTCCTCCCAGTCCTTGATTCGTTGGATTCACTTCTGTTCCACTGTGTGCCGGGGGCAGAAAGAGTAAGGCGCAGGCAGTGGAAACCCCTCCCTGCGGTAAGACGCATTCCTGCACCCCTGGCACGGCTCCACCAGCGCTGCTCCACCCCAGAGGAGGTGGGAGTGAGGAAACCTCACAAAGGCATTCCAGCAGCATTCCTTCCAGCGGCGATAATTCCTTCCCGGGGTCTCCCACTCCCCGCCTCACCCTCACCCAAAGTTTCATGGCGCATTCTTCATGGAAAAATGTGCAGAGCAACCCAGGCCACTTCAGCTACAAGTGATGAGTGACGTGCTAGCGACGTGAGCTCTCAGGTCCCGTTGTAATGTATAGATAATAACAATATGCAGGGCCGCATTCTATCGGTGCCTGGGCATAAGCACGGGTACCACACGCCCCCTGAAAGCCCGGTGTACGGTAGAGGTGACGTGCAGCGCCTCCGCCTCTCAACTCTCGGCTTCGAGGAACAACTAGCATAACCCCGCACTCCGCGTCTCGGAGGTTCGGAAATCTTTTTGTGGAAAAACACAGAGAACACAAAACTTGTGCCCTGCGCATACACACGTACATCAACTATCAGCGGTTAAAGCAATGCGTATAGGCGCTCGGAGCCTGCGCTATGCACAGCCAGTAGGCAGCCGCTCAACATCTGGGTGCAATGTACAGACACTTCACGGCCCAGTCCTGTCCGAAGCCCCTGAGTGCTCTGCCAGCCAAGAAGTCCTTGAAGCGCCCAGTCCAGATATCACACGTGTGATCTGGGCAGGAATCTGTTGTACTGACGCTGCACAGCCCCACTCGTCTGCAGTGCCCAGTCAGATAATGTGTAGCCTCTGAAACCTCGCAGTGTCCACCTGTGAATGATTCACATCTTCAAAAGTTTAAACTCCAAACTCGACTTCACGCGGGACCCAGGCAGGTCTTTCTCCCAACAGGCAGCTGTGCTGCTCGTGAGCCCAAATTGGACCTGCAAATGGGAGAATCGTTGCCGATATGAATATAGGGGCCCCCTAGACCCATGTAACCACTGACAAGAGCTTGTAACCAAGTGCATCAGCAGAGTTCGTGTACAGCCTAGCAACCCTCTACCCCTCCCCCCGCCGCGAGACTCCGGCAGAGTCAACTTCTCAAGGAGGGGAGATTTCTTTCACCTAGGTCCGACTAGAAGACGGCGAGGTCGTTTAAAGAAAACGAATACGTATGAGTCCTATTAAAGGAATCTATTCTAGAAAGTTCCACCAATGACAAGTTAAATAAATGCTACAAAAGCAGATGAATCATCAAGAGGACTACAGAATAACAAGGACATAACGTTCATCATTTCGCAGGCACAAGGAGTCCTGGAGCCAGCGGGCAGCAAGTTGTTATTTAAAAACGCAAGACACATTGATTTTCAGACATGGAGCATTCTGAAAAGGTCCTCAGGGAACCATGCTTTCAAAGTGTCCACACATGAAGACCTGGTGATGTCTGACCCCTAAGCTGACACAGCTGTAGAAGACGGTTTCAAAGCTGTAATCTCCTGGCCCCATGAACACGGATGGTGGTTTACATCTTTGAATTACTGAAGGCCAATGGCCTGGATACACTTCTAGAGGGAGATTTCATAACAATCCCAGAGAGTCAGTCAGAAAAATGACCTCCGTGCTCATGAAAAAGGCATCCGTGTTACCTTCTGTGGAATTAAAGATGGACAGCTTCACAGAATTGTAATGGCCTGACAGCAACAGCCGGAGTCTTTGCTGTCTAGTGATGAGGCCTTCATTTTGTCTCTTGTGATAATGTGAACAGTTATTTACCTCAGCACTGCAAACATAGTCTACAAGTAAACATGAGCCGCCAATGCCAATTATAAGTTATTAACTGCCCACCCTCCCCTACCTCATACAGTATAGTGGTGCAGGCCTTGTCAACTAAAATTCAACCAAACACTTTGCTGTCAGGTCTTCTATACAGATTCTGTTGGGACGGAAAAGTCCTCTACTTGGCGATAGATGTGCACCCCTGCCCTGAGTGCCCCATTGTACTGATGTTTGGATTCCTAATGTTGATGTTTCTTGTCATAGGCAAACGGAGATCATGCGTGCGTGCCATGACAAAGGCCTGTCTCATGGATTGCGGTCTTGTTGGACCGGGATGGACGCCCAAAGCGCTAGCCTCGCAGTGTCGCAATTCGTTCCCTGCGCTCTTATAGCCACCATCAGGGGGCCAAATTGTGGAACTTTCCAGTGTTCTAATAAGCATCCGTACACTCCACGCATATCCTGACTTTGTCATTTGGACGCTATTTGGAAATTGCCATCAATTTCCAGTCCATGCCAGGTTTTGCGGAAGCCAGTCTGTTCATGCTTGAAACTCTATTACCTATAATCCCCTGCTCACTGCTTCGTCTCCACCCCTGCAGGCCAAGGATGGGTGGAGGATTTCAGCTCACCTGTTGCTAGCAGCTGCTAGCCTGCTCACACCTGATGCATGTGATTACTGTGAGCTCTTTTAAGCCCCAGCCCACTTCAATCAAGCGTTGGTCATTGTAGCTGTGTTCCTGTGAGACTGACCCTTGTTTCTTGAGCTTTTGCTATTCTTATTATTCTTGTGCTCCTGAGCTATAGGTATTCATTGTTCCTGACCTGTAGCTATTATCCTCGTTCCTGAATTGGCACTGCCTGCTGTGTTACCTTGATTCCTTGTTTCCTAAGCCTCAGCCATTCCTTGTTTCTTGATCTAGCATTGCCTTCAGTGCTACCTTGTCTCCTTGATTCCTGAACCCAGGGGCGGCTCCTCCACAATGGCGGAGGAGCGTCGCCCCACTGGCTCAGAGCCAGCAGGTGAAAAATAAAACTATTACCTGTAATCGTTTTATTTTTCATTTGCCGGCTTTGAGCCAGCTTGTTCAGGGAGGGACGAGGCCGGGGCATGGGAGGGGGGAGGAGGAGTGCTATGTGCACTTCTAAGTGCACACGTGTTTGGCCGGCCGTCTCAGGCAAGCCAAAACACACATGCGCACTTAGGTTTCTCCAGCCTGGCTGCATTGAACAGCTGGGCTGGAGAAACAGAAGAGACTCCCTGGTCTGAGCAGAGCGTCTTTTCAGCCTGCTCAGGCAAATTCCTTCGCTGCTCTCATAATGCCTGCTGGGACCAGGAAGGACAAGGCGCGACCCAGGAGGTGGTCGGCAGCTCCAGATAAGTGTTTATTTTGTATCATTAACACCCCCGGCGCGGTTCCCCTCCCACTCTCCCTCCCACTCTCCCTCTACCTGCCCGCCCCCACCTCTTCATTGTGTCGGCCGCAACTGCCTGAACCCGCACTTTTCTAGTGCACCTTTAAAGCCCCTCTTTCTGTATTTACATTTTTTAGAGTCCCTGCCTTTCTTCCCATTACTTTTGTTCCCGTTCCTAGTTTGCTGTCTTCCTATTCCTGCTGTCTTGCTTCTAGTTTCCTTGTATGCTTGTTACTTGCTTTCTGCCAAGTGTGCCCTCTGTTTTCCCTTTTTTGCTGTTAAGCACTCCTTCTTGCTACCTCCTTGTCTATCGTGGTTTTGTATTTTGTTCTATACCCTTGCTGTTACCGCCTTGCATGTTCCTGTTTAATCTCCAGGATCTGTTGGCTCAGCTGACAACCTAGGTGGTGTTTCTTGTCCACTGTGAGTATTGTCTTTGAGTTACTTAACTCACCCTTGACTACATCAAGTTGATGTGAAGTGCTGCGCAGTGCAGAAGTGGTGTATCTGCGCTGGATGTATGTGTGCCTTGGAAGGGGCAATACAGGGATAATGCAGTACTGAGTAGTGCGGGCATGGTGTATGCATGTGCTGCTGGTGCATATGACATTTACAGTAACTGAAAGATGTAGTGCTGTTTAGGGTGAGGGTGAATGCAAGTGCTGGGTGTATGTGTACATGTGAGTGGTATAATTCAAGAAGGATGCAGTGTGTGCATAGTAAATGCATATGCTGGGTGGATGTGCACCTGTGAGTGGTGCAAAACATGAAGGATGCAGTGCATGCATGTTGAATGCACATGCTGGATGTATGTGTGCCTCTGAAGTAGTACAGTACATAAAGGATACAGTGCTAGACAGTGTGTGCATGTTAAATGCATATGCTGGTTGTATGTGTGCCTGTTAGTGGTACAGTACATGTAGGGTACAGTACTGTGAAGTGTGCGTGTATGCAGTATACATGCACTGGGTGCATGTGTGACTCTGGATGGTACAATATATGGAGGGCCCTGGGTTCCATCTAGGGAGACTCAGGCCTGCATAGTGAAGAATGAAGAGAAGGTAGAGATACCCTCAGACAGATTTGGGTATTGCTGCGTTCCTGTAAGCTGGGTGGGACACACACTGGGGAGAGTAGGAACAGGTCTCTTCTGTACACTTCAAAGGGCACTATTTGATTCAGTGAGAGTTCACAAGGAGGGGGCCTGGGCACATCTCAGGCAGGTGATGGGGCCAATAACAGAATTTTAGAGTGGGGCTGGGGGGCCCTGGGCTAACCTTTTGAGGCACATATCACAGTCATCCAGCTGTGAACTCAAGTCACTCCCATGGCCTGTGTTGTGGGACTATCCGCTTTGGAGACACTCCTGCTGTTACAGACTGCCTTTCAAGACGAATAGGGAGCAGAGGAGTAGGCACTTCAAAAGAAGCAGGACCCAACATAAAACTTCAGACTCAGGCCCTAAATCACATTTGGTGTCTGAAAATGGACTATAAGAAGGGGAGTTTGAGACCACAAAAATTGTCATCTGCCAAGCAGCCTGATGGGCTGTGAGGATGAGAAGCTCTGCAAGACTTCTGCCTGTGACCAGGATGGGGACCAAGGCCTGCTAGTCTTCCTGCTGGGTGATGGAACATTACCCAGGGAATCCAAGACCACCTGCCCCAAAGCACCAGCGCCTGCTGGCTTACCAAGACCGGTATACCCCGTGAGGAAGGGGAGAGCGTTGAAGGGAGCAAGATCCAGTGGGGGAGCCCTGTAGAGTGGACTCGCTGTGAGGAAACGACTGCTGCACTGATCGGGTCGTTGCCTATGTGCAGGACTGAGTGGGCGACCCCCCGTATGGAAGGAGAGGGCACCGTGAAGATAGCTGTGCGAAAGACTGCCAGGCCGTAAGGGCTGAAGCCTTGTGCGATAGCGGTGCGGCCACCCCTTATGCCAGGGGGGGCCACAGTGTGAAAGTCTGCCTTGCGGTAAGGGCTGAAGCCTAGTGCCGTAGCAGTGCGGTGATACCGTATGCCAGGAGAGGCCACCCTGGGAAAGACTTCCATGCAGTAAGGGCCGATGCCTTGTGGGGTAGTATGGCGACGACCCCGTATGTCAGGAGGGACCGATGTGAAGAACATCACCATGCTGACTGGGCCACAGTCTGTGGTAAGTGAGCTGCAGTGACCCCGTATGTCCTAGGGGGTCACCGGGAGCATCAAGGACTGCGACTTATCCCGTGGGAGAAGACCTAGAAAAACCTCTGGTCGCTGTAGGAGCATGACAATGAGAGAGAATCTGCACAGAGCGAATGTAGCTGCCTAGTCTGCGTGCCGTTGACTTAGCTAAACCTGGCTGCAGCCGCTGCGAGCGCTCCCGGATGGGGTGCACTCCAGGACTCCCAAACGCATCCCTCCTGCCAGTGCGGGTAAGACCAGTTTCGGGCCTGTTGGCCCTGGGTGAACTTGCTGCCAGTAGTTCTGCGGCACTACAACACTGTTGACTTTAATTGAGAGTCAAAGTAGACTCTCAAGACTTGGATTGCTAGTAGGGCATACCCTGGATGTTACTAATAGTGAATGGGGCATAACCACGATTGCTAAAGGGAGGGTGGAGTGGGACAAGGAATTGCTACTGAAGCACTAGAGCCCCAACCTCAAGGGGGATTGTGTAGTTGTTGTTCATGTTGTATTTTTCCTTTGGGTTGGATAGCGGCAGAAAATAAAATACTTCTCTTTTCCATAAAAGTGAGTATTTCATCTTCAACGTGCCTTCTACTGCTTCTGATCCCTGCCCCTCCCTAGCCCCACCCCTGTGCTTCTCCCCCTCCTAGGACCTATGTAATGGTGGCTGCTGTGCAACTGCGCAGTGGGCACATCAAAGCCTGTCTGCGCCTGGACCTCACCCAGCACCATGGACCCTAGTCCGTCCAACCGCCCCCGCTACACCCCCTCTGACTTGCAGGCACTGAACACCAGACACCACCACAACTGCTGCCCCCGTTCCACTCCCCAATCTACGGTAGGACTGTTTACATGTGCTCATTGCTGCTTCTCATGCAGCATCACTCCCACACCACCCCATATCTCATGTATGCTCCTCAACACCAGATGTCTCTGCGGCCATGTTACCGAAGTCTGGGACCTCATCGACACGCACTCCTCAGACACCCTTTTTCTCATAGAAACCAAGCTCAACCTGTCATCCTCCCATGCCTTCGCTGAGGCCATTCCTCTTAGCTATGAGAATGCCCAACAAGACAGGCACCACAAACCCGGAGGAGGTCTTGCGATCATCCACAGAGACACCATCTCCTGCACCACCTCTATGGACAAACCCACCGCATTCATGAAGCTCATGCATTTCCGAATAAAAGTCAGCCATGCCACGACCATCACAGGCCCCCACCTTACCGACCACGCACCACCTTCAGCAATCTTCTCACCGACATCATCACTCCCTGCTCTATAAGATCTGATGACTTCTTGCTGCTCGGCAACCTCAATTTTTATTTTGACAATCCAACTGATGCCAACTCCAACACCCTTCCTGAGAGCCTCAACAACATCAGACTCGCACAGCTCGTCCACGGCCCATCTACCAACGCAGGACACACCCTCGACCCTGTCTTCACACCCAGCAACAAGATCACCTTAAGCTACCTCACCCTGCTCACACGATCGGAGCACTCCATTGTACATTTGCACATTAACACACTCCACTTCAGCAAGCCGAAGCCATCCTGCACTTCAACAAAATAACAGAGGTAAACTGGACCCGCACCCTCTGATCCAACTAGCCAATCCTCACCGGCAACCTACAGAACAATGTACACTCATTCAACAACTGGATCTCAGACTGCACCAACACACTGCCCCTGAGGAAAATTAGGCAAGCATAAACTAACGCTCAACCCTGCTGCTACATGGAAGATCTAAGAACTCTAAATGTCACTGTAAGCAACTAGAGAGAAGATGGAGAGCCAGCCATGACAGCACCTCAAGAGACACCTACAAATCAACACTCAGAAGGTATCACACCCAGATCATAGAAGCCAGAAAAGCAGCCCTCGCACTGAGACTGGCATTTTGTTCCAACTCCAGCAAAGAACTTTTCAACATTTTCAGTGATTTCGCCAACTCAGTGGCTCTCAGCTCTCCTGAAAAAACACTCAGCAGACCCGGAAGAACGCGGCAACTGCAGACCCATCTCACTCCTACCATTCCAGCCCAAAGTCATGGAGAAAGAGATCAACAAGCAACTCTCCTTCTACCTAGAACAGCACCACCTCCTGGACATCATTCAGTCAGGGTTCCACAGCAATCACAGCATGAAAACCGCCCTCTTTGCAGCAACAGACAACGTCTGGACCATCATGAGCAGAGGGGAAACCGCTGCCCTCATCCTCCTCGACCTCTCAGCGGCCTTCTGCAGCATATTCCACAGCACCCTCATCTCTAGACTTCATGACTCAGGAGCTCAAGGACCCGCCCTGAGATGGATTGCCTTCTTCCTCTCTAACAGAGCAAAGCGAGACAGACTCCCTCCCTGCCCCTCTATACACTTCCGAACTCAAGAAGCTAATCTTCGGAGTACCCCAAGGTTCCTCCCTCAGCCTAACCCCTTTTAAAGTGTACATGGCACCCCTTGCTCGCATCTTAACAGCACACAACATCAACATTGTCGCCTGTGCCAACGACATACAGCTCATCCTCTCCCTCAACGATGAGAACACCACCACCAGGACAAACTTCACCTCCTGCATGACCAACGTTGCTAGCTAGATGAGGGAGAACTGCCTAAATCTCAGCACAGACAAAACTGAGATCCTAATCTTCGGAAACAGGAGTCCCCATGGGGCTCCTTCTAGTGGCCAGATGAACTGGGTCCCATGCCTACCCCCCACAGACTATGCCAGAAACCTCTGTACCATCCTAGATGACAAATTCGCAATGAATAAATAAGCGAACTCACTTACCTCATCCTGCTTCCTCAGAATGCTCTGCAAAATCTTCAAATAGCCCCCCATGCACACGAGGCACACTGTCACCCAAGCCCTCCTAGCCCGCAGGCTTGACTACGGCAACGTGCTCTACGTCGGCATCTCCAACCAGCTCACTCCAGACCATCCTAAACACAAATGCCATACTCATCCTAGATGTCCACAGAAGTTCTCACTATCACTCCCTACCTCACTGAATTACACTGGCTGCCCATCCACAAACGATGCCAATTGAGGCTGTTTGTCCACGCCTGCAAAGTCCTGCACAACACCGGGCCTGCATACCTCAATGACCAACTTAATTTCTACCTTCCTAGCAGACAGCTATGCGTAGCCTCACTCTCTCTCACGTGCCCCCGCTTCCGCAGATGCAAGTCAGGAGGGTGCTCCTTTTGCTACATCACCGCAAAGACCTGGAATGAACTCCCCCAATACATCAGGACCACCCTGTGAGAAGTTGACCTGGTATATGCTGTCCACCAGGGTTGGATTGGGATCAAAAATCGGCCCGGGCACACCAAAAAAGTGGCCCACATTTGCGTATTGCCTTTCGGCAAAACACTGCTTCAGCGAAGTTGTATGAAAAGAAAGGGGGTGGGGGCATGTTTTATTAACTTAACTTAGATTTAAAAAAATGCCCAGATTAGTTGACACTGCTGAGCCACACATGAATGCAAGTGAGACCACTTCTGCTCATGCCCCCTGCCCCCGCTCAATCAGCATACATTAATGGGCCATCCAAGCGAGAGAAAGGGAGTGTGACCTCTGCCCATCTGCCTCTAGGAAGGCCACTCAGGCTTCCACTGGGCCGCTGGCGGCATCTTAACAGCACAGACAGCCCCAGGCTGCCCAAAAAAGCAGCCCACAGCTGGAACTCGGCTATCGGCCCTTCGGCCATATCCCGAGTGCCCGTGTTACCAATCCGACCCTGCTGTCCACTAATTAAAGTGGGCAACTTGCACCAGTCCAAACAACCCTAATGGTGATTTAAGAGGTCAAAGATAACCTTAGAAAGCTATCCAAGTGGTAGCTGTGGAGAGCAGCCTTCAGGCTTAGTCTTGAAGGAATGTTAAGCAGCTTGTTTTACCAGAATGCAACTTTATAGAATTGGTTAAATGAAAGGAGAACCACACATTAGTTATAAAAATATGTATTTATTAATTTAACATTATCTAGTACGTTACAGTATCTCCTACACGGAGATAATCACAGAGCACACAATACTTAAGCACAGAAATGACAGTAAATAGCACTAATACACAGTGGGCCCCATGTACATGGACCAAACCATTTACTAAAAGTGGTATAAGAACCATGTCTCGAGTCAAGACAGTGTCGAGAGGACGTAGAATCGCTGGGACCCCAAGGAACCAGTTAAGGTGAGTAGATAGGGACCCCACGGAGGATGGGTGCAGTGTGGGAACACGACCACGTGCTCCGTACAACTCAATCTGAAAGTCGCGGTTGGAGTTTTAGAGTTTAAGGACCCTTCCCAGTGGACTTCGAAGAAACCCAGTGGAAGACGGAAGGTTGGAGAGCCGACCCACCTGTGGATACCGAGGTACCCAGGTTACCTATCCCAGGGAAGCCAGGTGCATAGGTCTGAAGTGACGTTGAAAACCGCTGTCGAACCCAATGGAGGGCTTCGAAGATGAGCTGCTGCTGGAAGGAAGAAAAGTGTCAGTTGGAATCAAAATGTGGATTCTTGTCGAAGACTACCTGAAAGCAGAGGGGACAGAGTCTGGGTCACTTGAGAGTGACCAGGGACTCGGTAGACGAATGCCCACTGATGTCGGGTGCTTCAGGTTGGTTGATGGAGTCCTTGACTCTGCAGCTGCGGGGACCAGGAGACGTCGAGGATGACCAGGAGCCGGATGCGAGCTGTCCCACGAAGGATGTCTAGTGCTGAGGGGTCAGTGTCCGACGGGAACACCAACAAGCTTTGGCAACGGCAACCCATGCAGAAGGTCAAGAAAGTGTACGGTTTGGACCAGCAAGGTCCAGGAGACTCGCCACGTGCAGGGGAGTCAGGGCGAGCCTGGAGCAATCAGGGGAGCCCAAGAAAAGCAAAGTTGACCCTCAATTGGACCCACAGGCCGGAGGCACAGGAGTCGCGAGAGGACCTCGAGCGATTTCACCAAACAGCCCACGGAGCACTCAGTGCGAGGAGGTTCAAGTTCTTGGTAGGAAATGGTGCCAGAGGTTGGGGCTACTTGGAGCCCAATGCACTTGTTCAGGAAATGTCAACAAGCACATGCACTTGCAAATACATGCAGTACACAGGGGTTCGGGTATTGCAGCCCCCACGAGGGATACTGGCCTCAAACTCGGTAAGAGGGCAGCTCAGGCCTCGAAGGACGTAGCAACCCACCTCCTGTGTTGCTGGACCCTTCGGAGTCCGTAGGAGCTCTGGATTAGCAGACCGTTCAGCAGTTTTGAGGTGCCTGCGAATTCAGGGGAGTGACTCCTTCACTCCAAGGGAGATTATCTTCAGTTGTCCTTGATGCTCCATAGGTCCTGCACGGATCCTGTATGGTGCAAGGGCACAGACGAAGCAGCAGACTGAGAGGGAGACGAAGTCGGGCCTAAACGAAGTCCAGAGTGTCCAGACAGTCGAAGTGCAGTGGTTTCTTGATCAGAATCTTGTCCACGTTGAATCTAGGGTCCTAGAGTCAGGTAAGCCCTTAAGTACCCACAGGATAGGGTTGGAAAGATTTAGGGGACCCTCCCAGGGGAGGGTCTGGACGGGGGGAGGTTACTCCCATGTCCTTTGTCCAGTTTCTCCCAGGACTGGTTTGATCTGGACTATGCACAGGGACACCAAATGTGCCCCTCATGCAGACTTTCAGTTGTTTACAAGCGCACCCTCCCAGCCCTAATACACTAAATCCCGTCTGGGAGGTCGTCACACCTCCCTGTTGTTGTAGGGATTCTGTACATACACAGAGCTATGCACAGGATAATAGGACCTCGGAATATAGTGGTGAGCCTACCATACACCTTAGCACCTAACACCCCAATCCGACTAGCTTTAGCGTCTCCTTAGCAACAATGCTGCTAATTATTAGACAACCCAGAACACGGTATCTCTCTCTCAGGACTCGCAGAAGCAAGAACACCCTTTCATTACTCACTCATACCTGTCCACAACGTGCGTAATAAGAGACACTGTATAGTTTAAAATGTTTATTTTAACTAACGTGCTCTAAGGTACAGTACACGTGTCAGTACTATCAGCATAATGCATAAGAATAAAACAATAAGCATAGTTACAATTCCATAGAATATAAACGGGGAAAGCATTTCATAAAGCTGTCACATATATATGGCTAAATGAGTACACCACCCTCCCCGTGCTAGTATCTAGTTTATTATGAAAAACAGAAGACCTCTGGGCTTTGGCTGGCAGACCCCCATACCTCAATATCTAGATGCAATGGGTTACATCATCAGACAAGCACAGCTCTTCTCTCTGGAAAGGTTTTTCTCCAAGATGTCTCCAACAGTGAAAATCACAATATTAAAGGCACCCGAATTCCTTCAGTGCAGTGGCATTCAGTGTTATGTCTAATTACGAGGGTCTGACCAGATCAGCAAGAACAAGGCACATTGTTTTCCGACCTTGTACACAATGTTCAGACACAACCCAAAAGCAACAAGGAAGAATGTGAAAGGCAGATAGTCCCAAAATAGCAGAGGCTGGGGTGCACAAAGTAACGTGCGCAAAGAGGCATCATGGCAGCCAGGCCTAAGCTAACTTAGTTATGCAAATCACACGAGTCCACAAACCACACGACACCCTCCCCTGGTCAGTCCATCGGTGAAGACATAGGACAATGACACAGTTCCAATAGATGGAGCAGAATTGCAACGTCCGTGACTGAAGTGGTGCAATCGAAAGTCAAGGAGCAGGAGAGAGAGACAAAAATATAAAGGCCCAGGGAGTGAGGACTCCCTAATCCAAAAACGTGTTGGTGCAGAAAAACGCCACACCTTCCAATAGGACATCGTTGGAATCATCAGAAAAAAGAGATGCCATCCAGTCCAGCAAATCAAAACTGCATTCATGTTCCTCGTAAGAGGGAGCAGCGAACAGCAATGCGGGACAGCTTGCGTGATACTCAATATAACTACGTTGTAGGAGAGTCTGAGCAGCCGCCCAGACATCCCATTGTGCCAAAATCCCAAGTGCAGCCGCACACGCCATATAGCCAGGACCGGAACCATCCTGCTCATGGGCCTCTAAGGGACCCACCAACTGGACAAAATCCGGGCGAGACAGAGACGTATTGGAGAGGCAGTAATCCAAGGTCCATGAGAAAGGACAGCGGATGCAAGACATCACAGGTTGCACGCAAGTGAAATACGCAAAGCGAAAAGAAAGTCCATATGACACACCAAGAGTCGCCAATGGCAGGACGCCGAAGGCTTCGAGGATGCGCTCACGGAGCGTCAGGAGTCGACCGTGGTCGAGGAGGGCCCCAGGAAGTGCAGCCATTACGTAGCACACAGACCAAAAGCAAAACACCAGCCGCTAAGGCGATGATCAATGGAAAGCCACCAAAGACGCTGGAAAAAATGGAATGAATAAAAGCGGGTATTACACCAAAGATAGTTTGAAAAGAGGTCACAAGGCCAGAGCCCACAACTTTAAAAAAGTGCACAAGGCCTTCGGTGCGTGAAGCATTAAAAACACGGTGAATTAATTCTCCGAAATGTTGTGGGAGGTTTGTGTTAAGAAGTGCCTGAATTTCACTGTGGGTACTCGCCACCTGGAGCATGTACGTCTCCCGGGCGGATGTGAGCATAACCTCCTGATTCAATAATAGCGCCTTTATTCTGCTCAATTTATTGAAATCTGCTTTCAAAGTCGGAATGGAAGGCCAAATGGAACTATCTACGATGCCGTGCGGGGGAGGAAAAAGCACATTTTTGCAGCAGACAACCCTGTGAGAAACTGTTACAATATAGGGTATGCCGGCCAGCATGCCACAGCAGTCCTGATTATTCAGAAGAAGATAGCTACCATTCGCAAGCACAGTGAAAGTAGGAGAAATAGCAGGAGCAGGAATGCCTTTCAAAACACAAGCAAGATTCGGAGCCGAAACGTTACAAGCTCCGTGCAATGTAATGTGTTTACAAACAAGAGAATGACCCACGGTCGAATCACACAACTCCCCTGTGAGAAAAACCTCCCTCCCGTCCTTAAGGCATTTATAAACGAAAGGTAGAGACCAAAGTTCATGCAGGAAAGCACTGCCTAAAGGCTGATAGCGGCCAACAGGATAATGTTTCATGCACGAACTAAATTCAAACAAAGGAAAAGGTAAAGCGATAACCCCGTGTACTAGCCACACAGCAGAATCTAGTTCCGCTACAGAGAACGGTAAAGGCTCTATCTTTTCAATATGTAACAGAGTGTATGCTGCATCTTTCATGGACATGAACTGCTGTTTATCAGTTAAATTAAAAGGTAGAAATAAGGCAGACGTGTTCAAAAAATGCCAAGGAACCTTCCCCATTTTAAGCGTTTGCAAAGTCCATGCAAACTGCATTACTGAACGCAATTGATTTTGCCCATGATACAACACAGAAACATCATCTTGTACAATATCAACAACAGAGGAAATAATATTCTCTAATGTGTAAATGCGGGAAGACAGGGTATTTATACTATTGTCAACAACAGCAAGCACCTTTTCTAAATTAGCTTGATCTATTTCCCGAAGACGGGAAGCAGCTTCAATCTGCGAAAGCTTCCAGAGTTCATTATAAGTTTCATAAATGAATCTCTTAGGTCGAGGGCCACGAGGCCCTAGAACAAAGTCGGACAGATCAATGTTGCCTGATAGGAGCGTTAAATGTTGTTTAACAGAATCTAACGAAGAGTGCTGCAACCACTGCTTACATAATTTACCAACAGAATATGTTGTAACAGTACGTGAATCAGAAAACCTGGGGTCCGGCCTATCCTGTTTATAGCCAGGATCCTTGTCATGAAAACGCAGTTGGCAAGCATTAGACGTTATGGGCCACGACAACCAGGGGGATTGAACAATCTCAGAAACATTAAAAGAATTATTCTGAAATAATACCTGCAAATCTGTAAGGGACATGTTAAAGTACAAGCTTTCGTTAGGAGTGGAAGATAATACAGGAATGGACGGGGCATTTAACTGTTTGGAGGTAGCCAAACCCCAACATGTTGTCTGAAATATGGAGCGATTTAAAAACAAAATTTGGGCCGGGATGAGGCAAGCACGGTGCAAGGCTTCTATTCCCTGCACCTGCCATGCTTTTGAACCCCAAATAGATTTTAAGTCAATGGTGTCCCGCCAATAGTCATATCCACCCACGGCTAAGGCGTTCAAAAAGGAACCCGAATACAGCAATTTGGTGTGGGTCAACATGATTTTCTGAGTAGATGAGGAGTTCAATTTAAAATAATAGGAACCAGGATTAGATCTATTATAATCTGTAAAATAAGTAAACTTATTTCGAAGAGTTTGGGAGCTACCTGGCAAAGGGGTAGGACAATGTTCCCACTGGGTGTAATTAAAAGGACCCCGAAGGGTACTTGGTTTGTGGAGAAAGTGGTTGCCCCAATGTTGGTAACAATATAACTCGGCATAATTTGCAGAATTCATGTACAAATCTTCGGCATTAAAAGAAGCATAATATCTCAAATCAGTAAATAACGATTCGACTGCATGCAAATCCCAATCATCAGAAACAATATTACTTTTTACAATGTCCCCCATTGAAACACGAAGGACATTGGGTACATTAACGATTTCGGTCGGTCCATGAATTTGGAAGTTCACAGCATCCCATACGATGCCATCAGCAACTGGGAAAGCTGAAATGTTCACAAATGTGTGGTCACGCTTCATGATGTGAGAGGAAGAATGAGGAGCCAAAGTTCCAGCGACATAGTTCACCGCAGAGCGTTCTGGCAAATAATGTCCATTGATGAGCAGAAAAAACACAGTGACAAAGCCAATGGACATGAACAAAAAAATCAAGAAAAGTACCAACCAGATGTATGTCCATGGGGGGATCAAAAATTGGTCTCTGAACCATAATACAAAAATACTGAATTTGGATGGGACAAGTGATGAAGAAGAATCCGAGTCAAAAGAATAACGTGTTGGGCTTAGTGGCGTTGTTGGCAAATGAGCCACGGACTCGGTGTCGGGGTAAGTATACTCGGTCTCCTCATTGCAGGGGGAAACTGAGCAGTCTTGCAGGGGATCAGGCAAATCTACCATCTCAAAAGCAACATCAGTGACCGTTCGGGCAGAAGGGCCAAGAACATTCGTCCGGCAAATGACAGGACAAGAGACCGCTGGTGTAACACTATTCAGGATCGGCCAGATGTTGTAACTTGACATTTTCTATTGAGATGTATCTGTTCTCCTTGCGACCAGGAAGCGGTGGTAAGATGACTGTACGAGTTCCCTTCAAGCCAAGGACTGGAACCGGTGCACGATAAGAGGGGCCGAATTCTTTTTGTTCTCCACCTTCTCTCGAACCAGTTCTCCAATCTTTGGAAGCCAGCCGGCAACCGGAATCTGCAGCGCAGTGTCCGTGGCTGAAGGTGAATGTGCAATTGCAAGTTTGTCTCGGGCTTCTTGTAAGTCCTGTAACATAGTAGAATCATTATCTACATCAAAGATGGCGGATTGCGCCGCCATGTCTAGACCATCAAGGTCAGGCACAAACATTCTTATGCCAAAGAGCATTTCGTATGGGGTCCACCCACCCAGAGGTCTTCTAGGGAGATTATTAAGTGCACGTTGTATGGTATACAAGTGGGCCAGCCAGTTCCTGCCAGTACCTAAGACTCTAGCTGTCAAGGATTGCTTTAAATCACGGTTCATTCTCTCCACAATTGAATTACCCTCAGGTCTATATGGAGATGAAAATTTCACCCGCACCCCCAGTGAACCCATTGCGTCCTTGTAAGCCTTAGAGGCAAACGCTGGACCTTGGTCAGAATGGAAGGTGCCACATGCGAAAATTCCCACAAAGACACGCAAATCCCTGATGACATTTCGAGCGTCAGCACTCAGTTGTGGCCAGACCCAGAGGAACCGTGTGCACGAGTCCACTGCTACTAAGATGTACTTATATGCAGTGTCAGAGGAAAAGGGACCGCAGTGATCCAGGTAAACACACCCAAAAGGTCTGTTTGCAATGCAGAGCGGTTTCTGTGGTGGTCGTGTAACCGTAGAAGGCTTAATCTGCTGACAAACGTCACAGGAAAGCACATAAGTACGGGTTTGTTTATATAATCCACGCCACCAGTAACGCTGCTGCAAGATGGAAACCGTCGCAGACACTCCAGCATGAGCTGACGCCATGCCTTCGTGCGCTGCCGTAATCAAGGAAAGTCTGCAGTCCGCGTTGGGAATCAGCCGATCACCAACGTCCGGTATTTTAACATAAGGAGCCTGTTCGGGACCTAATTGATAAAAGTATTTAGAAGGGAAACCCCTAGGGTAATTAGCACCCTCTTTTGTTGCAGCAATAGCTGCTAGAATATCAGTGTCTATTTTAGACATGGATCTGGTAACTGCTGCGACTGAACACGTGGCGACTGCGGATTTGGCAGCTTCATCTGCCAAGCCGTTACCAACAGCATGTGCGCCCACACGCTGGTGGCCAAGAGTGTGTACAACCTGTGTGAGAGGCAGACGTTGTTGTAAATCTGCCACTCGAACCCAAAGCGTTTTATGCTTGATTGTGCTGCCTTTTACATCTCTCTAGTCATTTTGTGACCAAAAGAATAGATTGTCATTATAAGACTGAACACAGTAGTAAGAATCACATACAATAAGAGTAGTCACATCTGGATTTGCAAACTCAAGTGCTAGCACCAATGCACGCAGCTCGGCCAATTGTGCAGTACTGTCACCCAGTGCTTGAGTGTGCACCACAGTTGATTTGAACGTTCCGTTCACAAAAGAACCTGCAACAATAGCACACGCCGCTGAATATGCATGCTTGGAACCCGTGGCCGGCTGTGCCGAACCATCGGTATAGATTATACATTCGTAATCCTCAAGCGATAGCAAAGACAGAGGAAGAGGATGAACGAATTCATACTGCAAAAACTCCTGTGTCTGTAGCGAAGAATCAAAGATAAAGGTGACATCCGGAGATGTCAAAGATGTTGCCCATTGTATCCAACGGGGGTGCAAAGCTTTAGAGTTAGGAACACTTGCTTCCGTCACTGCCTCAAGGGCAGGATATGGTGTTACCACCAAAATGCGTCTTCCCTGTGCCAGTCCGCGTTCCTTTAGAATCGCCATTTGCACCGCAGTCAAAACTTTCTCCACAGAGGAAAACCGCATTTCTGCAGAGGTGTATAGATGTGACTTGTATGCAATCGGTACTGTGTCACCTTCGTTAAAGGTTAAGTACGTGAAACCCACTGCCCCTGGAATGATTCTAATCACCAGGTTTGTGTGGTTGTCACGAGTCATCAAGAATTTAGATTCAAGTAGATCAGACTGCAAGGACTGCAGTATTGAGTTATGCTCAGGAAGCCAGCAAGACTTCGAAAAGTTGGGTTGTATCAAAGCATAAAGAGGCTTGATACGCTGGGCATATTCGGGAATGTAAGTACGCCCGAAGTTTAGAAAACCCAGCAAAGACTGAAGCTTCTTCAGATTGGTTGGAGGGCACAAAAGTGCGCATTTCTCCAAGAAATGGGGGCTAAGCCCTTACCTTCATTGTTGAGCTCATAGCCCAAAAACAAAACGGTAAATTCAGCAATATGAGATTTGGCAAAGTTAAACTTGTAACCTAAAACCGCAAACTCGAGAATAATGCGGTCCACTCGTGTAAGATGCTGGAATAATTCGTCGTCTGTCAGATAGATATCATCGACGTACGAACATGCATCTGGGTCTATGCCGTCCAACAAAGAGACGACACGGGCAGCGAATACACCTGGACTGTTTTTGTAGCCCATAGGTAAACGCCGGAATTTGAATAATTTGCCACCGGATGTAAAAGCGCTCCATTGGCTACTCTCCGAGGCCAAGTTGTGCGTGTAGAATCCATTGGATAGGTCAAGTGTAGTTTTATATTTCTTACGAACAAGACTGTCTACTAGCGCAGAACTATGTGTATTTTGCACCGCAAAGGTTCGACAATGAGAGTTCAAATCCCGGTAATCTAAAACTAAGCGGTACGATCCATCGGGTTTAGAAACCGCGAAAAGGGGATTATTCATTGGTGATATGCATGTTTCAATGACTCCCTGATATTCTAACTGAGTCAGAATTTCGGAAACGGGGCCTTTCGCATCCCGTTTAATGGGATATTGGGGTTGTGGCTGTGGCAGTGACCGCAAAGGTATTTCATGGGGTGGTGATTCTTCATCCCAGGCCACATGGTTGCGGTATAACGCTGGAGCCAGGGACACAGCCCATTCGGCTGCTAGAGCCCCCGCTTTATCCTTAGGGACATGTCGAGAAAAGCTCGGAAGGATTACATCCTCCCCTCTACGAGCAGCAAGTACGAATGGGGGCGGCCAATCCGCCTCTGCTAACAAAATGTCATATGAAGAGGTCAGATTTTCCCAAAAAATCCCTTTAATAACACGCTGTATATCACCTTCAATTTGAATGACAATATTAAATAGTCTGTCAGGTGGTGCCACTCGGGTGTCTGCTGTCTCGACAGTAACGAATGTTTCAGTTGCTGTCGCCTCCACATGAGGACGTAGTGCCTCTCGCACTATGGTAACTTCCGCGGCGCTGTCTAGGAGCGTCACTGCCCACGTCCAATTCAGGAGTCTCGTTCTCACCGTCTGTGGCATATTTTGCTGTTACAGCGGCAACTTTTTTCTTCTGAAATTGTGGGCGAGGACGTTGAAATTCTTCTGATTTCCCTCTGACCTGTTGTCGAGGTTGGTCTCGCCCCTGTGGAGCCTCTCGGCCCCTTCCTCTATCCTGACGATCTCCTCCACCAGCCTGCGAAGGCGTCGGTTCCTGTAAAGAACGAGGAGAACGCGAATCCGGGACGTGAAATCTCTCTGGAGACTTAATTCTCGCCCTATCACGCAAATCATATGTGCGTTCAGAAGAAACAGAAACCGGGGATGCGCCTCGCGACCCCGACTTCGTCTGTTGCTTACCTTGTTTTTTCACCCTCCAGCTCTTTTTAGTAAAAACTGGTTTCTCATCTTTCTCAGACTGAGTTTTCGGTTGTTGTTGCGACTGAGTTTGAGTTTTAGCAAAAGGCTTAACTCCCAGGCTATTTCGGCCAATTGTTTTGTAAGCCTGGGCAATAATTTTTGGTAACTTGCGCAGCCTGTCCAATTCTGGGACCAAAGCCAAAGCATTAGCTACTTGAAAGTTAACTGCATCGCCGTTGACATTCGCAAGGATCAACTCGGCTACTACGTCGAACACTCCCACCAGTCTCATCCCTAATTCCACAGCCGCTTCAGGGCCATGTTCATCCTGTACTCGTTTAATAACAGCGGGGAGAACCGTCATGGAAGGAGTGCCGAAACACTTCGCATATACTGCAGCGAATACCCTACCCCAGTTGTTGCATGCAGTTAACTCGGGTACTAAGTCTTTTGGCAAACTAATCGTCAAAATCCTGTGTTTATCCACAGGAGTAGTATTTGGAAAAACTGCCTCCAGCTGGTCAAATTTCTCTGCAAGCCAATAAGGTAAATCGTCCTTATTTGGTGGGCGCTTGCCCATCACCGAATTAACCATGACAGGACTTATAGTAACACCGCCTGCTCCAGCTGGATGGGCTGCAACTCCAGGCGGGGCTGCCTGGATGTTGCCTGTAACATATTGTACTAAAGCTCTGTGCACTCGTATTAAAGACGAATGCATATGACGCAGATCAGCGACTGCTACTGTCATATAACGCGGATGTGGAGTATACCCGGCCAAGACAGGCCAAGTGGCCCCATCAATTGATAAGGGGCCTAAACGAACCGCGGTAACCGGTTGGGGGAGGACGCCATCAAACCAAACACGGTGTTGCCACGCCGTGAGAGGTACTTCAAGATTCCTATACGGTCTATAGTTATTAGGAACAACGGTGGCTTCATATTCATGGAACAAATTATCAGCCCCATCGACCGCAGGAAAAGTGACCCAAGAGTAAAACACCTCAAAGTGGTAAGCTGGATCTGCTTGTACCACAAAGATCAAATCGACACCCGCGTCAGGCACCCCATACACTGTTAAGTGAGCTCGGAGCGCAGCGCGACTATGTGCCGCAATTTGTACAGCCATTATAAGGCTAAAAGTTTTCAACAACCTAATATGTGGCAGCACAATAGAGGGTATTTATTAAGAAACCTTTTACTAACTTCAAGCTTGAAAGAACCTATAAAAACGTCAATATAGGAGGTATCACCGTCACACACGCTTCCGGAAGCGTTTGTGAAGGGAGTTGTGGACAAGCACAAGAACTACTCAAGCGTCTCGCAGATAAGCAGGCCCCACGTTGGTTGTGCCATGTTGTAGGGATTCTGTACATACACAGAGCTATGCACAGGATAATAGGACCTCGGAATATAGTGGTGAGCCTACCATACACCTTAGCACCTAACACCCCAATCCGACTAGCTTTAGCGTCTCCTTAGCAACAATGCTGCTAATTATTAGACAACCCAGAACACGGTATCTCTCTCTCAGGACTCGCAGAAGCAAGAACACCCTTTCATTACTCACTCATACCTGTCCACAACGTGCGTAATAAGAGACACTGTATAGTTTAAAATGTTTATTTTAACTAACGTGCTCTAAGGTACAGTACACGTGTCAGTACTATCAGCATAATGCATAAGAATAAAACAATAAGCATAGTTACAATTCCATAGAATATAAACGGGGAAAGCATTTCATAAAGCTGTCAATATATATGGCTAAATGAGTACACCACCCTCCCCGTGCTAGTATCTAGTTTATTAGAAAAACAGAAGACCTCTGGGCTTTGGCTGGCAGACCCCAATACCTCAATATCTAGATGCAATGGGTTACATCATCAGACAAGCACAGCTCTTCTCTCTGGAAAGGTTTTTCTCCAAGTGTCTCCAACAGTGAAAATCACAATATTAAAGGCACCCGAATTCCTTCAGTGCAGTGGCATTCAGTGTTATGTCTAATTACGAGGGTCTGACCAGATCAGCAAGAACAAGGCACATTGTTTTCCGACCTTGTACACAATGATCTGAAAGAGACACGTTAGTGACAGATTCCTTACCTTAGAATATCCCCAGCCGTCAGGCTGGATCCGGAAAGTTTTTTGCGTAGCAGTACCCTTGCGCGTCGGTAGGCGGCGTCGTGCGGCTCCGCGTCCGTCGTCGGCGTCGTGATCGCCGGGATGACGTCGCGGGCAGTACTTAGGCGCCGCCCCTATGCGCTGACGTCAGTTCTTCTTTTTCCGCGCCAGCAAGCGCAGATCCGGGAAGAGCAGTGCCCTGGTCATTTTTTGACCATACTTTTTGGTGAATTTTTCACTGTTTTTCTCAATCGACTTCAAGGTGTCGTAGGGATGCCCGGGTTTAAACGTTGCGGCGCCTGTGCCCGGATGATGTCCGTCTCAGACCCGCATTGGGAGTGTCTCTTCTGCCTCGGCCGAGGCCACGACACGGAGTCTTGTACCGACTGCCAGGCCCTCCATCCGAAAGCTTTGCGAGAGCGGTCTCGAAAGCTCCTCGAGGCCCGGCATTCGGCTCCGCGGAAGCCCCGGTCGCGTGAGAGGTCCAGGGGTCGATCGCGGAGTCCACACCGGTCGTCGGCATCGAAGTCTTCTTCGTCCGGTAAGTCAAAACACAAAAAGTCCAAAAAGCATCATCGCTCTAGGACTTCGCCTCGCCGGTCTCGCGACTCGGCTGAGGCCCCTCCCGGCACCGTCCCCGCGGCCCCGGACATGCCTGTGGAGTCGCCCCCGCAATACCCGCCCTTCCCGGGTTCGGGGGCGGATCCGGCCCAAGTGCAGGAATTCCTGTCGGCCATGGCCCGCCTCTTCGGGCCTCCAGGTCCTTCCGGTGCGCTTTCGGGCCCCGCGGGCCCTGATGGGGTTGCTCCGGCGTCGCCGACGGCTCCGGCGTCGCACGTGCCTCCAGCCTCGATCCCGGCTCCGGCTTCGGCCCCGGCCTCGATCCCGGCTCCGCAACCCCCATCGACGCCGGTCGACCTAACGACACCTCCGCTGGCGCCGATGTCTCCGGTGCCAGTTCCTTCCGGCTCCGGACATGGACCCGGACCGACGTCGCTCGACGCCGGTTCCGGCGCCGATGAGACCTTGGGTCCCAAATGTCCCTCCTCCCCCTTATTTTGAACCTGAGGAGGACCAGGAGGACTGGGAGGGGTCTGATGACCCTCTAACACAACAGTGTCAGTACGATGAGGACTGGACAGAGGGTCTAGGGGATGCCAGTGGTCTAGATACTTCCCTGACACTGGCATGCTGTCTCCTCCCGTGGCTACGGAGGAGGGAGCCAATTTTGCAACGGTGTTGCGTAGGGCGGCTGGGGCCTTACATCTCCAACTCCCTACTGTGGCGGTCAAGGTTAATCTCTTGACAGAGGTGCTTCAGCCGGCAGCCTCCTCTACGGAGACTGTGCTGCCGTTTAACGACGCCCTCACTGACGTTCTTTGGGCGCCTGGTCCAAGCCCAACACAGGGGCTCCTGTGGATAGGAACGTGTCCCGACGCCATCGCCCAGCTCCGGGCGACCCCTGTTTCTCTCTGTCCACCCCACCCCTGAGAGCTTGGTTGTCCAAGCCTCCGCTTCCCAAACCGCCTTCCCTACTGCCCCTCCGGATAGGGAATCCAAACGCCTGGATCAATTTGGGAAGAAGGGTTTTCTTCCTCCAGTGCTGGCTTGCGGTCCATCAACACCGCTTGCCTTTTGGGCCGATATACCCACTCCTTGTGGGATTCGGTGGCGAATGTTTTGCCCCAGTGTTCTGAGGAGGTCCAGACACTGCTTTCCGCGCCATTGCGGAAGGAAGGGATGCGGCCAAATACACAATTCGATGTGGCCTTGATACCGCCGACTCGCTGGGCAGGTCTATTGCAACGACGGTGGCGCTGCGACGCCACGCCTGGCTGAGAACCACTGGTTTTTCAGGGGATGTCCAGAATACTCTCATGGACATGCCCTTTGATGGAGTCGGTCTTTTTGGGTCCAAAGCAGACCATGCGTTGGAGCGCTTTAAGGACTCACGGGCTACTGCAAAGTCCCTGGGCCTTTCTGCTACACGCCCTCCGCTGACTTCTGCTTTTCGCCCCTATCGTGGCCACGGTAGGGGCGCCCTTCACGTCAGCAGCCCAGCCACCGGCCCGCGCAGCAGGCGTCTTCGCGTGGCCGAGGACGTGGATTCCGCCGTGGCGGATCGGGCAACCAGCGTGCGGGTCAGGCCACCACCTCCAACCCGTCCGCGGCCTCCAAACCCTCCTAGTCCCTCCTTTCAGGTGCACAGTACGCCAGTAGGGGCAGGGTCCGCCATCACCTTCCCCACTGGCGTACCATCACCTCGGACAGGTGGGTCTTGGACATTGTCCGAAGGGCTACTCCCTCCCCTTCGAGTCCACCCCCCAGCCATGCCACCTCAATTCCACCGCATGTCAGGGGATCACTTGGTACTTCTGCAGAAGGAAGTCACTGCCCTCTTGGCCAAGAGGGCCATCGAGCATGTTCCGACCCCAGAAGTAGGGCGTGGTTGCTACTCCCACTACTTCCTGGTGCCCAAAAGGACAAAGAGGACATGCGTCCTATCTTGGACCTCCGGAACGTCAATCGCTTCCTCCGGAAGGAGAAGTTCAAGATGCTCACCCTAGCTCAGGTCTTGACTGCCCTCGACCCTGGAGACTGGTTGGTAGCGTTGGACTTGCAGGACGCATATTTCCACATCCCCGTCCTGCCGGCCCACCGGCGTTACCTTCGGTTCACGGTAGGCCCCGAGCATTTTCAGTTCACCGTGTTCCCCTTTGGCCTTACAAGTGCCCCTCGGGTGTTCACGAAAGTGTTGGCGGTGGTCGCAGCTCATCTGCGCCGGGCAGGGGTTTCAGTCTTCCCCTACCTCGACGACTGGCTGCTGAAGGCGGGCTCGTCCCAGGCAGTCGTCTCCCACCTCCAGACTACGGCCGAACTCCTGCACTCGCTGGGGTTCTCCATCAATGTGCCGAAGTCGCATCTGATTCCCTCTCCACAGCTCCTTTTCATCGGAGCAGTTCTGGACACGACGCAGTTTCGGGCCTATCCTCCCGAACGGCGAGTCCGGGATATTCAGGCTATGATTCCGATCTTTCAGCCTTTATCCTGGGTTTCGGTACGGATGACCCTGAGGCTGCTGGGCCTCATGGCCTCCTGCATCCTGCTGGTCACTCATGCCAGATGGCATATGCGGGCTCTGCAGTGGGACCTGAAGTTCCAGTGGGCGCAGCACCAGGGCAACCTGTCCGATCACGTCCAGATCTCGGAGGGGACTGCAAAACAGTTGCAGTGGTGGCTCTCGAACCGGCAATGGGTCATGGGCAGATCCCTCTCCCTTCCCCAGCCAGAGCACACAGTTGTGACGGACGCGTCCCTTCTGGGATGGGGCGGTCACATGGGAGAGGCGGAGATCAGAGGCCTCTGGTCTCCGGCGGAGTCCCGGCTCCATATCAACATTCTGGAGCTCCGGGCGATCCGACTTGCACTCAAGGCATTCCTTCCCTCTGTCAAAGGGAAGGTAGTGCAGGTGTTCACAGACAACACCACCGCCATGTGGTACTGCAACAAACAGGGCGGGGTGGGGTCGTGGACCCTTTGGCAGGAGGCTCTGCGCCTCTGGACATGGCTGGAACATCAGGGCATGTTCCTGATGGTTCAACACCTGGCAGGTTCCCTGAACGCCAGGGCGGACGAACTCCAGCCGCAGGTGCATGATGGATCACGAATGGCGTCTTCACTCGGAAGTGGCGAAGGACTCTTTCTACAGTGGGGAGAGCCTTGGTTAGATCTATTCGCCACCGAAGAGAACGCGCAATGTCATCAGTTCTGCGCGTTGGAATTTCCAAGGCGGCACTCGCTCGGCGACGCTTTTCGTCACGAGTGGAGTTGCGGTCTATTGTACGCCTTTCCGCCTATACCACTTCTACCCAGAGTGTTGAAGAAGATTCGGCACGACCGGGCCCAAGTCATTCTTGTGGCTCCGGACTGGGCTCGAAGAGTTTGGTATCCCGAGCTACTCAATATGAGCGTAGATCCCCCGATCCGTCTGCCTCTTCGGGAGGATCTTCTGTCGCAGCAGCAGGGGACGGTCCTCCACCCGAACCTGTCCAGTCTACACCTGCTTGCGTGGAGATTGAGCGGTGGCAGTTGATTCCTTTCGACTTGCCTCCCGAAGTTTGTGATGTGATTCTGGCAGCCAGGCGTCCCTCCACTAAGGTGGTATACGCCTGCAGGTGGAACAAATTTGTGGCATGGTGCACAGCAAAGGCTGTGAATCCCCTTTCTGCCCCTCTTTCTGAGGTCCTTCTGTTCCTTCTCTCTCTGGCCCAACAGGGTTCTGCCCTGGGTACCATCAAGGGTTATCTTTGTGCTATCTCGGCCTTCCTCAGGCTCCCTGATCAGCCCTCCCTTTTCAAGTCCCCTGTTGTTAACAGGTTTCTAAAAGGCATTACACACCTCTTCCCTCCTGTTCCGTTTGTGATGCCTCAGTGGGACTTAAACTTGGTTCTTACCTTTTTAATGTGCGCTCCTTTGAGCCTCTACATAACTGTCCTCTTCGTCTTCTGACTCTGAAGACAGCCTTTCTGGTGGCCATCACCTCCGCTCGGCGGGTGAGTGAGCTCCAGGCTCTATCTTGCAAACCTCCCTTTCTGTCTGTTCATCCAGACAAGGTTGTTCTTCGGACACGTCCTTCTTGCCAAAGGTGGTTACTGCTTTCCACATTGGGCAGACCATCACTTTGCCCACCTTCTTTCCGCCTCCGCATCCTTCCAGAGAGGAAGAGAGGCTCCACCGTCTGGACCCAAAACGTGCGCTCTCCTTCTATATTGACCGCACAAAACACTTCCGGGTGGATGACCAGCTCTTTGTTGGCTACGTGGGCGCCAAAAAAGGTCGGGCGGTGCACAAGAGGACCATCTCCCGCTGGGTTACCTTGTGCATCAAGACCTGCTATTCTTTGGCTAAAAGGAGCCTCCTGTTGGGCTGTGTGCCCATTCCACCAGGGCAACGGCTGCTACCACGGCCTTGGGCCGCGGTGTTCCGCTGCCGGTTATCTGTCAGGCAGCTACGTGGGCCTCGCTGCACACGTTTACGAAGCATTACTGCCTTGACAGTCAGGTCCGGAGGGACGGCTTCTTTGGCCGTTCTGTCCTCCAGGACTTCCTTGTCTGATCTTTGTTCGCAGACCCACCACCGGGGTTGGTATTGCTGGGGTATCTATTCTAAGGTAAGGAATCTGTCACTAACGTGTCTCTTTCAGATGCACAAGTTACTAACTTGTGTAACGATATATCTGTAAGAGACAGTAGTTAGTGACAGATTCCTTACCACCCCACCCATCCTCCCCGTTCTGCGAACTGATTTCTAGGGTTAAGGACATCCCTTTCAGGGCCCTAGTATTTTTCAGACACCTATGTCAGCTTCTTGCATTGCTCTGCGTTCCTGGCGCGGAAAGTCGTGTACAGAACTGACGTCAGCGCGCAGGGGCGGTGCCTAAGTACTGCCCGCGACGTCATCCCGCCGATCACGACGCCGACGACGGACGCGGAGCCGCACGACGCCGCCTACCGACGCGCAAGGGTACTGCTACGCAAAAAACTTTCCGGATCCAGCCTGACGCCTGGGGATATTCTAAGGTAAGGAATCTGTCACTAACTACTGTCTCTTACAGATATATCGTTACACAAGTTAGTAACTTGTGCTTCAGACACAACCCAAAAGCAACAAGGAAGAATGTGAAAGGCAGATAGTCCCAAAATAGCAGAGGCTGGGGTGCACAAAGTAACGTGCGCAAAGAGGCATCATGGCAGCCAGGCCCAAGCTAACTTAGCAATGCAAATCACACGAGTCCACAAACCACACGACACTGTGACAGTATGCTGATTGCCCTGCCTTCCCCTGCTCGAGCTTGGCTCAGCAGCAGCAGGGCAGAAATGTGTCTCTGGTCGGCAGCAACCATTTTGTGCTGTCCTGGACTAGAAGGCTGGTACCAGGAACACCAGGGACCCCACGAAGCTCGCTTCTGAGGGGTGGAATCATACCTCCCAGACCGGTTACCGGTGTGGAGGTATGATTCCAACATGTTTGACACCATACACAATAGGGTTTGTTTCAGCCATTTTAGAGTTGGTCATCACGCGGTCGCGTAATGCCCCTCTATATATGGTATATGGCTGCTTCACCGACAACCTGGTAGAATGGACTCCGTAGGCTGCAGGGGTGTCCTGCTCATGCAGGGGCACCCTCTCACTTAGAACCAAGCACCCTGCCCTCAGGATTGTAAAGGCCTGCTATAGGGGGACTTATAGGTTTTATGTGCAGTGACCCTAAGATATAGTAAACCTATATCTTAAGTAAGTGGTGCATGCACCAACTTACACAGGCTGCAATGGCAGGCCTGTAGTTCCATTTTGCATGGTCCTTCATGGGTGGCATAATACATGCTTCAGCCATTGGGAGGCCTCTGGGGTACCTATGCCCTTGGTACATGTGTACCATATTCTAGGGACCGACAAGGGTACCCCAGTATCCAATCTGGAGTTTACCTAGTACATAACACAACAGTTTAAGGAGAAAGCAGATAGACTGATAAGCAGGAACACAGTCAGACTAGTCAAAAACAGCATCACATCAAACAAAAAAGTGGGGGTAATCATAAGAAGCAGATCCTACTTTCCTTCACCCCGCCCCCCCCAATGTAAGGAGATGAGACTAACCTTGCCCAGTTGAGTCTTCATTTTCTAAGTGGAAATATCTGGAGAGTCCATCTGCATTGGCTTGGTTACTCCCAGGTCTATGTTCCACTGTATAGTCCATCCCCTGTAGGGAAATGGACCACCTCAAAAGTTTGGGGTTTTCACTAGGGGTGGGCGGAATTTGCGTAGTCGCGCTACGCAAAGCTCCGCGAAACGGTAAAAAATCTCCGCGAGCACGCAAAAGTTCTGCGAACACGCGGAATTGCTTGTTCCGCCCGTTCGCGATGCTTTTTTCCTGTTCGCGAACGCTGTTTGCGTGCTCGGGGAGAAATATCTCGCGAACACGCATTTAGAAAGCGCGAACAAGCAAAAAATTCCGCGAAGCCGCGGATCGCGGCATTTTTGGTAATTCCGCGTTCTCCACGGAACGCGAAATTACCCAAATTCCACAAATTCCGCAAATTCCGCGAGCGGAACGAAATTTACCGCCCAGGCCTAGTTTTCACCCTTCATCTGTTTTAGCCATAGGAGGGGCTTATGGTCTGTCTGAACATCGAAGTGAGTGCCAAACAGGAATGGCCTCCGCTTCGTCAGGGCCCAGACCACAGCAAAGAATTCCCTCTCTAAAGCTGACCAACGTTTCTCTCTGGGGGTCAACCTTCTGCTAATAAGCTACTGGTTGATCCTGACCCTCTTCATTCAGTTGTGATAACACAGCCCCTACCCCCAACTCAGATGCATCTGTTTGGACAATAAATTACTTGGAGTAGTCAGGACTCTGCAGAATGGGAGCAGTGCACATGGCCTGATTGAGATCATCAAATGCATTCTGACAGCGAACTGTCCACTGCACTTTCTTGGGCATTTTCTTAGAGGTGAGATCATTCAAGGGAGTCACTATAGACCCATATCCTTTAACAAATCTCCTGTAATACCCAGTCAGGCCCAAGAAAGCTCTGACCTGAGTCTGGGTAGTTGGAGCAACCCAGTCCATTATGGTCTGGATTTTGCTCTGTAGTGGTTGAACTTGGCCTCCACCCACAAGGTGGCCCAGGTACACAACCTTGCTCTGCCCTATCTGGCACTTAGTATCCTTGATAGTGAGACCTGCTTTCTGCAGAGCCTCCAAAACATTCTTCAGGTGGACCAGGTGACCCTCCAAGGTGGAGCTAAAGACAGCTATATCATCAAGATATGCTGCACTATAGGCTTCCAGACCTGTAAGGACTTTATTCACCAGCCTTTGGAATGTGGCAGGTGCATTCTTCAAACCAAAGGGCATTGCAATGAATTGATAATGCCCACTAGGGGTTGAAAATGCGTTTTTTGGTTTGGCATCCTCAGCTAATCTGATTTGCCAATAGCCAGCAGTGAGGTCAAATGTGCTCAAGAATTTGGCTTAGGCCAAAGGATCAATAAGCTCATCTGCCCTAAGAATTGGATGAGCATCAGTCCTAGTGACTGCATTGAGTCCCCCGTAGTCAACACAAAACCTCATCTCCCTCTTACCACGTGGGTATGAGGTTTTGGTACCAAGACCACTGGACTAACCCAAGGGCTATCTGCTTGTTCAATCACTCCCAGTTCCAGCATCTTTTGGACCTCTGTCCTGATGCAATCCCTGACATGGTCAGGCTGCCTGTAAATCTTATTTTTAACAGGTAGACTCTCACCTGTGTCCACTTCATGGGTACACCAGGTGGTTTGACTGGATGTCAGGGAGAACATATGCCTATATTGACTGAGGACCTTCCTGCAATCAATCTGCCGTTGGTCAGTGAGGCTGCCTGCCAAAGCCATACCATCCACTGACCCATCATCAGGGTTGTGAGAGAGGAGATCAGGGAGAGGGTCAATCTCTTCTTCCTGTCCCTCAGCAGTTGCCATGAGTAAGTCCATGTCGGCCCTGTCTACAAAAGGTTTGAGCCTGTTCACATGGAGCACTCTGTGAGGGCTCCTGGGAGTGCCAAGGTCCACCAAATAGGTGACCTCACCTTTCTGCTCAATGATAGTATGGGGTCCACTCCATTTGTCTTGGAGAGCTGCTGGGGCCACAGGCTCCAGCACCCATACCTTCTGCCCTGGCCGTTAAACAGTCAGAACAGCCTTTTTGTCATGCCAAGCTTTCTGTAATTCTTGACTTGCCTCAAGGTTTTTGCTGGCCTTCTTCATGTACTCCACCATCCTGGAGCGGAGACCAAGTACATAGTTCACTATGTCTTGTTTAGGAGGTTTGAGAGGTAACTCCCATCCCTCCTTCACCAAACACAAGGGACCCCTAACTGGATGCCCAAACAGAAGTTCAAAAGGGCTGTAGCCAACTCCCTTCTGTGGGACCTCTCTGTAGGCAAAGAGAAGGCAGGGCAACAGAACATACCATTTTCGCCTAAGCTTTTCTGGGAGGCCCATGATCATGCCCTTTAGAGTTTTGTTGAATCTCTCAACTAACCCATTGTATTGTGGGTGATAGGGTGTGGTGAATTTGTAGTTCACTCCACACTCCTTCCTCATTGCAGTTATATAACTTGACATGAAGTTTGTACCTCTGTCTGTTAAGATCTCCTTCACGAAAACCCACTCTGGAAAAATTTCCCAGGAGGGCCCTGGCCGCCACAGTGGCTGTGGTGGTTCTAAGGGGTATTGCCTCTGGATACCTAGTGGCATGGTCCACCACCACTAGTATATAGCTGTGCCCAGATGCAGTAGGAGGGTTCATGGGACCAATTATGTCAACCCCAACCCTCTCAAAGGGAACCCCCACTACTGGTAGTGGTATGAGGGGGGTCTTTGTGGTACCACCTGACTTACCACTGGCTTGGCAGGTGGTACAGGAGCGACGAAACTCCTTTGTGTCCTCAGACATGTGAGGCCAGTGAAAGTAAGGGAAAAAGCCTGTCCCAAGTCTTACTTTGGCCTAGGTGTCCTGCTAAGGGAATATCATGTGCCAAGGGGAGTAGGAAGCCCCTAAACTTCAGAGGTATGGCCAACTTCCTGGTGGCACCAGGCTTTGGGTCTCTACCCTCTGAGTACAGGAGTCCCTCATCCCAATAGATCCTGTGGGATTCACTAACACTCCCAGCAGCCTCAGCAGCAGCTTGCTGTCTTAGGGGTTCAAGAGAGGGGAAGGTTTGCTGCTCCAAACTCAAGTCTTCCCTGGAAGGCCCCCCTGTCCCCAAGAACTCAACCTGATCAGATTCAAGTTCATCTGAGACAGTTCCTTCACAGGGACTGAGATCATCTCCCTCAAGAGACTGATCCTCACGCTGAGTCTGGGGGGAAGACACAGCCTTACCCCTCCTGCTTCTTCTCTTGGAAGGCCCCTGGTCCATTGTTCCAGGATCCAGGGCCTGTTCAGTAGTTGACAGTTTGGCCTGTGACCTGGTCACAGCAAACACATCTGCAGAGAAGCCCAACATTGCTGCATGAGTCCTTAGTTCCACTTCAGCCCAGGCTGAAGTATCCAAATCATTGCCCAACAAACACTCTACTGGTAGGTCTGAACTTACCACAACCATTTTAGGGCCAGTTAGCCCTCCCCAGCTGAAATTAACAACTGCTAAGGAATGGTCAGACCTGACATTGTTTGCATTGGTCACTTGGTACATTTCTCCAAGTATGATTTGGTATGGGGCCACAAGATTCTCTGTCACCATAGCGACACTTACACCTGTGTCCCTCCTTAACATTTATCAAAGCCTGCTGTCTGTATTTGCCCACATTACTGGGACTGACAAATAAGATGGCAATATCCATGCCACCATCACAGACAAGCACAGCCTGAGCTGGAGTTCTGACAAGGCCAGAACCCATCTCAGAGCCCAAGGTTAACCCTACTAATCCCTTGTTCCCTGTACCACCACTTGTACTTGTGCTAGGGGGCGCAGTTGCCTTAGGGGCAGTGGTGGTAGGAGGATTTTCCTTGGCTTTTGGACAATCAGCATCCTTTGTCCAATGGGTCTTTACCTTACAAAAGTAACAGCAAGGTTTCTTCTTGCCTTTTCCCTTGTTGGATTGTGACCCCCCCCAATGCAGATTTTTGGGGCCCTGATGAAGACTGTTTTTGATCTTTACCCTTGTCCCCACCCTTATCTGGAGGTTTAGAATCTTGCTTCTTCTGGTCATCACCAGAGTTTTGGGTTTTCTGCTTCACCCTGGTTCTGATCCACTTATCTACCTTCTTTCCCAATTCTTGGGGAGAAGTCAGATCAGAGTCCACCAGGTGCTGATGCAATAACTGATTTTGGCAATTATTAAGGATCTGCTCCCTCATTATCAAATTATACAATCCATCAAAATCATGTACTTTGCTGCCAAGTAACCAGCCTTCCAGAGCCTTAATAGCACTATCCACAAAGTCTACCCAATCCTGAGTCTGTCTCTTCTGGGTGTCTCTGAACCTAATCCTGTATTGTTCAGTGGTTAAGCCAAACCCATCAATGAGAGCTCTCTTAAAAACTGAGTAATTGTCAGCATCTTCTCTAACAGTGAGGAACTTATCTCTACCTTTGTCAGCAAAGGAGAGCCACAAAATAGCTGCCCACTGCTCTTGAGGGACCCTCTGTACTTTACAGACCCTCTCCAAAGCAGTTATCCACTTATGGATGTCATCCCCAACATGGTAGGGAGGGACAATCTTGCTCAGGTTCCTATCATCAAAGAAATGTTCCTTAACTCTAGCGACACTGTTTCTGCCACCATGGGACTCTAGTCCCAACTTTTGTCTAGCTCTCTGGACTTAAGGGACTCCTTATCAAGGGCCAACTGCTCTTGCCTAAGCCTATCTTTCTCAAGGTCAAGAAGTTGGTACTCCCTATCAAAAGAGTGGTCCCTCTTGCTAGATACAGAGGTCCCTATGGACTGTCCTGAGTGATTAGACTCTGCAGGGGGAGGTCTAGATCTCCTTGGTTAACTCTGCACTCTTCCAGGAGGGGTGATGAGGGGCTCCCCAGGGCCTTCTCCATTACCCTCTTGAAGATCTGAGTTATCCAGGTGGGAACCATCAGGTTCCCCCTGGTCAGGGTTAGAGTCTAGGTCATAAAAGGTGTCACCTCCTGACCTGTCCTCATTCCCAGTCCCACCCACTCTATCCTGTTCATCTGACCCAGGGGTTTTCCTTAAGTCATCTTGAAGTAACACCTCTACCAGGCGCTGAGTGTTGGCACTTCTCCCTGCCTTCAGCTTTCTAGAGGCACACAGGGCTTTCAATTCCTGGAATGAAAGCTCACTGTATCTAGAAGGCAGAGAGCCACTAGCATCTCCTTTAGCAGACATACTAAGTGTGGTGTGCTGTGGTGTTGCACCTACCTAACCTAGTGGGAACTAAACTCTCTTAGGTTGGAGAAAGGGTGTGCTAGACCCTTGACTTACCCAACCCTAAGTTCAGTAGAACTTACTTATACTAAGCTTGTATTGTATGTACCTAGTACTAGTGGTTTTTTAGTTAATCAATACAAAGATTTTGTTAGAAACGGGATTGCTGGTTGGCTAGGGCATGCGCCAAAGCCAGGCAGAAACCACCACTCTAGTCAGGGCAAGGGAGTTGCACACTGATGATAACCCCTGCTCGATCTGGTAAAACAATGCAGGCTTGAATCCTAACCGCTGCACACCAATGTGAGAAGTTGGCCTGGTATATGCTGTCCACTAAGTAAAATGGGCACCTTGCACCAGTCAAAACAACCCTTATAGTGATGTAAGAGGTCAAAGATAACCTTAGAAAGCTATCCAAGTGGTAGCTGTGGAGAGCAGCCTTCAGGCTTAGTCTTGAAGAAATGTTAAGCAGCTTGTTTTACCAGAATGCAACCTTATAGTACTGGTTAAATGAAAGGAGAACCACACAGTAGTTATAAAAATATGTATTTATTAATATAACACTACCTAGTACAACACAGTATCTCCTACATGGAGATAATCACAGAGCACACAATACTTAAGCACAGAAATGACAGTAAATAGCACTAATACTCAGTGTACAAACCATATACTAAGAAAGTGGTATAAGAACCATGACTCGAGTCAAGACAGTGTCGAGAGGATGTAGAATCGCTGGGACCCCAAGGAACCAGCCAAGGTGAGTAGATAGGGACCCGACGGAGGACGGGTGCAGTGTGGGAACACAACTGCGTGCTCCGTACAACTCCATGTGAAAGTCGCGGTTGGAGTTTTAGAGTTTAAGGACCCTTCCCAGTGGACTTTGAAGAAACCCCATGGAAGATGGAAGGTTGGAGAGCCACCCCACCCGTGGATACCGTGGTACCCAAGTTACCTATCCCACGGAAGCCGGGTGCATAGGTTTGAAGTGGTGTCGGAAACCGCCGTCAAACCTAATGGAGGACTTTGAAGAAGAGCCGCTGCTGGAAGGAAGAAAAGTGTCAGTTGGAATCCAAACGTGGATTCTTGTCGACGAGTACCTGAAAGCAGAGGGGACAGAGTCTGGGTCACTTGAGAGTGACCAGGGGCTCGGTAGCCGAATGCCCACCGATGTCGGGTGCTTGCGGTTGGTTGATGGAGTCCTTGACTCTGCAGCTGCGGGGACCAGGAGACGTTGAGGACGACCAGGAGCCGGTTGCTAGCTGTCCCACGAAGGATGTCGAGTGCTGAGGGGTCGGTGTGCGGCTGGAGCACCAACAAGCCATGGCAACGGCAACCCACGCAGAAGGTCAAGAAAGTGTACGATTCGGACCAGCAAGGTCCAGTACACTCACCACATGCAGGGGAGTCAGGGTGAGCCTGGAGCAACCAGGGGAGCCCAAGAAAAGCAAAGTTGACCCTCAATTGGACCCACAGGCAGGAGGCACAGGAGTTGTGAGAGGACCTTGAGTGGTTTCACCAAACAGCCCACGGAGCACTCAGTGCGAGGAGGTCAAAAATCTTGGTAGGAAATGGTGCCAGATGTTGGGGCTACTTGGAGCCCAATGCACTTGTTCAGGAAATGCCAACAAGCACATGCACTTGCAAATACACGCGGTGTACAGGGGTTCGGGTATTGCAGCCCCCACGAGGGATACTGGCTTCAAACTCGGTAAGAGGGCAGCTCAGGCCTCGAGGGACATAGAAACCCACCTCCTGTGTTGCTGGACCCTTCGGAGTCCGTAGGAGCTCAGGATCAGCAGTCCGGCCAGCCAGCTGTGTTGAGGTGCCTGCGAATGCAGTGGAGTGACTTCTTCACTCCAAGGGAGATTATCTTCAGTTGTCCTTGATGCTCCACAGGTCCTGCACAGATCCTGTATGGTGCACGGACACTGACTGTGCAGCAGACTGAGAGGGAGACAAAGTCGAGCCCAAGCAAAGTCCAGAGCGTCCAGACAGTCGATGTGCAGTGGTTTTTTGATCAGAATCTTGTCCACGTCGAATCTAGGGTCCTACAGCCAGGTAAGCCCTTAAATACCCACGGGAGAGGGTTGGAAAGATTCAGGGGACCCTCCCAGGGGAGGGTCTGGACGGGGGAGGTTACTTCCATGTCCTTTGTCCAGTTTCGCGCCAGAGCGGGAACAAAGGCTACCAGGACTGGTTTGAACTGGACTATGCACAGGGACACCAAATGTGCCCCTCATGCAGACTTTAAGTCGCTTGCAAGCGTACCCACCCAGCCCTAATACCCTAAATCCCGTCTGGGAGGTGGTCACACCTCCCTGTGACAGGATGCCTATTGTCCTGCCTCCCCCTGCTCAAGCTTGGCTCAGCAGCAGGAGGGCAGAAGTGGGTCTCTGGTCGGCAGCAACCATTTTGTGCTGTCTGGGACTAGAAGGCTGGTACCGGGAACACCGGTTAGCGGTGTGGGGGTATGATTCCAACATGTTCGACACCAAACAGGATAGGGTTTGTTTCAGCCATTTTAAAGTTGGTCATCACGCGGTCGCGTAATGCCCCTCTATATATGTTATATGGCTGCTTCACCGACATCCCAGGAGAATGGACTCCGTAGGCTGCAGGGGTGTCCTGCTCATGCAGGGGCACCCTCTCACTTAGAACCAAGCACCTTGCCCTCAGGATTGTAAAGGCCTACTATAGGGGGGACTTATAGGTTTTAAGTACAGTGACCCTTAGCTATAGTAAACCTATATCTTAAGTAAGTGGTGTATGCACCAACTTACACAGGCTGTAATGGCAGGCCTGTAGTTCCATTTTGCGTAGCCTCTCATGGGTGGCATAATACATGTTTCAGCCATTGGTAGGCCTCTGGGGTACCTATGCCCTATGTACTTGTGTACCAAATACTAGGGACTGACAAGGGTACCCCAGTATCCAATCTGAAGTGTACCTAGTACATAACACAACAGTTTAGGGAAAAAGCAGATAGACTGGGATCCTGATTAGCAGGATCCCAGTCAGACTAGTCAAAAACAGCATCACACCAAGCAAAAAAGTGGGGGTAACCACAAGAAGCAGATCCTACTTTCCTACACACCCCTTCACTTCTCAACTTACGCAAGAAACTGAAGACCTAGCTGTTCAATTAGGAGCTCCGCATGACTTACGTTCCTGCTCCAGTATCTGGATTCCCTCACAGGTGATAAGCTGCACAATACAATTCGACCTAACATAACATTAAATATGTCCGGACAAAACTGTATTGCTGCTGCACGCATTTTGAGTTGTGAGCCAGTGTTTACTAATCTGTATCCACACCTCCCCCCTGAGGAAGCCTTGATCTGCTCAGACCATAATACCCTGAGAGTAAAGTGCAGAAGGGGTACTTGGCCCAGTTGCTCAGAGTTCATAGTAAGTCGGGCCCCAGTCATCAGGAGTAAAAGGAGTCAACCCTCACTGTTGGGCCCAGTAGCCCCTGCATACCCTGTGGCCCTCTGGAAGAGGTTGTGACAGACTCTAGGTGCCAGAATGCATTGGAGTGAAAAGTATTTGCGTCTGGCAACTCAGTTCTGCAAGCAGCAACTGCTTTCTGTTTATGGGCAAGATGTACAAGCATATTGATTAATTCTTGTATCCACTGATAAGAATCTGGTCCTGACCTCCCCCAAATTAATGCAGTTTCTAGCTACCATGTTATGGTGCTTGAAAAGATTTACCACCTTCTCTCTTTGCCATATTTTAATGTTACTAGGTGCTTGTTATGTAGCTTATGTTATGGGCCTATATGTGGCTAATGGTATCAGCAAGGTTGTCACAAACCAGACTACTTAAGGCTGGCTTCTAAGGACAACACACATTTTGAGTTCTTTCCCACATTTGACCGGAACCGAGACAGACAGACAGACTACATAGGGTGATGAATTTAGTTTGGCTTAGTGAGCCAGGGGGAGAGCATTCTAGAATCAGTCATTCTGAATGAAAATATTAACAAGGTTCAGAGTGGGCGTGTGGGTCACATTGTATGGTAATTCAGTGATTGTTTAACGGTTCGAATACTAAAACAGCATACATTTTGGGCTACCTGCCTCCAGTGTGAATGTGTGTACTGGTTCTTAAATAGAGCACACCTAGCTGGAGAGGAATGGAGAACTGTACGGAGGAAACACAGGGCAGGAATAACAAGGAGGGGAAACAATTCATAATCATATACAGTGGAATAGGAGGGCAGCAGAAGAAAAGAGATACAATTGGTGATTGTGTACATGATAAATATGGGTCAGGGATTATACTGCAGTCACCTGAACAGTTAAGGGATCCATTGGAAACTCTGCAGATATCAGTTTTTAGTTCCTTTCTGAGCTGAAGAAGCATAACGATGATCCTAATATGGAGGGATATCATTCCACGTAACACACTCATAGATGGAGAAGACTTGCCACCTGCTTTTTCTGTGAATTTTTATTGTAGTCCATATGTTAGTCTTCTACTATCAGTGAATTTTCGTAGTTCATATGTTAGTCTTCTACTATCCTGGCTTCTTACCTTGATCAGCTCTTAAGCATGGAGTGCTGCATTGTTTGCCTCTACTCTTTACACGAAACAGAACTTCTTGAAGATGATGCAAGCTTGGAATGGAAAGCTACTAAGGGCCTGATCTATCAACACATTTTCCCCACTCTATATCTATGCGAAAATGCATTAGTGCATATGGGCCTAAGTTCTTTCAGAGTGCATGAAACATTGTCAAGTTCCTTCAGTCCTGAGAAATGTCCTGTGTCAGAAGACTATTTTCATCAACGCATGGGTTAACTTGGCGCCTCCTACGGAACAGTTGTTTCCTTCATTATAGAAGACCTAGGCTTGTAAACAGGTTGTTTCTGACTGCCTGCAACAGTTGAAATCCATACAAAACAGTTGCTTACCCTTTCAGCATATGCTCAGTCACTCTGAGCCAGCTGCACAACACAGCAACTTCAGTTGTGTCCAAAAGTGGATTTGCTGAACTGGTTAACAATGCGGAGATGGTGATCTGCCAAATAGCGTTGAAACATGCCAATTATCCTCTCACTTGACTACTCTATGGAATTCCCTTGCAAGCATGCACACTATCACCTGTAAATAATTGTAAATGGGATTGATGGTATTTTACTCTACTCCTGCCCTCAAGACTGTGCTCTGCAAATGTGTGCTTCTAATGTGGTTTCAATTTCTCTCTTCCATTTCAACCCTCCAGACTTGCATAACCATTTCTCATTAAAGATCTTCTTATAATCAATGGTATATTAAGGATGCAACAATGCTATCAACCTGGGTTGAGCGACAAAGCTGTTGGGAAGATTAAAAAATCCAGTGTTGAGGCGGAGGAGCCAAGGGAATATTGGGGTGCAGAGATATGCAAAACCAAGAACAGGTTTTTCACCACTTTCTCAGATGAGACCTTGCATAGGGTACCTGCTGTAAGGTAGAGAAAGCAGAGACATTTAGATACCTGAAGTGTAAATACTGCAGATTTGGGACTCTAAAATAACTTGTCATAAGATGAGACTTGCCAGATAAGGTTATTGTACTTTCGTAAAGAATTCAGGTAAAATACAGGTAAAGGCTTAGTATAAGCGATTGGAATACAGTATTCAGAAACACCAGGGTCCACACTGGGAAGTAATCATAGTTGAGAGCCAAGCATAGAGTTGGATACTAAGGCCTCATTCCAAAGGCTGAGGTAAAATGATGCGGAGAATTAGCAGTACCACAAGGTTTGCTTTTTCCCTGTTGCTGTGTTACCACATCTTTCTGAGTCCGCAGGTCAGAATCAGTGATACTGCACTCATACCACATTATCCACCCCCATGCCTTCGTTCCAAACAGCGAAACTTGGAATATTGGGTTTTTGCCCTGCACAATTTTCACCAGGTGTCAATTTAAGAAAATAACACCAGGAAAAAACATTGGGCATGGAATTTGCTCGCCAGCTGTGATTCTGGTTCGGAAGCAAACTCCTGTTTCACCTGAATCTGGATTACTGTGGCCTTTACAATGAGGTCCTAAGTTAAGACTAGAGTCGTGCACCAGGCAGGTAGACTGGAAGGCTTTACTTGCCGTTTTTACCTTCAGTGAATATGTATCAGTGTATGTAATTACTATTTTTTTTGATTGATTTACCTAATGTCATGTTTTGTGTGTTTTGCAAATACACTGTCTTGGTTCCAGAGAGCTGTGTGTGTAAAGAAATACTGTACAGGTGTAGTTAACAGCTATGATCTGCCCTTCCTATTTCTGCAGGTACAAGTTTGGGCTGGATGTCTCGGCCAGTTGCACAAGGTATGTGGATCAGGACCCCTCTCTCCAGCTCTGTCTGTGGCAGTCAGCCCCCACAACAAATACCTCGCGGTTGGGTACCAGAATGACGGGGTGAAGATCTACAGAGTATCAACAGGTAAGTGCTACGGCCAGAATGAGAGGATGCTTAGGAAATGTGTAAGCCAGGCAAAAACAAGGGCCTGAGATATGGAAGATGAATAAAAAAGAAGCTTGTACATCAGTCCAGGGTTTGAGTAAAGAAATAAGAAGAGGGAAGGGAGCAAACTGAAATGAGTTACAACAGGTCAGTCATGGACAAAAGATAACCGGGTGAGCAGGTAATATGCTAGGACTAGGGCTTGACCTGAAGTTACAATAGGATGAGAGAGAACTCAAACTAAAGAGTATAACCGGACAGAACTGTGGATATAGGATAGGGATCGAGGGAGGGATGTGTAAAGAGGGAGTGTTGTACTATTAGCGAGAACCATATATGGAAGTTGACAAAAGAGAAAAATTAACAATATGCCTGGGAAATGTCCTGGAAAAGTAAAGAGTATGAAAAGAAAGATAGTACAACAGATAAAAATGTAAAATGGACTAGAGGAACTAGGTAAAAATGTACTTCAGGCCAGGATATTTTTTTGTGAATATGAAAATAATATGGACCATTCATAACATGTCAGAGCTGGCACTATAGAGCAAGGTGACAAATAAGAGAATTTCTTCTGTATCTTGGCCCTCTACAGATGAATGTGCTTGTAAGGCCTGGAACCGAAAAAAATTGAAGAGTGGAAAGCTGCTTACAGACTAACTGAGCAGTTTATACCCTTTGTTTTATTATGTGTTCAGGACTTTTAGGAGAACAGATCTGTGTTTAATGGAGAGCCCCTTCCAGAACTTTGAAGTGCATTGTAGATGAGGTAGAACAGAGAGAGCAAAAAGAGTAAACCAAACCCGAACTGTAAATGAGAAACAGGTGAGTGAACAAAAGGGAATGCCAGGCAGTGGAAAAAGAAGGCAAGCCGAGACCATGAGTCAGTGAAGAGGAACGGTAGAAGATATTAAGAAAATAGTGACCCAGAATTGGGACCAGTGAATAGGATAGGGAACTAAAGGATAGAGGGTACAAAATATAAAAATGGGTGCTGAGTCTTTGGGAATCAATGAAAGAGAAGAGGAGACCACAGGTTAAAAGTGGAGCAATGAAGTTTATTTTATTTATTTATTTATTTATTTTTGGTATGTATAAAGTGCATAACTATCCACAAGGGCAGGAAAGGGCAAGCAGGTACATTCTAATAAAGAATATACTATATATTTAGAAAACTTTCATAGTAGAACCTGAGTATCAGAGGAAAGGTTAGAGGGTAGTGTATTAGTCTTGTAGATGGCTCTTGAACAGGTACGTTTCTAGTTTTCTTTCTGAAGGGGAGTAGGTTTTGATTGGGTCTGATGTTTTCAGTAGCTGGTTCCATAGTCTAGAAGTAGGCCTGGTTTAATGTCTTGTTTTTCTTTGTTTACAGAAAATCTAGAATGAGATGGAATTTTCTTCTTCTCTTTCTTTCCCAACAGCTTATATTATATTATATTTAAGTTAGGAAAGGAGATCAGTGTAGAGTGGTTTATGGGGAATGGGTATCACACCTTGTAGTATAATGCAAATATTGAAAACGTTGGGTTGAGTGTGTGTAACTTTGTGGCATGCCACAGTTTAATGGTTAAGAAGATGATCCTGATCTTGAGATATGAAATGAATGTAATCACAGCAGAGCTTTAGTCTCTATTCCCATTCTTGAGGATAGGATGTTGAAAAGTGAGCTGTTGGTAATGGTGTAGAACTCCTCCCGACAGGCCCAGATAGAGTAATAGACTGCCATCACCTTCATCCAGGATTCTGAGGATATTATCTCTGATTTGGTGTTACTTGGAGAGTGTCAGTTTATCTGCTGCATTTTGGCCTAAGCCGCAACAGGAAATTGTTCAGAAGGTTTCTTTTGGACATGTGGCCACAGAGCTGTTTGGAGTTGGAGTTTTCGACTATTTCATCTAAAAATGTAAATTTTGTGATGGGTCTCAGGTTGTGGAGGTAATTTGAGTCAAGGTGGGGTTTCTTAAGAAGGAGGGATTGTCTGGTTTTAAGTGCAAAGGTGAATGTTTACATGGGAGAGAATGAAAAGAAAAATAGTTTATTAGGGAGGTACTGGGGCAAAGTCAGGGGAATATAATTCCTGAGTAGGGCAGAAGAGGTATGGAGTTGAGAAGAGGGTTCATACAGGGGTGAGAACAGAAATGAAGAATAAGAGGGTAAAAAGGTCACGGCTACTTTCTGTTGGGTGAATGAAATGATGATACTAGCGAGCTTCAATGTGTCATGGCGTATAGTGCAAACATGATAACTAAGCTTCACTGTGTGTAATTGGTCACCAGTGTTCTTGGAATGAAAAGCAAGGCCACCAATTAATTACTTTACTGCTCGCTCTATTTCAGGGAGCCTGTTTGCCGAATGTGATATCCACGATATTGCTGTACCTGCCATAACATGGTTACAGGATGAGACGCTGGCTTCCGGGTGCAACAATAAGACTATACAGATCTGGGATGCAATTGAAGGACAGGCAAAGTGCCGACATATTTGCCGTGGGCACCATGGCCCAGTGCTGGCACTGGCTCACTCATCTCAACTCCTAGCATCAGCTTCAGGTAAAACCTAATGGTCACCACTTTGTTTCATTCTGATTTTAATGGGCATTTATACTGAACATTTGAGTTTGTGGAATTTTCTTTTGGCAGTTTTGCATATGTGCCAGTCAGCTTCATTGTATTTTGAAAAGCTAAGCAAATGTACATCACTGACATAAACCTATTCAGAGAACTTTCTCCCTATGCTAAAGCCTCACTGAATCTTATATTTTGAAAATCATTGGAAGATATTGCTACAACTGGGCTATGCTCCTAGCAACTGATTCTACAAAACCCTTTTTTAGCTACTGAGAGAACACATATTGTCTTTGGCATGGCCCATCGAGCTCTGAACACAGAGCCTGGCTTTGACAGGCCTCATTCCCAGCACTCCTGTACGCACTCCTTGTTTCAATGAATGGAGACAGTTCACAAAATTGTTCCAACTAATTTCAAAGATAACAAACCGGAAGTAGCAATTTAAAAGTAAGCTAGAAGGGGGATACAATGATTAGAAGTGGTTGGGACATTGTGAAAGTTAATTTGACTTTACTAAATAGAAGGAGTTCAACTTTAGAGCCAAATGCACCATGCTTTAATTGCAGTTAAGTGAACCACATAGGAAATATGTGAACACCTAACATAAGGAAACAATAGTAACTGAGAATGAAAACACACAATTTTGAATTGTGTGGACATTCTAAGATTGCTAGGAAACTTTGAAGTGCTTTTCAAGATGACAACCAAAGGTATTGAAACTGTCTTTTTTTTTGTTGCATTGTATAGTTTAAAAAAGAAGTAACAACTTGATCCCATCTTCAGTACCATTAATGTTATGGGAACTTAGAGAAGAGTTGGAGGACCAGGACATAGAAGTTTGTCAGGGCCTCCCATAAAAAGTAACCAATCCTGTGACCGCTCATAAATGTTATTGTAGATTCCGAATATGACACTAAAATAACAGTTGTTCCACGTACTAATTGTGAAGACGTGGAACCTGCTAACCTGTGTAATCCCACAAAAACGAAATCTCAGGTTAATGCCACACATGTGGAAGAAATCGTAGTTTGTAATCCTATCCAAATAGATTGTTGTGTACAATTGAATCAGACAATGGAATGTGATTGGGTAATCAACAGTGGACAGGTTTGTTCTAGCAAGAAAAATAATATAAAAATAATGAACCTAAGAAGACTTGTAGTTATCCTAGGAAGGCAGTAGATACCTCATTCTAATTATTGTACTGAAATATTGTAGGTATTAGAAAATGCATACCTCATGGTATAACATTTTGCTCATTTTCAAGTTAACAGTATTCAGCAACCTTCCCACAATACCAAATTTTAGTATCTATGCGATTCTAGCTATTAAGAATATGAAGGAAGGACACAGCTGCGGGTTAATCATATATGTATCGAACCTCCTTAATTAAAAATGTAAATCTAGTACTGCAAAATCAAATGTAATTCAATCAATTGTATTAAAATTAGTGATAAATTAATGATAGAGTATTCAAAGGTAGCTTTTATTGTTAGTGTATATCATTTGCCAAGATTATTTAAAAACAAGACCCTGTTAAGTGATATTTTCAAAACTTTGGAATTCATAATTGAGGACAGCTGTGAAAATCTTTTGACTATCCATTGGGATTTTAATAGTAACTTGTTTAGAAGTAAGTTAACATTATTGAGAGTTTGGAGTTAATAAATGTGCAAAGTATTCATTAGTTAGTTGTGCCTCAAAAACAAATTTGAAGCGAATGTAAAATACTTACGTTTTGTATTGTAAAAGAACTCTAAATGGTGAATTGTCAGGAGATCAATGACCACCTTGTTGGGAGAAAGTATCTGTACTAATGTTCAGATTGCACTTTGTACAAAAAGTGAGCAAATCCTCAATAAATTCAGTATCAAACCTATTTAGTATGAATAATGAGGCAACAGTTGCAACTTTCTTAGAAGTCAATCTAACAGTAGACGGAAGAATATGTTTGAATGAGCATTTATTTATCTCAGACAAGGCACTGTTAATCAATAATGCCTTGAGAAGAAGTAGTTAAGGTTGTAGCTTTGTAAAAGAAAGGGAAAGGTTATCATATAATATTGATAATATTCGAGTCACATTTAGTTGATATCCCAATCCTCAAACTAAAATTCCAACTTTTTCGGAGATTAGGAAAATTGACAGATATCTCTCGCTTCTGCAATGAGTTATGCTCTTGTGGAAAAGAGTTTTAGGAGGTAGGCAAATGTATCAAAGAATCCCTTACATCATGAGGTGATATTGTGAACTCCCGAAATCAAAAACATACAAGTATCAATATTTTACAGAGAATTAGAATTTATTATGTGCAATTTTTCTTCACTTCGTAATCATCAGCATCATAATAATAAATATGCAATTGATTAAAAATAAAATTAGGGTGAAAACTATAAATGTACTGCAAACATTCATCACACAGCCATAACGTATTAAACTAAAGTACCTAACTAAATTGCATTCAGCTATCTTACAACTTCATGTATTAGCTGATACAATATCATGCAATTTACCAAGGCTATGGACAGTTCCCTGCACAGTAAGTCTCAATCTGTTCTCTTGTTTGCAGCTTTTCTCTCCAGCAATAATTCCATGTGCTTTCCCCATCCCAGTTTCTAGGGTCTTCTCGTCTACTAGAGTATATTGCGCAAGTGTGGGCTCATTATAAACTCCGCATTTGGTACACGGACAGAGGACAGTGCTCTTGGTAGTTTATTAAGAGTCATGCAGAAGCCACTACTTTTGTTTAATATAAATTCCATCAGCATGAAACGTGCACAAGATCATCCTGCAAACAGACTTCAGCTACTATACAACAGAGAGTGGAAAATCGCTCTCTGGCTATTGCATCTCTGACTATTGCAATGTGAGCAGGGGAAAATAGGTTGTAACAAATGTAGCACATGCACACTTTGTTAGCTTGCACAAGAAATGAAGATAAGAAGCTCATGTTTAAAGGAACTATGCCTAACACATGTATGGTTAATTAATCGAGCACTCATACCCTTTTAGTGCATAATCGATGACTGTGTTGACATGCATTAAGTTATGTAACAAGTATAACATTATCTAACCTATATAAAAAGTGTGCTCATGCATAGCAAGTTTGGCAGCTACAACTTTTTCCAACTTTGGGGGCGATTACGATGTGGGGCGGACTTGTGTCCGCCCGACACCATCTCGTAAACGGGACATCCGGTCGGTGGTCCCGCCTGCCTCATTAGGATGCGACCGAACAGTGTTCGGTTGCATTCCGACATTTCCCTATGGGAGCATGCATTACGGCTGTAAACCGGCCGTAATACATGCTCCCATAAGGAAATGGGAGGTGTTGTTCATCCCTGCACCCTGTGGCAGGCACCTCAAGGTGCCTGCCATGGGATGCAGGGATCAACAGGGGGGAACCATAGGTCCCCCCTCGGCCCCCAACCGGAGGCCGCACACACAAGGGGGCCCTGCTGGGGGCCCTCAAACACACTTTCCGACATGGTTTCCATGTCGGACAGGCCGAGATGGAAACCATGCCGGAAACCGTGCATCATAATCCCAAGGGCGAAAGGCTCGCAATTTGGGATTACGAGCGGTTCCGACTGGCCCGTTGGAAGCCACCCTGAATGACCGGCAGGTTTAAATTCCGAACGGCTGGTGCATAATCAGCCGGTCGGAAATTGAAACAGACGATGGGGGTCAGAAAGCCTCCAACTAAAGGTCGGAGGCTTTCCGACCTCCATCGTAATATGCCCCTAAGTGTAAAGACAAAACCCATCCCTCTCTCAAGTTGAAGGGCTAATTCATATGTAAACATAAAAAATAACTGGTCATAGAAGGAAATCGTTGAAATCCTTTTAAGATGGAGTAAGAAATCAAACAGTAATATCATACAAAACATGTAACAAGAAGATAAATATATATTTGACAAGAATAGCATGACAGAATTTTCACCAGTCAATTCAGTTAAACACTAGACTCTTTTTGAAATGATTGTGTGAGAAGCATGCTCAAAATAGCCCTGATTATTATATTGGAGTGGAGAAAACATACTGATTTAGTGCATGGTGTTAATAAATTAAATCTTAAATGTACCCCCTCACCTCCAGTCACAAAGCTATTATTTCTACTAATGAAGATCAAACTGAGGAATATTGGTAGGAAAAGCAGTTCACCCCAGGGCACCATATCCACTATTACACAGAATATGAATTTGTCAGGTTGATCATGTAGTACTATCCCTTTTGGATGTAAAGAATCTCTTTTACATCCAATACATAAAAATGTGCCAAGTTCAACCCTACTATCTTTGGCGCATTACCAGTTCTCTTGATGAGAGGGATGAATTTGTCCCCCAATATGATGAGGCAATTGGTGTGAGGAACTACTGGATACCAGTGGCCTTGACACTTCCTCAGATAGTGCCTTGTTTCTCCTCCTGGTCATGCCACAGAAGAAAGTGCCCTCTTTGCTGTCATTATGCAGAGGGCCGCAAAAGTGCTTGACATGTACCCACTATGGAGGTAGAAACTAATTTTCTCACAGAGGTCCTCCAATCAGGCAGATGGCAGGCACCTACGAAACCTCTGTCGTCCTTCAACAAAGCCCTCCCAGATACCCTTTCTTTGGGCACTTGGGCAAAACCATGCCCTCGGCCTCCAGTAAATAGACAAATCGCTTATCACCACAGATGAGCCAGGGAACCAGGGAACTCTGACTTTCTCACACAACATCCTACTCCTTGGTGGTACAGGCATTTACATTTAAGGTGAATTCTAACGCCTTCCCAACCACCCCACCTGATCATGATTCCAAACACATTGAGGCTTTTGGCAATCATATGTTTTAATCAACAAACCTTGTTCTGCGGTCTGTTAATGCCAGCTGCCCTGTGAGAGATTCTGCCTGCAGTTCCGGACGATCTTCAGCCTCCCTTAACCCAGGCTATTCATGATGGACAAGGGCAGCAAAGTTTATAATCCACTGTGGTTTGAACACCACCGACTGCTTAGGTCGGGCAATTGGCACGAATGCGCCACTACGAGACCATTCCTGTATGAGGTATACAGGCTTCTCTGGGGATGTCCAAGTCTCTTTAATAGACCGCTATTTTATGACGCTCGCCTTTTTGGCCAGAAGGCAGACACAGCCCTGGAATGCTTTCACAGAATCATGACCAAAACATGCTCCTTGGGTCTGTTTGCCCCCACCAGAAAGTCCATCAACCATTTTGCTCCCTCCGTGGCTACTGTAGGGATTTCCGGTATCACCAATGTCAGACCCTGCCGTCAGCCCATCAGGGGCTCAACCTTTTGGTGACCATGGCTCATGAAGACAGTATTTGGACAAAATATCAAGTTAAAAATATCATGCTATAGAAATATCACAAAAATATTGTTTCTACAGAAATATGACAAAGAATATCGTCAAGAATATCGATATTTTGATAAGAAATATTGTTTTAAAAATATCATTGTTTTGAATATTGTTTTCATTATAGTTATAAAAATATCATTTTCAATTAATTCAATGCGTTTAAGTTAATATATAATCTTTAAGTGGCAATATGGTTAGACTAGTTGTTATTTTAACAATATAGTTTTTCATTTTTAGTGTTTCAGTAATTTATTTTTAAATGTAATTAGTAATTTTAAGTTTAGTAGCAAGTTGTTGCGTTTGTAGGTGAATGGGCGGGAAGTTAATTACATTATAATTAATTTAAATGTAATGATTTTTTAATTAACTATTTAATTAGTGCTCAATTATGTTAATTGTTTTACATTTTCTAATTGTTTACATTTTAAGGTAGATTGTAAATGTATTATTAATTGTATTCTATTAATGGGGATTATTTAATTGATTATTATTATTTTTTTAATTGTTACTCTACATGTTTGTCATTATTTTTATTTTAATGAATATTTAAATTTTAATAGTATGTTATATTTTAGTAGCAGGTTGTTGGGCTTGTAGGGGAAAAGGTTAAGATGATAATTAGATTACATTTAATTTTAATTGTAGGTATTTATTGTAAATTCAGTATTACATTTATTAGAAGTTATATTGATTGTTTGTTACATTACATTTTGTAATGTATTTTGTTAATTTAAATGTATATTTTATTTTATATTTTAATTATTTGTAAAATGGTATCTATATTGTTTTTTAGATTTTTGTTTTTAATATAGTGTTATTTTTTACGTAGTTTAATTTATTATTTTCTATTCTGTATTTCATTTGTGTTAATACTTATTTTGAGCTTTTATTATTATATGTTATTCTTTCAAAGTCTAGCGTTTTCCCTACTGTTGCTTACACTGGAGTGGGAATAGAAATCGAACCCCTCCTGGGTCCAGTGCTTTCCCTACTGTTGCTTTGACCTGTAGTGTGAATCGTAAATCTAACCCTTTTAAACTCCATTGCTTGCCCTACTATTGAAAAGAATGATTTTTTTTATATTTATGATAGCGTTTTTTGTTATTTTTTATAATAAATTCAGTGTACACTCTTAAGAAAATACATTTTACTTAATGTGTTACTTTTCTTTAAGTTAAGTAATTTTGTTGCTATATATGCATATATGTTTCTGATTTTTTTATTTATTTTACTGTTAGTGTTGAAAATATATTATAAAAAAATGGTTTGTTGAATATTTTAAAAGTTTTTAATATATATATATATATATTCACTCAAAAATAGGTATATCATTTAAATAAATATACTTTAAATAATTAAATAAACCGTATTTTACATTTAACGAGTGAAATGGTTAAAAATACACTATTTTAATACGATATTTATTAAAAAAAGAAACAATATTTTTGTAATTTACATTATATGTATAGGATCACCTTATTGTTGACAATGATATTTTTGACACAATATTTCTGTATACCGATATTTGTGGCCACAATATTCTGTCAGTTATCCCATAAAGACAATTTCTATGGCATCAGGGAAAACGTACAGGTCTGACCCCAGCCCCTCCATCTGCTGCAGCTGCGAAAACTCTTTAATATGTTGATCTCTTCGAGGAAAGGTGGTAAACAGAGATCTGCAGTCGCCTGAAGAGGCCCAACTTCACATTAATCTGTTAAAAATGCGGGCAAACGTACAATTTGCTTGGTGCTGAATGCCTTCCTGCCCACCATCAGAGGGAGAATGGTACAGGTGCTGAAGGACATCACTACAGCCATGTGGTATTGCAACAAGCAAGAGGGGTGGGGTCTTGGGTCCTGTGCCAGGAGGCTCTAAGCTTTTAGAAGTAATGGCACCGCCAGGGGATTTCCTTGGTGGTGAACCACCTGGCGGGCTGTGTAAATGTCAGGGCAGCATTCAAACTCGGCACTAGCGAAACATCAAGATCAGAAGAGATATCAAACTGTATTGGGGCATACAATGGACAGAAAATGGGCAGGCATACAGCATAGAACACATACAATCTCACACTCAGTAATTTGGGAAACTAAGCTGTAGTTGACCTCATACTGGAATTACACCCCTGGACAGGTACACAAATGGCTTCTTCAAAAATTGGCACATTGCTGGAGTGGATGTGGAATTATTTAATGCAATGCCCTAAATTGACCTGCTGTTTGAAAGAGGTGCTGGATAGCTTTGACAAGATCATGGACAATAAAGTCTCCCGTTTTTCAGAATATATTTTGCTAGGACTTCCTAATAGATTGATGTATCCTCTATATTCTCTTAAACGTAAACAGATCACCATTGTGTTGTGTCCAGCTACACAGATGATTCTATCTCTGTGGGGTACCAATAGAGCTCCGAACTATGGGACATGGCTGTACAAATTGTGGGACTTATTGGGCATGGACAAGATCTTTAGACACTTAAAATTCAAATTTCAAGATATATGGGCTCCCTTTATATCCTTGCTATCCATGTAATTTAGAGAACTACAGTACCCTCGTTATCTAAAATCTTAAATATCCTGCAGCCACCAACTTAAAGTTCTTTGTGTCTAACTGCAAAAGATAGTTGAACGTCAACTCCTGCCTATGGTGTTGTCCGAGTCGGTCCTTACTGCTCTGCAGTGTGATATACCCTGCCATGAGTGTTTTTTTTTTTTTTAAAACATCTTTTTTTATTAAATTCCGCTCAGTACATCAATCTTACACCAGTATTACAATAGATTCAACACATTTGTAAAAACCGTAAGCATAACATATTGTTCGTACTCGCACACCCAAGATCTTCTGATGCTACTACACACCTACTGAATGACGTTCTTCCCTTTATATGTACATTCTGCTCCCTTGGTGCTTCCTCCATACAAACTTTATATTCTTTTAAATTCCTCTGTACGCATTCCACCGCCCCCATATTTTGTCCCATTTTTGCGGGCAACCTCTGGCCGTGTATGTTACCTTTTCTGCCCCTGAGCACCAATCTAAGTCTCCTCCCATTCTCGGAGGTCCGGCGGTCTGGATGCCCCCCACCCTCTAGCTATATTCCTTTTCCCCACTATTGCTTCAATTTTGAGCCATATCGTTATATATTTGGGCCACTTTATCTCGCCCGTCACACATATTAGCCACCGCGGTTCCAATGGGACCTCCTCCTCAGAGACCTCCGCCATAATTCGTGTTACTTCCTTCCAGTAATTATGAATGTACCTGCACTCCCACAGAATGTGAAAGAAGGAGCCCATTTCCCCACACCCTCTTGCACAGTATTGAGCTGCACCTCGGCCCCACCTATGTAGTAATGTCCTGGAAGCATAAGACCTGTGTAGGATACGCAGCTGAATGAGACGGAACCTGGCTCTCACCACCACCTCGTGTGGACTCTGTACTGCCTCCTCCCAGTAGTCATCCTCCAGGAGTCCCATATCTAATTCCCATGCCCCTCTCAGTGAGTCAATCGGATTGGGCGAGTTATACACAAGTTTCCTATAAGTTAAGGAGGTGGCTTTGGTTACTATATGGTCAACTAATAATCTGTCTTCCAATAGGGCATACTCTGCTAGTGTCTCCCTCTCCCTAATATGTTTGCACAGTGCGTGACTCAGCTGCAAGTATCTGTATCGTTCTGTGTCAACCAGTTCGTATTCGGTTTGTAGATTCTCAAATGTCATCAGGGCCTGCCCCCTCCAAATGTCTCCCAGGCTCTCAATCACTAGTAATTTCCATTTTTGGAATCCTGCTAGGCCTCCCACCTCCCGCAGCTGGTCACTGTCCCACAAAGGAGTCTTCTCTGTCAACTTCCCCTCCCAACCTAGATGTTTGACGGCCTCTCGCCAGGCCTGCACCACTGTCTGCGTGTGCTGTGGGAGTTATGTTATGTCTTTCTTTGCTTCTACAATATTAGGAGTTATGTTATGTCTTTCTTTGCTTCTACAATATAGTGCCGCAAGATAGTCCCTCTCCCCCATCGCCCAATGGTCTCCCCGAAAGGCCAGGTCGTTGCGATCTGCAAATGCCCAGTCATTTACCACTATTAGTTGTGAGGCCCAGTAGTATTTTCGGATATCTGGAACTGCCAGCCCCCCTTCATACACCCCTCTCTGCAGCTTACACAATGCTGTTCTGGCGCAGCCTCTGTCCCACAGGAGTTTACGCAGTTCGCTGTCAATATTTTGGAACACCTTTTTGGGTATTTTATATGGGGTATTTTGCATGATGTATAGCAGTCTGGGAAGGGACCTCATTTTAAAAAGAACCGCCCTGCCCATCAACGATATCGGCAGTCTTCTCCAACATTCCACATCACTCCTCAGGTGCTATATTTGAGGGTATAGATTTCCTGCCAGGAAATCTTCTTCTGTGGTGGATATATTAATACCTAGGTATGTGAACGTATGCTTGACCACAAGTGGTGTTGTGTCCATCAGCCTCCGTGGGATATCCCCTTTCAAGGGAAAAATCAGGGATTTCCCTTCAGTTTATCGTATATCCTGAGTAACTACAGAACAACTGGAAGATGTGTAGAACCTGGTGTACTGATCTGTATGGGTCTGCCAGATAGAGGAGCACATCGTCCGCATACAGGGAGATTCTGTCCTCCTAATCACCACCTCCCACTATGCCTGTTATTATCGGATCATTGCGGACCCAGGCCGCCAGTGGCGCCAATGCAAAAATCATGGGGGAGAGAGGGCAGCCCTGCCTCGTGCCCTTCCTCAGAGGGAAGGAGCGAGATACCGCTCCGTTCACTTTTACTCGAGCCTTCAGGTCTTGGTATAGGATTTTTACCCATGCACAGAACTTTGGACCGAAGCCCAGCCTGTTCAATGTTTTAAACATATATTGCCACTCTATACTGTCGAATGCCATTTGTGTATCTAGGGAAAGAAGCTCCGCGTTTTCCATACAGTCAGTTTTAGTCCAGTGTAGCACCCCATACAGCCTTCTCAAGTTAAGTCTCGTTGCTCTATGCGGCATAAAGACTGACTGGTCCGGATGGACCAGATTGGTAATGACTGTCTGTAGTCTGGCCGCTAACGCTCTGGCGAGCACTTTCGCCTCGGTATTCAACAACGATATTGGTCTGTAAGACCCGCAGTTATCAGAGGGTTTTCCCTTCTTGGGTATCACTACTATTGTTGCTGTGCAGATATTTAAAGGTAGCTCCCCGCTCTCCCTGGATTCCTGATACATATTCAGCAAATGGGGTGCTATTTTATTCGCAACACTTTTGTACATTTCCACTGGCAAACCATTAGAGCCGGTTGCCTTCCCTGACTGGAGATCAGTAAGTGCATTAGCTATGTCCTCCACCGTGAATTCTTGGTCTAGTGTTGCCCTTTCTTCTTCCGATAGTGAGGGTAGATTTATTTCACTTAGCAGTTCTGCACAATCCGTTGCTGTGCGCTTAGTGGAAGAGGTATGTAGTGCCTTGTAATATTGTGCAAATGCCTCCACTATCTCCTCCCCTGTCCGATGCGTTATTCCTTCCGGCATGCGTATTTCCAAGACCCAACTGCGTTCCCTATCTCTTTTATCCAGCCATGCGATCAGTTTGTTTGCTTTGTCACCAATATCGTATAGTTTCCGCTGTGTTGCTAGTGCGTGCGCTCTTACCTTTCGCTCCTCTAAGTTTCTCAGTTCCTTTTGCTTTTGCTGTAGTCGATGCTTTATGGACTCATCCGAGTTTCTCCCCTCCCATGATTCTTTTTCCAACTGCCCTATCTCTTTCTCCAGCTCTTCTGACTCTCTTTTTTTGCTCTTTTTTATCTATTCCTATTTGCGCTTGCACGTACCCCCTAATCACTCCATGAGTGATTGTTAAGGTTGACTATGTCTACCACACAGTTATAAATCAGTGATCACTTTACTTGTTGGTGGGGTTTTGGGGGGAGAAAAAGGGATTGCTTGTTTTTCTCTCTTCTCTCTTCTCAATGCTTGCCTGGCCTATGGTTGTAGGTATTGTAGTGAGCTGTATTTGTTTAACATAAAAGTAATAAAGAAAATTGATCCATAAATGCCAGGGCAGACAAACACACCTGACAATGCCTAGTGGGTCACAAATTTCAGTTATGCCTGGAGGCGGTGTAGGGCATCTTCCAATAATGGGGAGAACTCTTGCTCGGTCTATTTGGCACTGCCAAGAGTGCTCAATTTTGCACTTTTGCGTGCTGGAGTTCCCAAGAAGACTGCCTTCCAGGGTCTCATTCTGCCTAGACTGGAGATCGGGGCTCCTGTATGCCTTCCTGCCACTGCCTCTCCTGCCCCAGCTTCTGAAGAAGTGCATGAACGACTGGACCCAAGTCATCCTAGTGGCACTGGATTGGGCCAGGAGAGTGTGTTGCCCAGAACTGCTGGGCATGACCATCTATCCTCTGATGAAGTTGCTGTTTCGGGAGGATCTTCTTTATTTAAATCACCTGTTGTGATGAGAGTTTTAAAAGATTTGTAACACTCGTTTCAGCCAAAGCACTTTGAACCACAGTGGGACTTGAACTTAGTCCTTACCTTTTTGATATGCACCTCTTTTGAGCCGCTGTACAGCTGGCCATTAAGGCTTCTAATGTTGGGGGGGCGTGGCCAACTGCCGGACATGGCGGCTGCGACCTAGTGGAGCTCCGGACCCGGGCTCAGCAATCCTGGCATTTACTGGTTGCACAGGGCGTACAAAGGTCCAGAACGGCAGGCACCGACACCGGAAGGCGGAGCGGACAGCTGGACCCGCTTTTCGGACTGCTGGTGGGGCGCTGTGGCGAGAGCCGAGGACCGGGCCCTGTGCGGGCAACAGAGAACCGTGCGGAGATCCTCGGCCCGCGAGGCGGGCAAGCTGGCCGTAGGACGTGCCTCAACTGGGCACTAACGGAGAGTGTGACCGGAGACCCCGACCCGGTAGTGGGAGTGTGCCGTTCCGATCGCGGAACGATTCCGGGCGCAACATCGACAGGCCGGAGGCGAGTGCAACAATGCCACAGTAGCGGGCCTTCGGACTGGAGACTACGCGAGGCCGCGGCTGCTGTGGGGCCTACGGCGCCTCCCTCCGGAGGCTGCGGTGAGTGCCGGCGCGTAAAGAGAGAGGGCGACTGGCACCTATGTGCCACAAAGATCCAAAGGCACAAGGTGTAGGGACCCCTGCGAGTGGCTGAGGAGGCATATACCCGGCTGGCCTACGCAGTAACTTCGAGACTGCGAGCAGGGGCCTGTACCATTGCTTAAGCTCCTGAGGTGTGCTCTTACTACAACTGTTACAAGTGGGAAGGGAAGTCCCTCCTAAAGCCAAAGGAGGCAATTGCTACACCTCTGACCCCATAGCGAGGTGGCCAGGACTGGGGCGCTGCGACACAGACGCTGTAATGGTGGCTCTGGACCGTTAACGGCTCGGCGGAGCGCACGGGCAGACAGACGTCGCTGTTGCCGGGGGACACAGACTACTATTCCTGCACAATAAACTTGATTCCAGCCCCGCAGGGAGCTCTGGAGTGGTCGGCCAGCGGCACTTAGTGGTGGCGACGCAGTGGCGGCGCTGTGTCTCTCATACCCTGGTGGGGTGGTCTTATCCCGCACTCATTGGCCCGGGCAAGCTGTAATGGGTCGCAACAGGGGAAAACAGCAGGACGTTAGCCTGAGTGCGGACCCCACTCACGGCCAGGACGACCTCGGAGAGACCTCACAGACGCCTAACTGCATACCGCCTACCCCGATGGCGGAAAATGCGGATAAACTGGATCTTATCCTGCAAGAGGTTAGAGACTCAAGGAAAGCCATAGAGCAACAAATCGGAGCCCTTACGACCGGATTCACGCTACTTAAGGCGGACCACGCGAAGCTAGCGGATAGGGTAAAGGATCACACGGTGGCGCTGGCGGATCTTTCTCCACAGCAAGCTCAGAACACGACCCACATACACCAGCTCCAACAGCAGGTCGCTACATTGATGGACCGGGTGGAGGATGCGGAAGGAAGGGCAAGGAGGAATAATGTACAGGTAATTGGGCTGCCGGAAAAAAGCGAGGGAGATGATCCAGCTCGATATATGGAGCAGTGGTTCCGTGACCATGTTGCTGCGGAAGGCCTCTCTACCCAATACTGCGTGGAGCGCGCACACAGAATACCCACGGGCCGACCGAAACCAGGGGCCCCCTATCGACCACTCATTGTCCGGCTGCTGAACTACAGAGACCGGGATACGCTACTGCAGAAAGCCAGGGAGAGGTCTCAGATTCATTTTGAGAATAGCAGGATTTCGCTCTACCCGGACTACATGCTGCTAGTCCAAAGACAGAGATCCTCCTTCATGGGAGTCAAGAAGAAACTGAGAGACCTGAATCTGAAATACGCATTGCTGTTCCCGGCCCGACTGAAAATTATATATGACCGGAAAACGCACTTCTTCGCCAGTCCGGGAGACGCTGAGGAATGGTTGGAGGTGACAGACCCGGCGGGGACCGGGGATAATGCTTCCCAGGGGATACAGAGCAGCTCTTCTCGAGTGGATACGTCAAGCATCCGGCGCAGCGGGCGGATACGCAGAAACTCCCGACGGACCAATCCCACGCCGCAACAAATGCACCAGGGCAAGCAACGTGCGATTGAGGCAGCCGCTGCTTTCAGAAAGCCTACATTGATTGAGGATTGAGGACTCCTCCACTTCGGACGGAACAGGGAATATATCGGACTCTGAGGGTAGCGTGGCCCTCTTCCCCACGGTGACCCCGCAGACGGGGGATGGTGTGTTCGGCTGACCACCAGAGGGAAGATGTTGTTCATGGACCTACCATAATGGACGTTAATATATCCTTTTTGTGGAACTATGTTATTGACGCTTTGTGTGGCTATTATTGTGATTTGTTAGCCCGGGTTTCAGTATAGATGGAGCTCGAGTTTATGCTGGAGTGCGGGTATGCACCCCGTGGATGGTGTTGGTAACGATCCCCAATTTGCTAATGCTGGTTTTGTTCAGGGCATAGTTTTGCTCACCATTTTTTGGTTTCTGGACCGGTACAGTTCTTCGACCGGACCGAGTATTGGGAAATATGGGGGGGGAAACAGTCCTATTATACTGTATACCTTGGGTTGGCTGTCTAGCAGCACATGTATGTTATTGCCTGTTATACTGTTCGCCGCGTTTTTGCAATGCATCTACCCAACACATACAAGGTAATAACGTGGAATGTTCGGGGACTGGGATCCGTGCATAAGCGTCATAGAATTCATGCTCACCTGCAGAGGCGCAAAGCACACATAGTATACCTGCAGGAATCCCACATGGTGGAACAAGAGGCGGTGAAATTACGTAGGAAATGGAGGGGGCAAGTCTTCTCCACTAGTTACTCTGGGTACGCACGGGGAGTCACCATCTGGGTGAGACACGGTGTGCCATTTCTGCCCCTAGAACAAAGAATTGATCAGCAGGGACGCTATCTATTTATACGCGGGTCCCTCGATGGTCAACAGGTAGTGCTAGGTAGCACATATGCGCCGAATTTTGAGCAGGAACGATTTTTAGCCACACTAAACCTGGCATTGGCCGGCTGGGAGATGCATCCCTGGATAATAGGGGGGGGACAATAATGCAATAATGGACGTTGATCTTGATAGGTCCCATCCCCCTTTGAACGGGACGGGGGTGATTAAGCAGGCGAAGGCGCTATGCAGTTGGGCAAAGGGATGGGCGGTAAGTGATGTGTGGAGAATGCGGCACCAGACGCACAGGGAATACTCTTTTTACTCCCCGGTACATATGCTACACACAAGGATAGATAGGATATTCTGCTCGAACATGATACCGATGCAAGTCACACACGCCACATACCTAGCAAAGACCTTTTCAGATCACAACCCACTCGAGATAGAGATTACGTGGGGCAGGATACCTACTCCAGTGCCTACATGGAGGCTCTGGCCACAGTTGTTGGAGGACACGGTTTTTCGGGCTACAATAGCAGACACTATTACCCATTATTTCGATGAGAACAGTAACACAGCCTCTAACGGACTAATAGAGTGGGATGCCTTTAAGGCGGTCATACGCGGTAAGGCAATAAGTGTGACAGTGGGCGCCAGGCAGGAGGTTCAAAAATCCCTAGTGGAAACAGAACACAAGATGGACAAGTTGGAACAGGAAGCAGTACATGACAAAGAGAAGCAGGTGCCGCTTCAAGAAGTGCGAATCAGGCACGCTGAGTTGTTAGAATCCCTCCGACTCATAGACTATCGGAGGTACACGCAGCTGTGCCACTCTGAGGCGGACAAGGCGGGGACACTGTTAGCGAAGATACTGCGAGATGACCCCCCCATAATTGTGATCAATGAAGTAGTTACCCTGTCGGGCGAATCAGTGCACACCCAAAACGACATTAATACAGCTTTCTGCCAGTATTATGCCTCATTATATAGCCAGCCAGTGGGTAGGGAGGAGGATTGCACAGATGACTTTCTACAGACACTGTCCTATCCCCAAATGACAGCGGAAGCTCTGGAAGGACTGGCAGGTCCCATCACTGCAATGGAAATTAAGATAGCAATAAACGGGCTCCCGCGAAACAAAACGCCGGGACTAGATGGGTTACCAGCGGAATTTTACACTACCTTTACGGACTCACTCCTACCCAACCTAGTGCACTTATATAATACGGCGCTGAAGGAAGGGGCACTACCCCTTACCACAGCGCAGGCACTGGTGGTCTCGCTCCCGAAACCAGGTAGGGACCCTGCGGACATGGCGAGTTACCACCCACTGTCATTACTAGCGACGGAATATAAGATACTGGGCAAAGTGTTGGCAAATAGGATTCTGCCCCTTCTGAACAAGATGATCCACATAGATCAGACAGGTTTCTTACCGGCTAGGAGCACATCTCTGAACACTAGAAGGCTGCACCATCTCATGTTGACTGCCCCGGAGCGCTATGCTCAGGCGGGATGCATATCGTTAGACCTACGTCAAGCGTTTGACACATTGCAGTGGGGGTACATGTTTAAAGCGCTGACTAAGTTTGGGCTCCCAGAGGGGTATATTAAATGGCTTAGATTGTTGTACGACGCACCTACTGCCCGCGTTCGAACGGGTGGGCATATGTCGGCAGAATACCCGATATTTAGAGGGACGAGGCAAGGTTGCCCACTTTCACCACTATTGTTTATATTGGCGCTGGAGCCCCTAGCGATACGATTACGTAGAGATACACGGGAATTGGGTATAGAGATAGGGTCTGCAATACACCTTTTCTCGGCATATGCGGACAACATTGTCCTTTACATCAAAAACCTTAGGTCAGATCTGGCCCCCACCGCATATATGCTCAAAGGTGGATATATGCTCCACCTTTGAGCATATATCGGGATTGGCCATTAACCCAGCGAAGTCCCATGCCTTTTTCTTTCGTGAACATGACGCACCCACAGAAATTACATTTGGATCCACGTCACTAAACGTGGCCCCGCATACGTTCAAGTACCTGGGCATTCATGTATACAGGGCCCCTGCTGACACGCTGGAAGGTAACCTTAACAGAGCAATTAGTGCCCTGCGTTCTAGCGTTGCATTTTGGACCACGCTACCACTGTCGGTGATGGGCAGAGTGGCTATAACGAAGATGGTGATTCTCCCACGATTGATTTACTATTTCACGAATCTGCCTATACTGGTCCCTCAAACTACCTTTAAACTCTTAAACACCTTACTGATTGACCTTGTCTGGGGGAAGGACAGGAGAATAATAAGTCTTCGTAAGCTCCAGCTAGGTACGAGAAAGGGGGGGTTAGGAGTGCCGGATCTTAGAGCGTATTACTACGCCTGTCAGTTGCAATGGTTATCTTATTGGACGGCAGGGCGAAATCTGCAAGAAATTGGGTTCACGGAGCGTGATATAAGTAATGGGGCCCTACACACACTGCTCTTACCAAGGAGCAAGCCCCCTCACCATCTTCCACCCTTACTACATATAGCTCTGAAGTGCTGGAAGGCGGCGCTACAGTACACAAACTTACACCCGGCGTATGCCGGCAACATCCCCTTATTGGGTATCCCACTAGCAGTCGGGAGGATAACAAAACGTACAATAACGCCTTGGTTGGAAGAAGCAATTAGCACGGTATCCGACTTATTTAATGATGGGCACTTACTGGATCATGACAACTTTGTCCGAGAGACGGGGGCACCAGGACACTTGTATATGGTCCATGCGGCACTAACACATTATGTCAAAACACATTGGGCACCACAAAGGCAGGAACCCACCAACCACGAACTGATTAAAGCACTATATTATATGGGCAGTGGGAGACACCTGATAAAATGGCTATATATAGGTATTCGGGCGCATACAGAGATCGACCTTCTTCCATTACGCACTGCATGGGCGAAAGACATAGGAAGGGCCATCGAGGACAAGGAATGGGAGCGAATCATAGAACAACCCCGGAAAACATCCCGTAATGCTAAATTTAAGTTCATCCAAACAATGATTTTACATAGGGCATATCTCACCCCACACAGACTAGATAGGATGTTCCCGCAGACCCAACATCACTGCCCGAGATGCCATTGTGAGGGAGCTGACCTAGCCCACATGGTATGGTCTTGCCCGAGTCTACGAGAGTTTTGGGAGGCGGTTAGAGGTTACACGCAAGGAGCTACACATAGGACCATATCTACACTATGGAAGACTGTCTTCTGGGTCTTCATAGGCCACACACCAAATACAAAGTACAATACAGATTTGTAAACCTGTCGCTGCTGCTGGCAACGCGGGCAATTACAATGCGTTGGAAGTCCAAGAACCCCCCTTCAGCTCGTGCGTGGTATAATGAACTGATCCGCTGGGCAGTGCAGAAAGTGCTGAAATCCGGAGGGAGGAGGCTAAGGGCCTGCGTAGGAACCTGATAGCACTAGATTGGGACATTATGTTAGAAGCCCTGAAAGCACAAGACCTGGACTCTATTGCCACCCCAAAGGGCACCCAGTAGAGCCAGATGGAAGAGCAACTTATAGTAACGCCCCGAACGAGGTACATGTAAGCAAACGTTGGGGTACTACGAACAGGGTCGACATATATGTATGGGTAAATTGCAATAATAGTTAATTGTATAGTGCTGCTGTAAGCTAAGCTACCATTCTGGGCCATAAGTATACAAGGTAGATTTATATGTCAACAAAGGGACTGCAGGGAGGAGGGAGGAGGGGTTTTGTTGGGGGTTTGTTGTTTAGTTTAGTAGTAACCTGAAGCATGAAGAATTGTGAACTTCGATAGGGACTGGAAGCTGTGAGGCTTACGAATATGGGATGTGATAATTACTATGGGAAATGTAGTACACTGTAAGCGTGTATATATGATTTACAGCAAAGACATTCGTTTACTTCTGCAACGCAAAGTAGTTTCCCATGCACTTTTGTTCAAAAGTATCATCCCACACGATTTATGTACAATACAAGATTATGTCGATAAAAGAAGTAATAAAAATTTGTTTCCAAAAGGCTTCTAATGTTGAAAACCGTTTTCTCATTGCCATTACATCGGCTCGGTGTGTGAGCGAGGTGCAGCCATTTTCTTTAGTCCACCTTATACAACATTCTTTCCAGATGAGCTGGTATTGATGAACTGAGCTTCCTTTCTACCAAAAGTGGTCACTCACTTTCAGGTCGAACAAGATATCTCCCTTCCAGCATTCTTTGCTCTGCCTCACCCTTCGAAAAAGGAAGAGAGACCCCGTTGTTTGCATGCTAAGAGAGCACTCCGTTTTTACCGGGAACTCATGAAGGAGCATCAGGTGGACAATCCGCTCTTTATGGAGTTCTCTAGGGCAAAGAAAGCCAGAGCAGTGCAAAAAACGGACCATCTTCCCATGGATTATTCTATGCATTAAGATCTGCTACGTGCTGGCTAAGAAGCAGATCCAGAAGGCTTACGGGCTCATTCCATTAGAGCCAACACTGCTACCATTGCATTGGCAGGTGGAGTGCCTCTCCTAGACATTTGTCAGACGCAACGTGGGCGTCAGTACACACACTCATGAAGCACTACTGCCTAGATAGTCAGGTCTGTCGAAAGGGGCAGTTCGAGGCAGGTTTGCTGTAGATACACATGCTTTGCATACTCCTGCCATCTAGTGTTGGGGCCGGATGTTTGTAAGTTGTTGTTGTTTTTCTTCGAAGAAGTCTTTCCTAGTCACAAGGTAAGGTGACTCCTCCTTTCGGTGATAGTGCGCATGGGCATCAACTCCATTGTTAGATTGTTTTTCTCCGCCATCGGGTTCGGATGTGTATTGCTGCGCTCCGGTTCAAAACAGTTTCTCAAGTTCCCCTCGACGCGCAATCCTCTCTACCTAGACGGTATTGTTTCTGTACTCGTTCCACTTCTCCGCATATCGTTTTCGACATCGGAATCGACCTTCGATTGGGAAGCCTCATGGACGGCCTACGAGGCCTAACCCAGCTCTCCGTCGATGGATCGGACTCTGTTTAAATTCTGCCCTCAGTGCCACGCGTAGTATCCGCGCACCGACTCACACAAAGTCTGCAACTTGTGCTTATCACCCGAGCACAAGTAAGAAAATTGTGACGCTTGCCGATCGTTTCGATCAAAGAATACTCTTCGCGATCATCGGGCTCGACATCGGGAAATGCAGCGTGAAAGTATTGAGGACACGCCGGACATCTTCGGTGAAGACTCCGGCCAGGAAGATATCGAGGCATTGGCAGCAGAAGAGGAGGAGGCCTTCTCCAAAGAAGACTCAGGCTCGGAACTCGATATCGACCTCTACTCCGGGGAGCTGCCGCAGGGTCAAGGTGACGTGAGTACTGAAGACCCCTTGCCCCCCACAAACTGTCCCGAAGAAACATAAGGCTTCGGCACCAACTCTGCCTTCTGGCCAAGGTCTGCACCTAGACGACATTTCAGATGCCCCGCTCTTGGGCCCGGCACCGAAACAACCTGTCCAGCTTTCAGGCTCGGTACCGAGTCTACTAAAACCCTCCTCGGAGCCGAAAGCATCCGGTTCCAAGCATAAGTCCGGCTCGGAGCCGAAATCCACTGCGCCCCAGACCAAGCAACCTTCGTAGCAGAAACCTTCCGCACCAAAAGGTCAGCCTCCCTCGACGCCGAAAGCACTGGCACCGAAAACTTCGGCACCGAAACCTAAAGATGCCCCTTCAGATCCGAAAATGGACATTATTCTATTACCACACGATCCAAACTAAAAAGACTGCATATCAACCCTGATACTGGTCATATCCACATAAAACCACCTCACAAACGCAAGCTTCAAGAAGAGGAGGACACTTCTTACAAGATCCCCTTGAAGAGAAAGACTGTGGCTACAAGTCCTTTTCACTTCCCATCACCCCCACCTCCAGCACCCCTGTCACCTCCTGAGAATCCTTTGCAGATTACACCTCAAGATTCTCCTCAATCTCATCATGACAACGATGATGCAGATGATGGGGGAATGCCTATCCCACTAGATCCATGGATAGATTACACACTAGATCCCCAGGTGACACTGATCCAGACTTGTACCCAACCAAACCATCTCCTCCAGACGACAATGCATCACACCATGAGCTCATTGTCTGGGCTGCACATTACCAGGGGTAGAGCTCCATTAATAATCACTGGAAGAAGATATCTTATTTGAGACACTAGCATCCACACACAGATCGTCACAATCACTCCCCATGCTTAAAGGCATGATGCGGCATGCTGACGAAATCTTTAAAGACCCAGTCAGAGCCCGCATCTTAACTCCTAGGGTGAACAAAAAATATAAAGCTTCTCCTACAGACCCTATCTTTATTAGAGGACAATTGCCCCTAGACTCCCTAGTGGTATCAAACGCTCGTAAGCGAGCAAATTCTCAATCATCAGGAAACGCTCCTCCACCGGATAAAGAATCCAAACTAATTGATGCCTCTGGCAAGCGAATAGCTGCTCAGGCAGCAAATCACGGGCGTATCACAAATACCCAGGGCCTTTTAGCTAGGTATGACAGGGCACACTGGGACGAAATGGAGCAACTTCTCCAATACCTCCCAGATGAGCATAAGGCTGAAGCTCAGGACTTAGTATATGAGGGCAAGCTCATTTCTAATTCCTCGATTCGATGTGCTCTAGATGCTGCAGACACCTCAGCTAGAGAAATTAACACCAGCATCATACTTAGGAGGCATAACTGGTTAAGGATCTCAGGGTTCAAACCTGAGGTCCAACAAGCAATCCTTAACACACCCTTTGATAAGGAACACTTATTTGGCCCTAACGTTTACCAGGCGTTAGAAAAAATGAAGGACACTGACGTAGCTAAATCTATGGGAGCACTTCAGACTGCATCCAACAGAGGTTCCTTTTGTCGCTACTTCTACAGAGGAGGGTCAAAAACAACATCCCCAGATCAGAATACCTCCACTAACAAGGGTAACAACCAGTCCTCTCCCTCCAGAAGATTTTTTCGAGGAGGTTATAGAGGCAACAACTTTAAAGGTAGGGGTAAGGGCAACACACATAGAAACTCTCCTTCCCCCAACAAACAGTGACTTGCCCACGCTTCCCCCCCGATTACACCACACCTGTCGGGGGAAGACTTCACCAATTTCTCCCCATTTGGCAGTCAATAACATCGGACAAATGGGTTCTTGGGATTATCCAACATGGTTTTTGCCTGGAGCTTACCACCAATCCCCCAAATATTCTGCCACGGCCTCACAAGTTATCTCCGGAACACGTCCACTTGCTAAAACAAGAGGTCCACTCCCTTTTACAAAAAGGGGCAATAGAGCCAGTTCCCATACAGTGCCAAGGCTCGGGGGTTTACTCTCTGTATTTTCTCATCCCCAAAAAGGACGGTTCCCTAAGACCTATTCTATATCTTAGAGAGCTAAACCACTACATACGGTCAGAACATTTTCACATGGTCACACTTCAACAAGTGCTCCCACTTTTACAAAGAGCAGACTTTGTCTACTCTGGATTTAAAAGACGCATATTTTCATGTTCCAATTCATCCAGCTCATCGCAAATACCTACGATTTGTCATAGCGAACAAGCACTACCAGTTCAAAGTACTCCACTTTGGAGTAACTACAGCGCCCAGAGTTTTTACCAAATGTCTGGCAGTAGTTGCTGCTCACCTCAGAAGACAACAAATCCATGTCTTCCCCTATCTGGACGACTGGCTCATCAAAGCCAGTACTTACCACAACTGTCTCCAGTACACACAAACCACAATAGATCTGCTTCATCAACTGAGTTTCACCATCAATGCACAGAAATCACACCTGCAGCCATCACAGATGCAGACTTATCTAGGAGGTACTCTAGACACAGTCAAAGCCGTAGGCTCTCCCACTATAGCCACAATACACAACATTCAAACTGCCATTCTACAGTTTCAACCCAACCAGGCATTAGCAGCCAGAGTGTTCATGCAATTACTGGAAATGATGGCCTCCTGCATCGCAATTGTACCCAATGCGAGGCTTCACATGCGCCCCCTACAAGAATGCTTAGCACGTCAGTGGAATCAAGCACAGGGTCTATTGACCAATCTAGTGTTGGTAGACGGCCGCACCCAGCGCTCTCTCCAATGGGGGAACCCACAAAACTTATCAGCAGGTCGGCCTTTCATCGACCCTTTTCCACAAATCGTGCTCACAGCAGACGCATCTCTAACAGGTTTTGGGGGCTCATCTAAAAAATTACACAATACAAGGCATATGGAGCAACAAGCACAGCACTCTCCACATCAGCTATCTGGAGCTCTTAGCTGTTTTTCTAGCGCTAATAGCTTTTCAGACTCAGCTAGTAGCCAAAACTGTCCTAGTCCGAACGGACACCATGACAGCAGTGGATTATGTGCAGAAGCAAGGGGGGACACACACTCTCCAACTGTCAACACTCGCTCAAGCCATTTGGAAGTGGGCGATACATCACAAGATTTATATTCTGGCAAAACACCTCCCAGGAGTAAACAATCAAATTGCCGATCTCCTCAGCAGGAGAAGACAACAAATTCACAAGTGGGAACTTCACCCCCAAGTTCTACTTCCTTACTCCCAACAGTGGGGGTTTCCACAAATAGACCTATTTGCCACAGCCGAAAACCCGAAATGCTCAAACTTCGGCTCCAGGTACCCACACCCGCTATCAAAGGGCAATGCCCTATGGATGAACTGGTCAGGAATATTTGCCTGCGCTTTTTCGCCTCTCCCGCTCAATCCATGGGTGGCCCAGGCAAACATCTCTCACACTAAATCTAGTAGCTCCCACATGGGCTCGTCAACCATGGTACACCACTCTGTTGGAGCTGTCTCTGGTTCCGCATCAAAAACTACATCTAAACTCCAGTCTCCTCACACAGAGCCATGGAGAAATCAGACATCCAGATCCCAAAGAGCTGAATTTAGCGATCTGGCTCCTGAAGTCATAGAGTTTGGTTATTTTAATTCACTACCAGACTGTATGAATATTCTAAAAGAAGCAAGAAGGCCTACCACCAGAGTGTGCTGTGCAGCAAAATGGAAAAGATTTGCTGTATATTGCAATAACCACAAAATCAATCCTTTAGATGCTTCTATACAAAACATTATTTGCCATCTGTTACATCTGCAACAATCAGGCCCCGCTTACACGTCAATTTGTTTACACCTTGCAGCAGTAGCTGCGTACTTATAAAATAGACAACGTTTGTTATTATTCAAAGTCCCAGTAATCAAGGCCTTCATGGAAGGCTTAAAAAGAGTAATACCACTGAGGATTCCCCCTGCCTCAGTGTGGAATCCTCAGTGGTATTCCAATTGTTCTCACAAGGCTCATGGGTCCACCTTTTGAACCATTACACAAGTGCCCTTTACAGTTCCTCTAATGGAAAGTTGCATTCCTCATTGCTATCACATCCCTGAGGAGAGTTGGTGAGCTACAGGCATTAATGTTGGAAGAACCTTTCTTTCCGCTACATAAAGATAGGATAGGTCTCCGTACCAACCCAAAATTCCTTCCCAAGGTAGTTTCTGCTTTTCATATAAACCAATCGGTTGAGTTGCCAGTCTTCTTTCCTCAACCCGATTCTGTGGCAGAACACGCTCTTCACACACTTGATGTTAAGAGCTTTACTATACTACCTAGATTGAGCAAAAGACTTTCGCAAAACAAAACAACTGTTTGTTGCATTTGCTCCACCCCACAAAGGCAATCCTATTTCCAAATCTGGTATTGGCAGATGGATTGTAACATGCATTCAAACTTGCTATATTAAAGCTAAAAGAACCTTAACTATACCCCTTAGAGCGCATTCCACTCGCAAAATAGGGGTGTCAGTGGGCTTTTTAGGCAACATCCCTCTAGCTGACATATGTAAGGCAGCTACATGGTCTACACTGCACACATTTTCCAAGCACTATTGTGTAGATGTGTTAGCACGTCAACAGGCTAATGTAGGCCAAGCAGTACTAAAAACACTGTTCCAAACAACTGCAACATCTACAGGTTAGCCACCGCTTTGGGAGTATACCGCTTTATATTCTATGCAAAGCATGTGTATCTACAGCACACATGCCTCGAATGGATAATGGTACTTACCCAGTAAGCATCTGTTCTTGGCACGTAGAGCTGTAGATTGACATGCGCCCACCCGCTTTCCCGGGTACCTGTAGTTGTTGCAGTTCTTACATTTTACACTCATACGCATGGACATCTCTATACTACACTTGTTTACTCCATTCTCACCCTCTTGCGGGAAAACAATCTAACAATGGAGTTGATGCCCATGCACACTATCACCGAAAGGAGGAGTCACCTTACCTCGTGACTAGGAAAGACTTCTTTGAAGAAAAACAACTTGCAAACATCCGGACCCAACACTAGATGGCAGGAGTATGCAAAGCATGTGAATCTACAGCTCTACATGCCAAGAACAGATGCTTACTGGGTAAGTAACATTATCATTTTGCCTATTTAGTCCTGGAGGACTTTTTGGTCTGATGCCAGTTCACAGACCCACCATCTGGGGAGGTACTACTATGGTATATATTTACAAGGTGTGCAGTTTGTGGTTAGAATTATACATCAGAAGAACAAGTTGGTTACCTTAGGTAACGCGCTTTCTGGTGGATATTCTCTCTAACCATAGATTCCTCACTGACCCTTCCACCTCTCCGTTCTGAGAACTGGACTCTTTCCCATCTGAAAATATCCAGATCTCGAGATCTACACACTGCATGTGCCAGTCTGCTTATGGACTCTTCATCTGAATGTGCCTAAAAAAGTAACTGACTGAATATAGATTTTCTAAACATTTGCTCCTGCTTGCTGGCAAGTAGAGCCATCACATTCTGCAACATTTTTGCGTTGCCCTGGAAGATCAGTACCACATGTAGGCACCACCCCGGTTTTATCTTTGTTTTCTTCCACATCCTCAGGCAACAGTTTATCATGACAAATTGAAACTGTTAATGTGTTGAAATTACTGGGATTTTTTTAACAGGTGCCCACATCACGGAATGGGGAGTAGGGAGGGTGGTGAAGAATCTGCAGTTAGATAAAATATCGACAAGAAATAACATTTCCTAAGGTAATAACTTGATCTCTTGATGCATATGTCTAACCACAGATTGTTCAACATTAGAATAAATACCCAAGCAGAACCTCTGGAAAGGTGGATGGTCCGAGGAGTACACTCATAATAAAATGTCCTGCAGAAATGAGCGGGCAAAATTACCCTCTCTGGAGAATAGTGTTTGTTAAATGTTCACGAGCACCCATGTAGCAGCTTGGTAGATGTCTGGCACAGGAACACTCATCAATGCTTTTGTGGTGTTTAGCTCTGGTGGAATTAGTTCATACACACCAGGGAGGATTTTGTATTTGGCCAGGGCATAGCTTGTCTTAATGTACAGTATGATCGATCTTGAGAGAGTTCTTTCTGTACTTCCTTTCCCTTACCTCATGCTTGTGATATAAAAGCAGAGGCGTCTTCTTGGGTCAAACTGGTGAAGCCTTTCCTTCTCTTTTGAGGCATGTCAGAGCGAAAAATGCAGGGTGATGGACTGACCCAGGTGGGAAGACAATACAATGTTTAGCAGAAGGGAAGCTTGGGTTCTCAACACAAATTTTTCAGGAAAGAAAGTGGTGTATGGAAGTTGCACTGACAGTTCCGGCAGTTCACTGACATTGCGTGTAGAAGTGATTGTAATAAGAAAAGCTATATTAATGGTAAGGAGCGTAGAAAACAACTGCACATGGGCTTGATGTACACGTCAGAAACATGAGGACAAAGTTAAGGTCCCATTGAGGCACAATGAAGGGGTTTGGTGGAAACATGAGGGTTAAACCTTTTAACCACATCATCAGGCAGTCATGAAAAGGGCGAGAGGGCCGACATATAATCTTTACCTATGTCCACTGCAGGACTTTGCAGGGCCAAAGATAAGAGAAACGATAAAACATCTGACAACTTAGGCTACAGGGACAAGCTGACAGTCACTTCACCAGGTTACAGATTTATTCCTGTGGCTAGAATAATGGACCTAGTTGAGAGGCATCCGGCCACAAGAATTGCATCAGCTACTTCAGCCAGTAAAACATTGTTGCTTTCAGTCTCCATCCAAGAAGAGGTAGATTGGGATGTAGGACACTGCCCTTTTACTGAGACAGGAGGTTCTCCTGAAGAGGTAGAAGGATCAGAAGGCAAATGCTCAGGCTCAACAAATTGTAGTACCACACCCTCCTGGCCCAGGCCAGGTCTATTAAGATGACTTGGGCCACGTCTGTTCTGACCTTCCTAAGAACTCGAAGCAGGAGCGGTAGCATTAAAACATGTAAAAGGAGCCTGTACTCACTGTAAGCAGAATACATCTCCTAGGGATACTTTTAGTGGAATCCCCAGCATACAGTAATCAAGACACTGTGCCTTCTTGACGATGACAAAGAGATTCTGTCGGAGGGAGCCACACTAGTTGAAAATGTCCTGAGCTTCCCTGGGATCAAGCTGCCATTCGCGATGTGCCAGCCGCCACCTCCTGAGTTTGTCTGCTCTGCATTTAGAGACTTCACAAACCTGATTTGCCGTCAGGGAGATCTGTTGTTGGTCCAGCCACCTCCTTAGGTGCAGTGCACCCGACACAAAGCTCCGGGAGGGCCCACCAGTCTGCTTCTTCATGGTTGTGTTGCCCATCAGGGCTTGCATGTGCCTTCCCCTGATAGATGGGTGAAAGGCTTTCAGGGCCAACCAGATGGTGCTAAGCTCCAGGAGGTTGATGTAGAGTTGTTGATCCACTGGAAATCATAGTCCATGATCTCCACCTTTCCCAGATCCCAGAATACCTCTCCATCCAAGGGATGAATCATTTACTACTACTGTGAGGACCAAGTGGAGCAGGGAAAGTGGCCTTCCTTTAAACAAATTGGTTTTCACTTGCTGTAGGAATCTGGCTCTGTATATACTATACCGAAGTAGGTTATAGTGTGCAAAGACTCCAGTGGATCCCCAATGTCATGTCTTTTAGGATAGTCCCATCATGTATACATACATTATCCCATCCACACGACTATAACGATTCTAAACAGGTGACCTTTTCCCTAATAGCTTGCTCCTGTCTCTTCGACACCAGGCTCTTAGTCTTCTATCAGAATCCCTGTACCTGACGTCCATAAACATGTACCCAGGCACTGCAGATTTATTCTGTATAAGGGTCACCACTTTTTTCATCCTTGGCCAACAGCCAGCTGTGCATGATCGCACTTGTTTAGAAAAGCATTGGTGATTGTTTTTAAAACATTTAGGATTGTTTTCAAAACATCGATAATTGTTTTAAAAACATATTGATTCTAGAAAAAACCCTGGAGGGACCACTTTAGTATGAAAGACCCTCACTCCCCCCCCCCCCTACAAATCAGAGGAGAATTCCTTCCAAGCTGTGACGGGGGTCCTGCATGCTGAATCTTCGACAAGCAGTGGTCTGGCATCCCTTGCGGGCTGTCATCCTCGAAGCAGAGAGGGGGTCCTTCATTCCCAACCATCAGGTGAGGGGGCTGGTTCATCCCTGGGGGTTTCTTGGCTGCAGATACACATAGCTATATACGCATATACACCTACACATCCAGGCTAGGCTAGGTACATCTAGGCAAATTTCTTAGGGCGCGCATTTTAGGAATTTGCAAGTGCTACTGTTTTTATCTGAACTGTTTCTGTTCATCTTATTAGCACTATGGTAGAAATGTATCTACTGTTTACTATATTGGTACTAGCAATCTCTTTCGTATGCTTCTGTCTCCTGATTGTCGCAGCACATATGTTTTACACGAGGCTGTCGCTGGACCAATAAATTCTTATCGAAACGTCTTAATCGCCATCCTGTGTATTTTCTGAGAGAAAGCAAGCACGAGTGTCTGAGCGAAATGTACTGTACTGTTTTCCACGATCCCGGAGGAATCAGGGTTGTCATGTTCACTGGTTGCCAGAGACTACCTACACCACTGTAGAATACAGGGGGGTGGTAGTGGCACTGTAGAGCTAGCTGGTCTAACCGCTGACATATCCTGTGGGGGTGTCCGGAAGCGGTTGGGACACAAAGCCCTCAGTTTAGGTCAGCCAAAACGTGCAGGTCCTGGGGGGACTCATAAGAACTACAAGACACCAAAGGTAGGTAGAGGTAAAAACTAGATAATATCTTACTCTCTATTTGTGGTAGTGTGGGCGAGCAGTAAGGCTTTATCAGAGGGTAGTGTTAAGCATTTATTGTACACACGCATGCAAGAAATGATGTCACACACTCAAAGACTGAACTCAGACTAATTTGTTTGTATGAAAATATGATTTAGTTGTATTTTATTTTCTAGAACCAAGCCAGGCCTGGTACAGGTGAGTGTAATTGTACTTTGCAAGAATAATGCAGTTAAATACAGTTTGAATGCAGTTGAATTGGTTACAAGTAGGTCATTTGTTTATAAAAACAGTTTGTATTACTTTTCAGATTACTTTTTAAGTTACTTTTTCTACTCAGTGTGATATGCCTAGATGTTACACTGGGACATTTCCTAGACAAAAGGTAAGTAAATTGATTTTTGTATATATGCAGTTTCTTAGGGTTTCATACAAACCAACTCCACATTTTCACAAGAAAGCAGTCAATGCAGTCCTATAGGAGAAAACAATGTTATCGACTTAACGGTAAGTACTTGGGTTTGAGAGTTGGTTTTCTGGGGTTAGAACCAGGCTTCCCCCAGGGTCAAGGATGCACTCTCAAAGCACCCTCAGCGGCACTAGGGTGGCCGGGTGCATAGTGCTGAGGCCCAGTGTTATCTAATGGGGGATAGGGGGCCTCCGGTTGGTGGCTGCTCATGAGCAGGCCACAAAGTTGTGTGAGCAAAGCTCCTGGACTTACGCTCAGGACAAAGGGGGATCCGATTTAGCACACCAGGTGCACCCACAGCGGCACAGGGGCGGCCGGGTGCAGGGTGCTGTTTTGGCATCGGGTGCCCTGTTGTTTTCAAAGGGTATTCTCCGGTTGCAACAAACACTGCAGGCTCGGGGACGAAGATCTTCTGGTGGCGACCAACGGCTGGAGAGGTAAGTTAGGATGTCTTGGGATGCCAGGACACCGTCGGTTGGGCCACCCAAGGCCGTGGGACGTCGGGTGCAGCGGTGTCTTTTGGCGTCAGATTTTTCTTACCTGCTCCGGTTGTGGTCGGGGGGGATCCTCCAGAAAGCGGCTGCAGGCATCGGTTGGAGACTTGAGGTAGGCCAGGGATCACCAGATCCCAGGTCAGGATAGCCGGGGAGACCTCCTCGTGGTGTTGGGCCACTTGGTCGTGGGCGTCTGGTGCAGAGTGGTGCAGACTCGCGGTATGGCCGGAGCCAAAGTCTGTGGGTGAGCAAATCCGGTGCTCACGGGAGACATAGTCTTGTTTGGCAAGACAGGGCAGGTCCTCCGGGTTCTTGGGGGCTGCAGGCTGCAGGACACACCAGGATTTCGCTGTAGCAGGTCGAGGTCGGGACAGGCCAATAGGGCTGGGGCCAAGTCAGTTGGTGTCCTCCTCTTCTTCAGCACGGCTCCTCGGTCCTTCTTCTTGTTTCTTCTTGTCTGAGGAGGCAAGGTTCAGGGTTGCCCCTAAATACTAAATTTAGGGGCGTTACAGGTAGGTATAGGGCGGGACCAATGGGTAACTTCAGTAGGGTGGGTACACCCCCTATTATGCCACCCTCCAGTGGGAAGGGGGCATAAGCCTCACTCTGGTTGGCTGGGTCCCCCATCTGCAAGATGGCAGGGACTAAGAGTTGTGCTTCACCTGGCCTCCCTCACCTGAGGGGTGGGGTTGGCAAAGGTGGGCACACCTCTCCTCCTAAATTGGTTTTCCCGGCGATTCTCCCACCCAAAGTGGGGGTCAGAACCGGTGGGGGCCAGTTTCTGGGAGCAGCAAATGGCTGTGGTAGCTCACAAAGGCGGCAAGCCATTGAAGCTTCCTCTTTGTGGACCCAGCCCATCCTGGGGGAGGAGGCTTGGCGCCTTGACCCAGGATGTGCTTTGTTTCAGGACCCCAAGAGCGGCAGGCTCTTGACCCAGGGTCCAAAAACATGTCTTGTGGTGCCAGCTGGCGAGCAGCCACTCAGCCAGGACACTAGAGTTAGGTCGTTTTTCAGGGGGCATCTCTAAGATGCCCTCTGAGTGCATTTTTCATTAAATCCCACACTGGCATCAGTGTGAGTTTAATGTGCTGAGAAGTTTGATACCAAACTTCCCAGTTTTCAGTAAAGCCATTATGGTGCTGTGGAGTTTGTAATGACAAACTCCCAGACCATATACTCTTAATGACATTACGGCACTTACAATGTCTAAGACTTGACTTAGACACTGCAGGGGTACAGGGCTCATGCATCTGTACCCTCACCACGCTTATAGTGCACCTAGCTAGCGGGGTGGCTTACCTATGCTAGGGCAGTGGGTTGTAGGCATGGCACACAGTGGATGTGTGTCATGTCGACTCTTCACTTTGTTCTGCACCAAAACACACAGCCTTCAATGGCAGTGTGTGTGTGTAAAGGTATAGGGCCTCTAGGGTGGCACAATAAGTGCTGCAGCCCTTAGAGGCATTCCCTGGTCATAGTGCCCTTGGTACCTATGGTACCCTTTACAAGGGACTTACATGTGGCCAGAGAGTTGCCAATTGGGTTTTACAAGTGCAGTTTAGGGAAAGAACATGGGCCTGGGTGCCTGGTTGACAGGAACCCAGGGCACACTCAGTCAAAGTACATCAACATTAGGCAAAAAAAGGGGGGGGGGGGCAACGATGCAAAAAAGGGGCACTTTACTACACTTGCCATCACCAAAGACCATGGGCTGTTTTCTCCTAGATCCAGATGTTGTCTGACAAACAACCTTCTGCTGCACCCATTGGAGACAGAGATTCCATTGCAAGGCCTGCATTTGCCATCGGGCACAAGGGACCAGGAGGATGCATGAGGCAGAAGCCAAGAAGCCTCAGATTCAACCTCATTGAGACCCAAAATGAGCCTGAAACATCAGGATTATGTTCTGAATGTCCGACATTCACTGCGTATGTGGGAATGCTTTGAATGTCAATGTGTCCAAGATGGCCTCTATGAATGGAATTCTCTGCACAGGTGTTAGATGGGACTTCAGTTCACTATTATTCATAAGTCAACAGTAATCAAACACCCTAAATATAAATATCATGCCTCCCCAAACATTTTTTTAAAAAAAATCAGCAACACCAAAAATGTAATTTCAACATATAGTTTCACCTTCTAAACATATATTACGAGTGGTTTTCCTCCTAAGTATCAAGTAGGAAATATTGTGGGACCTTAATATCAAAGACAGAATATCAAGGGACAAAATATTGAAAGTTAAGTATTTATTTTCTATACCTAATTCCACATATATGTACCTTGATGATATATACCTTCAAAGTAAGTAAATGTGGAGTAAAAATAGTAAATCTATACTTCCTCTATATGCAGTTTCGATATTTTGTCTCTCGATATTTTGCATAATTGTAATTGAGGATCAGACATGCGGGTCACACAGTATCTTAAATTTAGCATTATGCACAAAACAAGAAGAAAACTTGAGAGCAAAATTTTAATTTGAGTTTTTTTCCCCCTCATCTCTTTAGAGGACTGTACAGTCCATCTCTGGCCAATGAATGCACTGACGAATGGTGTCAGTACTGCTCCTGTGTCGCCCAGTGCTGTGCTGAGGGGCCACTCAGCTGGGGTCACCTGTTGTGCCTTCAGTCCGGATGGACATTTCTTAGCATCGGGGAGCAAGGACAGGGTAAGGAACAACTTTTAATAGCCTTATGATATTTTCTAGATTGAATGATAGCTCCAATTGTGGGCTGTGCTGATTAATTGCTTATATTGGTGTGGATATTGATCTCTTCATGTTCCCTTGGTACTGGATCACATGGTCTATTCATCTACAGATGGCATTGGTTCATGTAGTGTACTTTCAATATTGGGCCATTTGGTCTGTTCATTTATGAACTGACCCTGTGTGAGTCGGTCTTTCTCTTAGAAGCATATAGAGGCAACTCAGACTCAGTATGTTGGCTTGCACCGCAGGTGTTAAAGGTTAGGCGCTGAATTGATAACGTAAAGGTTATCTTATCTTAAATGTTGACATTGATGTTCATTCAAACCTATATAGCACACAACCAGCCTTTGTCTTTCTCTGCTGCTGTTTCCATTGGTGGCGTGTGTCCACTTTTCCCTATCTGTTCTGTGTAGATTAGGTTCTAGTATTTGTAAAACACAAGTTAATTACTGAATCATGCTGCTTGTACTTCTCCCCTTCTACTGCACTTAGGCTTTTCTCTACTCTTGCTACCAACTGCTGTGTTAGTTTTGGCAGTTATACATTTAAGTCGAGTTTCTTGATAATGTAGCCTTTCTTGCTTTCTTTTCGTCAGAGTCTGTTGTGCTGGGACACAGTGTCTGGTGAGCCATCTCTGTCAAGGTCACTGCCTTCGTGCCATCGTGACTGGATCACAGGCTGTTCTTGGACTTCATCATCTATGCTGGTAAGTGCAAATGCTGATCCTAAATGTAGTTGGAATGTATTGCTCACAGCATTCATCATTAGCCACAAATGTCCTTGTGCTTTTACCAGTTCACAGCTCATGCTCCTACCTGAGAGTATTCACAGCTAAAGATGTGGATAGGTGTAAGAACTACATTGTTTAGCCGTCGGATTTGGACTTTTATGCGAAAGTGGTGTTCATATTAATCCCCTCTTCTTCGGTAGAAGGTAAAGCTCCTTCTGATGAATACTTTTAACTGCAGATTCCTTGTCAGAACCCTTTTCAGAGGGCCATGGGGCACGCAGGGGTTACTGGGCACAACTGTGGGGGTTGAGGCCTTTTACTCCTGATGTCCCAGGGCCCGACCTACTATGGATCCTGAGCAACTGGGCCAAGTACCCCTTCTGCACATGACTCTCAGTGGTAGCTATGGTCGAGTAGACCAAGGCTGCCTTGTGTGGGGGTGAGGAGTGGGGCGTGGGGGGGGGGGGGAATACAGGTCAGTAAATCTGACTCATAACTCAGAGCACACAGCAATTTCAATAAAAACAATGTCCAGTCCAATACTTATTTTTATAGTAAAAAGTATTTATTTTATTTCTAACTGTACGCATTCAAAGCAATATTATGACATATATAAACAGTAATACATTTCCCCTTGAGGTCGGGGCTTCGTAACATGGTAGGGGTTATTTCCCATTCACTGGTGGCCACATCCAGTGAATGCTCACTAGTGGGCTTTAACTCAAGAGTCCACTCTGACTTTTCGTAAAATAGTCAAAAGTGTCTTGGTACCGCAGTGCCCTCAGAAATGAGTCACATCCCCCCTCTGGGGCACAATAGGCCTGTAACCAGTCTTACCCTCTCCAGCAACAAGGAGGCTTGCAATGTCCCAGTGAGTGCACCGGTCACGGGCACTCACACTACTCTGGTCCTGTGCGTGGAGTCGGCTGCATTCGGTTCTCTCCTAAGCATTTGCAGCTGGCTCAGCAGTGATTGGAGGCAACGATCCAATTGGTGCAGCATCCGTCTCCTCTCACTAGGAGTTCGTTTGGCTGGGCTCCCCACTGGACCTTGCGCCTTCCAGCGCTCTCCTCTTCCTCACACGACACACTGGTCTTGGCAAGCAGGCATGAACTGGTGCTCCAGGCTCCAAAGCATGTGGTTTTGGTTTCCTTGGGTGATGTCCTCTCACCCTGTCGGGAGGCTAGCAGGCCTTGGCCCCCAGTCCTGGTCACAGGGAGAAGTCTTGCAAAGCTGCCCCTCCTCAAACAGCCTGTCTGGCTGCTTGGCAGATGACAAATTTGGGGTCTCAACCTCCCCTTCTTATAGTCCATTTCCAGGCTCTTTGTTCTGCTTCTTCTAAAGTGTACACTTTTCTCTCTCTACTTCCTCTTGAAAAGCTGCCTGTCACAGCAGGAGAGACTCCAAAGCTGATAGTCCCACAACACAGCAAACACAACAAGATAATGAACGGAGTTCTGAAACTTTTCAAACACTCACCACCAGTCAAGAGATCTGGGTTAAACCCATTGTTCTTTTGCTCACCATGCCACCCCAGTTTGGGCCCAGCCATATGCAAATCAGTCTTGCTCCCCATGGGAACAGTCCAGCCTGAACTGCCAGGCCAGGTCTTACCTGGGCTGGAAACAAGCATCCTGGGATTGGTTTTGGGGTATCACCCCTCATCTGCCAGGCTAGCTTGAATCCAGTGGCACAGCGAGCAAGGTCCCATGTCTGGGCATACCCTTGGCCACTTAGGGCGAACATAGCAAATATAACAAGATGATGGACGGAGTGCTGAAACATTTTAAACATTCCCCCCCCGTCAAGAGATCTGGGTTAAATCCATCTTCCTTTTGCTCACCTTGCCACCCCAGTTTGCGGGGTATGCCCAAACATGGGTCCCGAGCTCACTGCACCACTGGATTCAAGCTAGCCTGGCTGATGAGGAAAACCAGTCCCAGGATGCTTGTTTCTGGTCTGGGAGGACCTGGCTTGACAGTTCGGGCTGGACTGTTCCCATGAGGAGCAGGGTCAAGACTGATTTGCATATGGCTGGGTCTAAACTGGGGTGGTGTGGTGAGCAAAAAAACGATGGATTAAACCCATATCTTTGTGATTGGGTGTGAATATTTGATTTGTTCGCCATTCCCTCCATCATTTGTTCTTTTTGCTTTAGACCCTCAACACAGGCCATGGGAGTGACTAGAGTTCAAACTTGGATGTAGCCACAGTGATCTTTGCATTAAAAGGATGATCCTGGGCTTCTAGCCCTATCCATTATGATTCCCTTATCAGCCCCATCTCCTTCCTGAGATGTGTGCAGGCCTTTTCCTTGTGATCACTGAATCAAAGCCCGCTCTGTTCATGTGTACAGGGGGAGTCTCTCTCTCCCTTCCTCCACTGTGTCCCACCCAGCTCGCAGGAATACAGCAATACGCAAATCTGTCAGCAGGGGGGGGATTCCTTTAATCCTTAGTCTTCACCTGAAAGACCTGGACTTCCCAAAATGGAACCCAGGGCCTCCATGTAATGTACCATTGCAGGCACACTTGCACTCAGTGTACATACACAGCACACATACTGTCCAGTACTGTCACCTCTATGTATTGTGCTAACACCCGGGCAGACAAAAATTCAGCTCACACATTCATTCTGTGCGCACTGCTAAATACTGTAGCCTTTTTGCATTGTCATGGTGTGCTATTTGCGAACACACACATACTGCCAGCACACACACTCCTCATGCGCTCGCTGCACAACACTTCACCCATCATGTATTGTATTTCCTGCACGCACACATACATCCAGCACATGCTTCCACTGCACACGCACCCCCATGCATGTACTACACAGCACTGCTCTATCCCTGTATTGTACCCTTCCCAGGCACACATATATCCAATGTAGAATCACCACTCTTGCACTATGCAGCACTCAACATCTAAATGAGGTAGGCCAAGGGTTGAGTTAAGCACCTGGCAGCAGAATTTTAAAAAGGTGATTGAGTCCATAGGCCTCACTCCAGTGACGCATGTTAAAAAGACACAAGAGAGGAGGAGGTAAGCAGCCTTACACCCTCCTAGAAAGAGACTGTTAACACAAGAAATACGGCAGCTACAGGTAGAAAACACACTTAATGTGCTTGCCTGAAAACAAACATCCAAAAAATCACACTTGGACAGTCACAGAAACCCTGTATGAGTGCTGAAGGGAGGGAAGGTCCTCCTTATGGAATAGGAAGCCTCACACACAAAACTGTGTCATGCTTCATCATCAGCAATCTCTCCCCACCCTGCAAGGACAGAACCTCCAGGGCGGACTCAACCTCCTGTTGGACTCGGCGCAGAATTGAGTTCATAGCTAAAAGCTACTGGACAATAAAGGGATCCAGGTCAGTGAATTAAAAGTACCTTACTGTATCCCGACTATTTGTCTTTGTTAATGAGTACAGTAGGTAAGGTTCAAAGAAGTTGTGAGGCAGTAATGTGAGAGCAATGACTCACGCCGCCATAAAAAGTTAGGCCTTACTTTCGGGTGGGGAGAGGTTGCTGACGATGAAGCATGACACAATTTTGTGTGTGACTTATTGGATGTTTGTTTTCAGGCAAGAACACTAATTGTGTTTTATACATGTTAAAAAGAACCTGTTCACTACTACTAATCACTACATGGTATGCTGCCACCCTGCACTTGTGCTGCTTAACTCTTGGTGGAAGCAGTAGCATTGCACCTCTATGAGGGTCGCTCTTTGGGCGCCCCTCTCAATAAGACCGCAATCCATCAGACAGGCCTATGTTATGGCGCACACAGATGTCTGCGCTTGCTTATGACAACAAAACTCAGCATTAAGGATCCAGACAACAGTACAGTTGGGCACACAGGGCAAGGGTACAAGCCCATTACCATGCAGGGGACGTTTCCGTCCCAACATTCCTTGTCTTCTGAATATCCCCTGGCACCAGACTGGATCTGAAAAATTCAAACCAGTATTCCCGCTTTTCATCGGTTGGCGCCATGCGATTCTGCTTCAGCGCCTTTCCACTTCAGAATCGAGGAGTGAAACTGCATATAAGTACTACCAATGTCTGCTGACATCAGTTCCAAGGTCTGCAACTGTGCCCAGGGTTTAAGCCTTGTAGGGACTTTCGCAAATAGAAGAGGTGTGCCTCTGGTTCTTCGGTTTGTCACACGAATTGGAACAACTTTGAAGACTGCACCCATATGAAAGCCATCCAAGATCAAGAAGCAAAGCTCTATATGGCAAAGCACCTAAAGGCTTAGTGCCAGTCTTTCTCCAAGTAGAACGCGAGAGTGCGCAACTGCTCCTTGTCCCGCTGTCACTCCTGAAGCCGTTTCCGAGTCTGATCGAAAAACCTTAAGAATTCCAAATGGATCTAAGCCCATTTTCTTGACTCATCAGAGAATGTGCAAGGGTGTTACTGTGCCTCTCAGTCCTGATCCACCGATGAACCAATTCCATCTCTGTTCTCAATGCACCCTGAATTTGTGGGCCCATCGGCAACCTCACAGCAAATCGGAGCCTTTCGAGAGACTGCTGCAAATTTTCTGGACCCTGTCTGTTATCACTGGAGTGCCTACGGCCTAAGGACCTGCAGGGTCCTCCAGCTGAGTTACCCCCAAGACATCCTAGTGCCTCATCCTTGTGACTCTAGGCTGAGCCAGGAGAGTGCAGTACCTGAAACATCCTTGCGTGAGCTTCAGTTGTACAATCAGGCTTCCACTTCAGGAGAAATTCTTGTCTCAGCAACAGGGCAGGGTCTTCCCACCAATTCTGCACAAGCTACACCTACATGTGTGTAGATGGAGCGACAGCAAGTAACTGCCTTTAATCTGCCATTTGAAGTGGTAGATGTGATCCTTGCTGCTAGGCACCCTTCCATGAAATCCATTTATGCTGAACGCTGGGACAAATTTATGGTCTTGTGTGACATTAACAAGACAATCAAAGCTGTAGGACGTCTCTATTTGTTTTATCTTTCGCCTAGCAAGACCTTGCAGTGGGCACTATTAAAAGTTATTTGTCAGCCCTTTCTACATTTCTATGTTTACCAGATCAATTGTCCCTTTTTAAATCACCGTTTGTGGTGTCACAGTGGGACCATAACTTGGTCTTGATGTTGCTCATCAGCTGCTCACTGCATCTCCTGACTCTAAAAACCATCTCCTTCTATTCAATTGCATCAGCTGGTCATGTGAGTGAACTTCAGGCACTTTCAGTGCCAGTGCTAACCACCTTACACCACCTTTTCTCCAGAAAAGTTGGTGCTGAGGACTCGAGCAGCATTCTTGCTAAATGTCATGACTTCCACGTTGAGCAGTCCATCACTCTTTCAGCTTTCTTTTCTCCTTCTCAGTCATTTTAAGAGGAGTACAGGCTCCATCGGTTGAATCAGTAAAGGGCCGTAAGATTTTATATTGATTTCAACAAAGACCATTGAATAGATGATCAACATTTTTTGGGGCTCCTCGGGACATTAAAAAAGGGAAGGCTGTGCAGAAGAAGACCCTGTGAAGGAGGATAGTCCTCTGCATTAAAATCTGCTACGCTCTGGCCAAAAAAGCAGACTTCAGAAGGTCTGAGAACCTGCTTGATCAGGGATAGAGCTGCTTCCATTGCCTTGGCGTGTGGAGTGCCTGTCCTTGACACCTGCCAGACTATGGCATGCGCATTAATTAATGCATACATTTGTGAAGTACCAGTGCATTCTCGAAGCACTACAAGGACATTCGCCCGCTCAGTCCTGTAAGACAGTGTGGTCTAAGTCCACTTCACGGACCCTCCACCTGGGGATGATGCATTGCTTTGGTATCTATTCTAAGGTGAGCAATCTGCTGTTAGAAGTATCCATCAGAAGAGCAAGTTACTTTCCTTTGGTAACACTCTTTCTGGTGGATACTCTATCTAACCGCAAAGTCCTCACTGCCTTCTCACCTCTCCATTCTGTGGAATGGTCTCTTTTTGGCATATAAAAAGTTCCCAAGCTAGTATTCAGTACACTGTTACCAACAGTTGTTCATGTTGTGTGTCTGGCAGGGTGGAAACGAAAAAGAAAAGAAACTGACATCAGCACACAGGGATGGTGCTTATATGTGGCTCTGCTCCTGTCACTTCTGAGGCAGTGTGGAGTCAGCACGGAGCCGCACGGTACCACCTACCCGTGTGCTGGAGTTTTCCAGATCCATTCTGGCAACTGGGCCGTTTTCTAAAGGTAAGGAATCCGCAATTTGAGTATCTACCAGAAACAGCGTTACCAAATATAAGTAACTTGTTCGCCTTGACTGGGAGTAGTGTGAAGGGTAGCTACAAATAACCCTCCGAGTTACTCCCACCTGGTTCTTATAAAGGATCACATTGAGGATAACTTTACATTTTTAAAAAGACTTAACTGCCAATAGAATGATGGCAATCATTTATTTGATTGCAGTTTTAAGGGTAAGACTGAACATACATCTAGTGTTTGACTTGTTAAATATGTTCAGTGCTGCCAGTTTTATAGAATAATTACGAGAAAATAGGATTGTCCTTTTGTGGGGCCCCCCTAATTTTCTTTTACATGGTTGAGTGAGTGTAAGATTAAAACATTTGAAAGCCATTGCTCTACACCAAAACTAAGGCACAACTGTATTTGGAGGAAGACTCCCTTCTGGCTCCTCTGCCTTGTCAGCAGTAACTTTGGAGGACAGACGCCATTTTTATTAAATACTCTGATGCTATTCAGAGATTTCAGCCATTGCATGATGTTGATGGTGAAGGTGATGATGATAAAGAAGAGGAGGCATCTTCGTTACTCCACCCACACTATATAGATGCGTTTTGTAACTTTACCTGCAACATTCCAGCTGCTTAGACGCCTCCTGAATCCGCCCTGGATCTGCCCTATGGGTCCCTGACTGACAGAAGGGCCTCATTTTCATTAGTGGTTCAGAGAGCAGCAGATGTTTTGAGATTGCTGCTTGCCACTGAGGAGACTAAGTATAATTTTGTAGCCAAGATTCTGCGACCTGGACCTTTTTCTCAGGGAGCATTGGTTGCCATTTAACAATGCTCTTGTTGAACTATTCATGGCAGGTTAGTCTAAGCCATTTTTTGGTTTTATTAGGCACCATAGATCAGAGCCTAGAGAAAAAGCATTTTTGGAGCATGTCTATGATGGAAATAGAGGGGATCCACAAAATTCCTACCACCCACTGTTCCCACACTTTTCCCTATAAAAACAGGAATGGATCAAACCAGGAACCATGCAGGACTCGTGTGGTCCCTGGTTTTAACCTGTTGGTGTGCTAGTCCAGGCCAAACAAGTGTGGTAGTGGAATAATTGTGGGAACGCTGGGTGGTAGGAATTTTGTGAATCTCCATAGTTTCTGGAAGTTTCCATCACAGAGATGTGAGGTTAATGTGTGGTTTCTGATGGATACATCTGCCTGTGGATTCCTCACGTTTTGAATTACCCCTACGCCAGCATTCCACGGAAACTTTTTTATTGCTCTCCCACGTCGACGAGGACGTCACAGTGGACGGCTCCGCTCGCGACTCAGTATGACGTTACCGGAGCCATAAGAAGACCTCGTCGTCGTTCTGACGTCAGTTTCCGTCGACGCGTAATGGTTTTCTGGGACTCTCCAACTGGTTTCGTTATTACTTTGTTTCTTCTTCACTCTTGGAGTAGCAGTGCAATGGCTACTTTGAAGAAGTCTGGAATTAAGCCTTGTAGAGAGTGTGGGGGTCATATGTCTATCACTGATCCCCACGATGACTGTCTCTGGTGTCTCTCGTCGGACCACGATGTCGGAGGCTGTTCCAGTTGTCGGAAGATGAATCCGAAGGCTTTGAAGGAGCGTGAGGCTAAGTTTTTATGGCAAAAGCAAGAAAGGAGAAGAGGGATCGAAGAGGCCAAAATCGAAGTCGTCTACCTCACATACTTTGAAGTCGAAGAAGCACAAGAAGAAGAGAAGGCATGGTTCTCAACGCCGCTCTTCGAAGGGTAGAGCTTTGAGATCGCCCTCTCCGGCTCCACGACATCGCTCTAAAGATGTCATCTCGCCTTCTCCTTCTCCTCAAGTGACTCCGACTCACTCACCGACGCCTAGGGGTTCTCCGGCGCCAAGGATATCTCTGGCGCCAATTGATTCTCCTGGGCCCAGGGAGTCTTCTCCTGTGCCTGTGGCCTCGCCTGTTCGGGATCAGACGTCCCCGGCGCCGGAGCTTCAGCCTTCAACTCAGCCTCGAGTGGATTCAGACCCGGCTTCTTATCCACCCTTTCCTGGGCCTGGGTCGGATCCTTCGCAATTTCTTAATGCGATGTACGGCATGTTTGCCAGGGCAGCCTACCCTGGTGGTGCGCCGTTGGGCCCCGTGAGTCCACTTGCTTTCAATTTGGGCATCCCTCATCAATATGCCCAGGCACCCTTAGTGCCCTTTATGCCGTCGTCGCCGTCCTGGCACTTTCCGGCTCCGAGGTTTTCGACGCCGGTTTCTCAATCTCCGGCGCCATCTGGTGGTCCTTCTTCCTCTCGGCTTCGATCGGCGCCGTTGCCCGCTTCAGAAGATCTCCCTTCGACCCCGGCGCCTGTGTCTCCGGTGCTGTGCTTGGCGCCGATTCCGAAGTTGCGGTCAAGGAGGGAAGCCCAAAGATTGCTGGAGGAGGAGGAATATCAGCAGGATGAGGCTGAAGAGGGTGAGATCAATGACTCTGTTGATGAGTTCGAGGGCCTTTGAGAGGCAAGTGGTCTAAACACTTCCCCTGAGTGGGAGCTTTCATCGCCAAAGGCCTCACCTTCTCAGGATGTTGCACCATACCATGCTGTCATTAGGAAAGCTGCTGAACTTTTAGACCTTCAGTTACCCACATCTGACTTCAGGCCAAATATTCTCACAGAGGTTTTACATTCTCCATCTTCTGTGGTTGAACCTCTTTTGCCTTTTAATGAGGCCTTGACGGAGCCTATTCTGGAGGTGTGGCGGAAGCCCTTATCGGCTACTGTTGTTTCAAGGACTGTAGCAAGGAGGTACAGGCCTGCTCCTAACGATCCTGCCTTTCTTTCTGCTCATCCTTTGCCAGAAAGTTTGGTGTTGCAGGCTTCCTGTTCTAAACAGTTGGCTGGGTCTTTCCCTCAAACTCCTGGAGACAGAGACTCTAAGAAATTGGAGCAATCTGCCAAGAAGGTTTTCTCTTCTTAGAGTATGGCGTTGAAGTCTACCAATGCAACGTGCTTGTTGGGGACTTAATGGACTCGGCTAAACAGTTGGCTCCTAAGTTGCCGGACAATGATTGTGGTTCCTTTTTAGAGGTGTTGGCGGATACGCAGGCTGCAGCCCGTCAAGTTATTCAATCTGACCTGGACACTGCGGATTCGGTGGCCAGGGTGATGGGTTCCTCTCCCTTTCAGGAGGCATGCCTGGCTCAGGTCTTCGGGGTTCTCTCCAGATGTGCAGGCTACGCTTATTGATCTCCCGTTCGATGGATCCAAGCTTTTTGGTGAAAAGGCAGATTCTGCCCTGCAAAGGTTCAAAGACAGTAGAGCCACTGCAAAGTCTTTGGGTCTTCAGTCCAAATCTAGGTGCTTTAGTTATAGGAGGTACCATGGTTTTGGTAAGGCGGCTTCCTTCGGGGCCGTCAGCGACCTCAGCAACAGCAGCAGCAGAACCCTCTGTACAAGTCGTACAGAGGGAAGGGCAGAGGTCGTCTGCGTGGTGCATCCTGACAACTCTCCTCCTCCTCTTCTTCCTCCCCTGTCCCCACCACTGGTACCATGGGAAAGCAGCTCGAGGTTCCCCCATCTTGGAGCATGCTGGTCCTGTAGGGGGTCAGGTGTCCCATTTTCTACAGGATTGGAAATCTATCACATCAGACCTTTGGGTTTTGAATCTTGTGGAAAATGGGTTCGCCCTTCCCTTCCGGGAGTTTTCTCCCTCTTACCCTCCTCACCAGGACTGGTGCTCGGAGGACCATTTGCTGCTTCTGCAGCAGGAGGTTCTTGTTTTGCTTCAGAAAGGTGCGATAGAGGTGGTTCTGGAGCAGGAAAGGGGTCAGGGATGCTACTCCCGGTATTTCCTGATTCCCAAGAAGGACGGCAGGTTAAGGCCAATCCTAGACCTCAGGGTCTTGAATTTTTACCTTAGGCAGGAGAAATTCAAGATGTTGACCCTAGCTCAGGTTCTCTGGTGCTGCAGCAAGAAGACTGGATGGTGTCGATCGATTTACAGGATGCGTATTTTCACATTCCCATCCTGAAGTTGCATCGGAAGTATCTCTGGTTTACGGTAGGGTCTTTATTTATTTACCAGTTTGTGGTCCTCCCGTTCGGTCTCACTTCCGCACCATGGGTTTTCACAAAGGTGATGGTGGTGGTGGCAGCTCATCTCAGAAAGTCGGGGATCCCGTTTCCCCTATTTGGACGACTGGCTGCTCAAAGCAAAGTCGCCAGAGATGGTGCTGCGTCATCTGCAAGTAACAGCACGACTGTTGTTCAACCAGGGTTTCTCGATAAATGTACCCAAATCTCACGTGGTGCCCTCACTGCGCAACCTGTTCATAAGGGCAGTACTGGACACTACTGTGTCGAGCTTTCCCGCCTCCGCAGAGGATTCTCGACATTCAGGAGATGATTCCTTTGTTTCACGATGGATCGGTTGGTCCAGTCCTGAAGGTCCTACGACTGCTCGGTTTGTTCGCTTCCTGCATACTTTGGGTCAGTTATGCACGCTGGCACATGAGTGCACTCCAGTGATGCCTCCGCAGGCAGTTGTTTCAGCACAACGGAGATCTCAGGGAGATGGTCAGGATCTCCAGAGACACTGCAGCAGATCTGTCTTGGTGGAGTGTGGAGGGCAACCTGTCGTTAGGAAAACCCTTTCAACTTCCTCCACTGGCGGCCACAGTGATCACGGATGCCTCCACTCTAGGGTGGGGTGCTCATCTGGGGAATCTGGAGATCAAAGGTCTTTGGTCTCCGGAGGAAAGGTTGCTTCACATCAACCTTCTGGAATTGTGTGCGATACGTTTGGCTCTCAAGGCCTTTCTTCCCTCCCTTCGTGGTCAGTCGGTGCATGTCCTGACGGACAACACTACCGCGATGTGGTACATAAACAAACAGGGAGGTGTAGGGTCGTATCATCTCTGCAGAGAGGCTCTGCGACTCTGGTCTTGGGTTCAGGACCATTGGATTTGTGTGTTTGCAAATCATCTGGCCGGAGTGCTAAATGTGCGTGCGGACAGTTTCAGTCGGCATTTCTTGGCCCGCCACGAGTGGAGGCTTCATCCAGAGGTAGTCCACCATATCTTCCTGAAGTGGGGATTCCCTCTGTTGATACTTTTCGCCACTCAAGAGAACGTGTACTGCCCGTCATTCTGCAGTCTCCAGTTTCCGATGCGGGGAGCGTTGGGGGACGCATTTCAGTTGGAATGGGGTTCACAGCTCCTTTACGCGTTTCCTCCCATAACCTTGATTCCTTGGGTTCTGAGAAAGATTCGCCAAGATCGGGCCCAAGTTATATTGATCTCCCCGGATTGGCCAAGAAGGGTGTGGTACACAGACCTTCTTAACCTCTCGTCGAACCCTCCGCTCCGTCTCCCTCGGAGGGCAGCTCTCCTCTCGCAGGGGCAGTATCTACACCCCCACCTCCAGAGCCTGCACCTTCATGCCTGGAGATTGAACGGGGCAATCTGAGTTCCTTCTCTCTCCCACCGGATGTGGTGGATGTTATTTTATCATCCAGGAGACACTCCACCAAATCAGTTTATTCCTCTTAGTGGTCCAAGTTTGTGAAATGATGTGGAGAGAGGTCCATTGATCCTTTGAAGGCCCATTTGTCTGATGTGCTTGGTTTCTCTCTTTCTTTGGCCCAGCAAGGTTGTGCTGTGGCTACGGTAAAGGGTTACTTGTTGACCTTATCGGCTTTCCTTTGTTTGCCCGACTAGCCATCTTTATTTAGGTCTCCCATTGTTATGAGGTTCATTAAAGGCCTCACTAATAGGTTTTCTCCGTCTCCCTTCATTATGCCTCAGTGGGATTTGAATCTAGTACTTTCTTTCCTGATGGGGTCTCCTTTTGAGCCTCTTCATAGTTGCCTGTTGAGGCTTCTTTCTTTCAAAACAGTCTTTCTGATCGCCATTACCTCGGCCAGGAGGGTAAGTGAGCTTCAGGCTCTTAGTTCTAAACCTCAGTTTTTAACCATTAATGTGGAAAAGTTGGTTCTCAGGACCAGGGATGCTTTCCTGCCTAAGCTGGTCACTCCTTTCCATCTAGGGCAGTCTATTACCTTGCCTACCTTCTATCCCCCCTCACCCTTCCGAGGAGGAGAGACTTCACCGCCTGGATCCTAAGAGGGCTGTCAGCTTCTACCTGGACAGAACCAGGGACCTACAGCTGGATGACCAGCTCTTCGTGGGCTACATTGGACGAATGAAAGGTAAAGCTGTCCACAAACGAACACTCTCCTGGTGGATCATCTTGTGTAGCAAGATATGCTACGCCCTGGCCAAGAAGGAGCCTCCTGAAGGTATAAGAGCTCATTCCACCAGAGCTAAGTCATCTTCTTCTGCTTTGGCTAGAGGTGTTTCTGTTGTAGACATCTGCAGGGCGGCAACTTGGGCCTCCCTCCACACCTTTGTGAAGCATTACTGCTTGGATTTGGAGATTAGGAGGGACGGCCATTTTGCACGCTCTGTACAACAAGATTTTTTGGTATAGGCAGGTGGACACCCTCCTCCGGGAACGGGACTGCTGTGGGATTCAATTCAAACGTGAGGAATCCACAGGCAGATGTATCCATCAGAAGAACAAGTTACTTACCTTCAGTAACACTTTTTCTGGTGGATACAGTATCTGCCTGTGGATTCCTCACTGACCCACCCTCCTCCCCGTTGTCCACCTTCGTATACCGAAAAGGTTTTTCATTATTTTACATGGTTGTTTCCCTATGTCTTTGGTTTGCCTTGCTATTGGGGTTTAGGAAATGCTTTGTTTCTTTAGCTTTTCCTATTTTTCTGTATACTGTGTGTATTTGTGTGTATATTGTATACTGTGTATACTCTGATTATGTTGTCGGTCCACCCGTTTGCCTCGAAGGCACGGAAAAAATGGGTGGAACTGACGTCCGCACGCCGACGGGGTCGTCTTATGGCTCCGGTGACGTCATACGGAGTCGCGAGCGGAGCCGTGCCATTGTGATGTCTTCGTAGACGTGGGAGAGCTAGAAAAAAGTTTCAGTGGAATGCTGGCGCAGGGGTAATTCAAAAGGTGAGGAATCCACAGGCAGATACTGTATCCACCAGAAAAAGCGTTACCAAAGGTAAGTAACTTGTTCTTTAAGGCACAATTTTGAGGTTTGCAGGGCATTGTGGATCCCCATGACGCCCCTTGGATAGTTTTCACAAATGCCTGGCTATGATAGGTTTACCTGGATGGCAGCCAAACCCAGGCCCAAATACCTCAGCTACCCCAATCACCAAAATTGGTCATTTCTTGACACGAAATGTTGATGCCTCCATGTTGCTGTTTCATTTTTTGTGTTTCCTGGGCGCTAAGCCTTGCCACCCAAGTAGGCTAGTTTTTTTTATCAGAAGTGTGGAAGGACTGGGTGGTAGGAAATGTTTGAATCCCCACAGATTTCGGAGGTATCTATCCCCAAAAAGTGAGAAAAATTTGATTTTAAGCAGAGTTTGAGGTTTGCAGGGCATTGTAAGAAAACATTGTTGGTTCCATGCAAGGCACATCACTCTGAACTCCACTCACTGGGTGTCTAGCGGCACATCTCAGATGCTCATGAATTCCATTATTCCCATACTTGGATGACTGGTGCTACGGCACTTACATCCCTGCCTGAAATTTTCGAGCAGTGTGCCCAGTATTCTCCTGCAGCACTATAAATATATCATATCTCTTCAAACCTTCCCACTTCCTTAGAGGATTTGGGGCATCCAGCCTTTGATTCTGTTGTTTCGGGAATCGGCTCAGATTCCAATTCTTTTGGTCTTGTGCCCTGCTAGTTTTTAAAAAATATATATTTTATTGGTATTTTGCATATTATCAACACAATTTCTATTGCACTTGTCACATCAACTTACATAGACCTTGCCTCCGATCTTCGGAGTTGTGCCCTGCTAGATATGCTGGATTCTTGCATCCTCTTTGTCATGCATGGACACTGGCATGTGAGGTCTGTCCAGTGGTACTTTCACGGTCAGTGGTTCCAGCACCAGGGAGTCGAATACCTTAACAATTTCATGGGGCACTGTAGCAGGTCTAGCCTGGTGGGGAGTGGAGGGAAACCTGACATTGGTTATGTCCTTTCAGCCTCCACTAACTGTGGCCACAGTGTGACGGATGCCTCCAATCCAGTGTGGGGTGCTCATTTGGAGGAACTGGATATCACAGGCCCATGGTCTTCCAAGAAGCAGATTCTGGACATGATTCTGCTGGAGCAGAGGGTGCTTTGCTTGCACGCAAGGCATTCCTACCTTCCCATCACAGTATGTCCAGATCTTGATAGACAATATGACCGCGATGTGGTATATCAACAAGCGGGGGGAGTAGGGTTGCACCTTCTCTGTTTGAAAGCTCTGTATCTCTGGTCTTGGGCTCACTATTGTGTTTGACAAGTAGCGAACCATCTGGCGGGCTCTCTGAATACCATAGACTGGGGTTTCCATCCAGAGGTGGTCCAGGACTCCTTTGCCCAGAGGGGCATTCCCCAGGTGGGCTTATTCTCCACTCACATCACCACGCATTGCCCAAAGTTCTGTGTTCTCCAGTATACTTTGCAAAGAGCCATGGCAGACGCGTTTCAGTTGAAGGGGGGTTTTCCTCTTCACCTTATGTTTCCTCCCATGCCCTTGATCCCTTTAGCCCTTAGGATGATTTGCCAAGACCAGGCCGAAGTAACCTTCATCGCCCCAGATTGGCTGAGGATGGTGTGGTACACAGACCATGTACACCTCTCCCTGGGCCCCTGATCAGTCTTCTCTCAGCTCAATCTCCTGTCTCAATCAGGGGGACAAGTCATGCATCCCAACCTCCAGAACTTCCACCTTCATGCCTGGTGATTGAGTGGGGCAATTGAGCCACATTCCAGTTGCCAGCGGAGGTGATGGATGTCATTCTGTCTGCTCACATTCATTCCACCAAGAAGGTATACTCCAGAAGATATAATAGGTTTGTCACTGCTGTAAACAAGTTGGTTCCCCTGAAGACCCATTCGTTGGACATTGTGAGATTTACACTATTCCTTGTGCAGCATGGCTTCGCAGTGAAGACCGTCAAGGGTTACTTGGCCTCCTTGTCCGTGTTGCTCTGTCTTCTGGACCAACCATCCTCATTTAAGTCTCACATTGTATTATGCTTCCTCAAGGGCTTGACCAACATGTTTCCCCTACCCCTTTTGTTAATACCAATGGGACATCAATTTAGTTTTAACTTTTCTGCTGGGTGTCACCATTTGAGCACCTTCATAGTTGTCAGTTAAGTCTGTTGACTATTAAAACTGTATTTATTGTTGCCATTACTATGCCAAATAATGTTAGTTAGCTACAGGCACTGAGCGTTTGCCAGCCTCTTTTCACCTTTTGACATGAAAAGTTGGTTTTTCAAACCAGAGCAGCTTTCTTTCTCAAGGTTATGATGCCTTTCCATCTGGGTCAATCGATTATTCTCCCTTCTTTCTGTCCACTTCCACATCCCACCAAGAAGGAGGAACGGAAGCACATGCCAGACCGAAATGTTGCAGGTCAGTTTTTTACATCCCCCATGCCATGGATTTCCAAACTGTCAACCTGCTTTTTGTAGAGTAATCAGGGAACAAGAAGAACAGAGTTGTCTAGAAGAGGACCTTATCACGGTGGATTATTCTCTGCATTAAGATGTTATGCCTTGGCACGGAAAGAACCTTCAGAAAGCCTAAGAACCCATTCTACCAGAGCTAAGTCTTCCCCTCAACCTTGGCTAGTGCAATCCTTGTTGCTGACATCTGCAAAGTGGCTACATGGGCGTCTTGTCACACTTTTTGTAAGCATTACTGACTGCTTGGATTCAGAAGTGCTCCAGGATGGCCATTTTGCCCGCTCTGTCCTTCAAGACTTCCTTGTCTAATTTCTTCTCTAACCATTAATCCAAGCCCCTCTGTCAAGTACGGTATTGCTTGACAATATTGATTACTCTATTTATGGGAGATACTGTACCTGCGGATTCCTCACTGATTCCCACTCTCCTCCCAATCTTGAAATATGGTTACATGTTATAGTTGTAAAGATCTTTAGAAGGGTGGTCATTTGCTATAGTTAATAAGGTTCCAAGAATGTTTTTGCACTGAACCTCTACTCACAGGATGTCATCCTCGCCTTTCACCTCATTGGCATGGAAAAAATGGATAGGAAACTAACATTGGCACACCGGGGTGGGCGCTTTATTGCTCTTGTGAGATAATGATACCACCTTTCCAGTGCAAATCCTGTGGAAAAGTTTCCAGAGCCTGTCGAGCGAATGAGCAATTCAAAAGGTGAGGAATCTGCAGGTAGATAGAGTATCCACCAGAAAGAACGTTACTGAAGGTAAGGAACTTTTTCTTTTGGACAACCAACAAACACTATACATCCCTGTCACCAGAAGGGTCTGATGGATGTAGCGGTATGTTACTTTTGTTAATAGGCCACTGGGGCAAAAAAATGCAGTGTGTCGCCAATTACTATTTTTCCTATTTACGTTCATAATTTTTTATTTTAACGATTAGTTTCTTTTAGAAGATCATGAGCAAGCTACACAAATTATCCCTTCCTCAATTCAGAGTGTTGTCTAGTTTTCAGAATTGACTAGCTTTTTGGGTTCACCCATTGGTTTCACATCTGTGCCCACCACAAACTGCAAGTAGATTGAAACCGGAAAAATGAACTACAAGTTAGAAAATTAGTGGTAAAAAAAAAATTACTTTTTTTTTTTTTTTTACAAGTCTACTTGTTCTTGAAAGCTGGGAAGATGGTGATCTTATCACAGCAAAACTTTTGTTGTTTCAATTTTTATTGTATTTTCCACTTGTAATTCACCAAAAGGATGACAGATAGAAGTCGGACTATATTTAAGTTTGAATTGCGCTCCACAGCTGGCAGTCTATTTAACTTGTGCTAAATTATCAGTTTCTTTGCTTTCTCTGTGCCAAGCAAATGCCGTACAGAACACCTTATTTGTTTTACTTAATCACTATGTGTTTTCCTTCTACTGAATATTCCTTTCTTCAACATCATGTAATGTATTTTGGGTGTGCCCATGCATTAAAACAGAATTTCACTATCTGTTTGCATCTTTCTACATTAAATGACTGATTGAAGTATAGACTGTTTGGGTGTGCTGTTTAGGGTATGTGTGAGGCGTGTAGAGTTCCATGTACAACACAATAGTTTCAGTCAGTCTTTTTTTCAAATCATTGTTCCTTTAATTGTCATGAACCAAAAGTGCAGTTTCCAGAAAGTAATAAATTATCACATGAATGCCCAGAAGTGGAAACTGTGTGCCCTCCCACACGGAGTGATCTGGAAACCCTGTTGATGTGTGGCTTGCTGTCTGTGGGTCTGATTAAGGGTTTTTATTTTTGTACATATGTGTTCTCTACTCATTAATTTGCTGGCATAACCTGTGTTGTGGCAGTAGTTTGTATAGGTTTTGTATATACATTTGGTGTGTCTTGTGCATCTTCACTGCTTAGCATCCATCCTTTAGTTTGCAGCTCGCCAGGTCCAATCATTACAACTTACATTTGATGTTTGTGGATCATATTCTGTCGGTGGGCTGTATGTGGTGCTTGGGACATGCCTTATAGGTTGAGTGGGTGTAGAATGTGGGGGTGCTGAATGTTGTGCATGGATGTGTTTAATAAGCTAGATGGGCATGTTTTTATGAGTGTAGGTTTAGCTGTATGTGGTGTGGTTTGCAGTATGTGGTTAGCGCTGTATTGTAGCGTATGTGTTCTGTTTATGGTGTGTGAGGTGTGCTTTGAGTGTGTTTTAGTGTGTCGTGTGATGTATGTGGTGTTCTCTATGATGTGTGAAGTAGGCTTTCAGTATGTGGTTTGTGCGTTTTTAAGTTACAAATGTGTTCCACATGCATTTGCTGGTTTGCCATGTGCACCTCTCTTGCTCATCAACCTGTCTCTTGTTCACAGCTTTCGTGCTCCAATGATTGCACTTTGTGCTTGTGGGACCCCAGATCTGGACAGCTCTTGTGTGAGTTCCTTGGACACCAAAGTGCAGTGAGCACTGTTCTTGCAATGGTGAGAAGGTTTTGAATCTTAGGTGGGGTCAGCATTGGTAAAGGGTGTTGGGGGAGCACAGCCTTACCATTCTCCTTCCATGGAATCCACTGTCCTAAGACAATGAAAGCTGAGAAGAGTCAAATCACTTAGCTAGGTTGAGAAGGACAATGGGACACATATGTGAACAACACCAATCAGAGATAGTCTGTTCTGTATCACCCCATTTCCCTCTTTGTGTGAAATGGTGACAGGGATCATGCTCCTTTTGCTGAGCTCTGGCATTCTGCAAAATCAAATCCTTTTGGTTTTTCTCAGACACTGACATTGCCAGTTAGTGTTAGGTTCTAATTTCTGAAGCTAAATCTTCAGAAAGAAGGGTGGTGAATGTAACCATTCTGGTGGATTAATGTAGTAGAAAGATTTGTAGACTGGAACAGTACGGAATGTGGTGGAGGTGACTGTGAAAATATAGGGTCACCCAGCCAAATACCAAAGTCCTTTGCTTGGTGTACTTGAGTGTATACAAGTAGAACAGAAAGTAGATCTGCAGTGTAGAAAAGCCTGTTTCAACAAAACCACAAATGCAGAATGCTTGTCGGAAAAATGCAGCACGCTGACCTTGGTGCTAGTAAGAAAATAAAACTGAATCACAGCATAGTATGTTGAGAGGTCTGTGGTGACTAAGTGATGGATCTTTTGGGATTTTAGATATGTGTTGAAAAGTGCTTGTATTTCATCAGGATGAGCATGTGGTATCTGTTAGCCGTGATGGAGTTCTCAAGGTGTGGAACCTCGATGGCGTGGAGCTCACCAGCATCTCAGCTCACAACAGCCAGATAAATCAATGTACTGTGTTCAGTGATCACCGCAGCAAAGCTCTTCCAGGTAAGCACATCTCTAGAGGTCAATCCCTGTCATTTTGATTCCACTGTTTGCCTTTGCATCCAAACTCTGAATCCTCTCCGAAAGCCCTAGAAACCACCATTTTTAACAGAGTACTTTTTTTAAATAAAAGTGGAGATTCATTATACAGAGCCACAAATTATCTTAATATATCCAATTAGGAACATTTAAAAGAAATTTCACTGATTATATTGAGTCAGTTATACAGTTGATTGAAGTGGCTTGATTGTTATCAAGTCCCCGAGCAACTTTCAAAAGAGTCACACTATTGGCTTACATCCCTCAAGCAAAATTCTTAGTACCAGGACACTATAAAGAGCATTTTGCTCTTCTATAAGTGATGCGTAATGAAGATGCTGGTAAGCCCAAGCTTAGCCGTGACGCACACCCCTTCTGTTTCCACTCACTTCTACAGAGTATCCCCTCCTACAAAGTAGTCCCTGCTCCTACTTGTTCAGATTCTATGAGGAAGGAAATATAATTGGGGATGGATGCCAGAGTGAAATTCCTCTCTGCTGATCTCAGGGACATAACCTCTTGCTAGGGCACATGCTTTTGGCTGCACCATTGGAGTAGAGAGCAGAGTATAGTTCTTTAGTGGGAAGAATAAGACCTTTGGCTCTATTGTGCCAGCATCCGTCTTGGGAGACTCCTCTGAAGCTTGTACTGAAGATAGATGCCCCCCACAATGTGAGGGTCATTACGTAAGAGAACCTATGCACAGCACTTCACAGTGGAAGATGATCAAGAAATCTTCTGTCAGGGAACTAATACAGGGCGCTTTCTTATGGGACATGGTAAAGGGCCCTTCACAGACAGCTAATACAGGGCCCTTCTGTGGGGGAGCTCATACAGGTCGTTCCTCAAGGGATACATGACCCTGCACTGTGAGGGATGATAAGGGTTGCTTCCATAGGTTGATTTAAGATTAGTCCCAGTGAGATTGATACCAATTTTCTTGTGAGAATGGGTTCAAAGTCCTTTTTCTGGGATGGCTAATACAGTGTCACTTCCCTTCAGTGCGTTGAACAAAGTGATCAGAAATACACACATTATCCTGTGAGTTTTATTAAGTGAGCTTCTTTCTCCCCCTCACTCTTTCCATTCCTCTTATGCTCTTCGTATCATTCTCTTTGCTGTGCTTGTGGAAAGGTTTTCTGGTCTGTCTCACTGTAAGGATATCGGTGTTTTGTCTTTGGCAGACATGTGTAAGCAAACATGACTTGGTTAGTTGCTCGTTTCTCAGGGATCCTGCAATACATTCTCCTTTTTTCCAGTGACCAATGATGGAGGGGACTTGATGGTGGCCACTGCTAGTGTCGATGGAACAGTGAAGCTATGGCGTCCTCTCATGGTCAGTTACCTTCTGCTTCTTGGGCTTGTCAGCTCCTGGGGGTATCATATACAGAGTTGGGGTGGTGGGTGTGTGCGCATGTGTGTATTTGTGCACGCTCAATATTGATTTATGTATGTATGTATGTGTGTCAGTCTGTGCTTGTGGAAAGTACTGAATTGGAAGCAAGCCACTAGTCTGCAGAAGATATAGAGCAAGGGCAATGACAGTGCGAGCCTCTTAGGTAAGTGTGGTTTGGTTCATCCTCCGGTATTGTACAGATTCCCCAGCTGGATAGTTCTATTAATCAGTCAACACTTCTTGCTTGTAAAAAACAAGTTGTTACGTATACTCTTGGCCCTCTTCAAGTGGACAAGCTTTTGACTGCTATGGATGTCAGTTCGAGTTCCAGCAGTAACCTGGAACACAAAGGGCATCTGAACATCATTGTGTTCAGAGTATATGCAAGACCCATAGTTGTAAATTTGCAGATCATTATGTGTGGCTTTCTCCTTGTGAAGAACTGTTCAGAAAACATAATTCAGCTGTGGGTTGATTTCATATTTCAAATTACAGAATATTTTGTGGGCTAAATATTTGCTACTTCAATATTATTGTTTTATTGTATTCCAAGCATCATTTGCTAGACTTGGATATTATAACGTTTGCCTTCTCAATGATTTTTGAAGAAAATGTGTGGACATTTTTATATCCAAGTTCAGTGATGTGACCAAAATCCAGCTCTAGCCTATGGCTCGAGTACAATGCTATTGATCTCCTACATGTGGCCTCACCTCTGCGCTTGCGGTTAAAGGTCACTGCCTCCGCTTTCAAAGGCCAGCAGGTGCTAAGATGAAGAATCTGGGACCTTACATACATCCCTAAAAGCTGGCAGTTTCAGCCAAGGAGAAAGGCCTCTGAATTCTCAGGGCCGCATGAGCTTGTGGTCTCACTTCAGCTAAAATACTTTCCAAACCTTTTTCTTCTTACACAGAAGAATATCTCTGTTCGGATACAAAACCTTTTTCTGCAGATTCATCACTTTATCAATATCCCCCAAATGTCAAAAAAGATCTGGACCCTATTCCCAGACCATAGCTTTCTAGAGCCACCAGATAGCACCATGCAGCCTCATCCATGACTTTGTCCTACCCAGGATGTAACAAAATCGCAAGGTATAAGGAGCAGACTGGTGAGCTGGCATCAGTTCCTGTTTCTCTGCTCCCCATCAGCTTGGTCTGAAGCTATCTTGGAGCTTACTGACAAAATTCATAATCTTTTCAGCACAGTATATGTGAAATGTCAAAGATTTCAGAACTGAAACCCTTTGTCACATACCACAAAAATTGCCCTTATTGGATCCACCTTACATCTGCATGTGGTGTCTGAGGACAGACCGCTACCCAGCGATCTGCGACTATTGTTCACTGATTCAGCTGAAGGTCATCAGTGAGTGGGAACCAAGGTGTTTGTGTCCATGACCTGCAAGGATACTCTGAAGCACGCCCCTTCACTTTCAGGTATGTCACCCGACAGGAAACAATTTCTCTAACAATCTTTCCACAAAATACACAAAAAGTGCAATGAGAAGGAGAAGTTGCCTTATCCCTCAAGGAAACTGTTTTCCTCCCAGTAATATTGGGAAACTGAATGCCTTATCCTGACTGCACACTTTTCCTCATCATCAATAGAATTCTAACATTACAAAAGATGAAGGTGTGGCGACTTTAGTGGCTCTGACATTAATGCCTCCTGACTCCATACCTCCAGGGTCTCTGTCACTGGCACCTACAAAGAATATGGTGCCTGTTAAAGTGACATGTGCCCTTCAGTCAATACAGCCCACAATACCAGCACTATCCTCAGAGCCATCTTCTATGTTTCCTTTGAACCACACGAAGTTTGTTCAAATAATCACAGTAATGGGGGGCGTGGCCAGCAACATGGCCGCTTAGGACGCGCTTTCGCCGAGCTCCGGCCGAAAGGTACATCCGTCAAGGAATCCGGCAGTCCGAAGGCTCGGACGATAAATGTATTTACTCACCAGATGAGGCAAGCACCCCGGCCACACATCGGAAGGCAATCGGGAGGACGATCGGCCTCCGTGCAGCGGTTATCTGCCCTGAGACACTCCGTAGCTGCGGCAATAAAATGGCGCCTGCTCACAGCTGAGGCGGCCCGGCGGGTCTGAGACACAGCCCCTTGCGGCAAAGACCCCTTGGCTGGCGGATGTTCGGGAGGACGATCGGCCTCCAGGCTCTTGCGGCGGAACGGGGGGGCTGCGTAGACGCCCTCTCCCGGCGGCCGCCACGGCCCTGCTGAATCGCTGCGAGTCCTGGCCGCGGGCCCCCTGTTCCCGGGCTGGCGCGGCGGGCCCACTCGACGGCCTGGAGGCCTGAAAACACCGGCGCTGAACGATTGCTGGCGCTGCGCACAGAGACCCCAGGTGAGCCGGGTGGTTGCGGGATGCCGCGCCGCCTGAGGGAACTGCTTGGGGTCCGCTACGTGGGAGGACGGCAGGACGCAGATTGGCCCTATGCAGCAGGCCGGTCCAGTGACCGGGAAGGTGGCAGCCCCCACGACGGGATCCCCAGCGACTGGTGGATCCGCCCTGGCTCCCCTTTGTGAGGGTGGCGGAGCTGGACTGGGCCAGGATCTGGAGGAGTGGCCGCCCTGCACCTCGATGGCCTTCTGGTTCATAGCGCCGCGGATTGGGGCTTGATAACTCAACCGGCGGGGTCTGGCGAGGCCCTGGGGCATGTGTGGGCACAAGAGTGACCGTCCCCCTCCGCCCTCCCCTTGTGGGGGGGGGGGGGGCTGTAGCGACCTGGCTGGGGAGACAGTGCCCTGCAGAAGCGTGGTCTCCCTCCCGCCCCCCTCTACCTGAATGTGATCGGCGCTGGAGCCCTGGCGGGGCCTGGACGGCGTCGACCGTGCTGACCCTTCTTTGCCGCGCGGTCAAGATTGGATGCAGTGGGGGCAGCTCGACGTTCTGTCGTTGGGAACAACGCAGGGCGGCAGTCCATCAGGGGTGTGTGGAGAGACCTCCCCCCCCCCCCAACCCCTCCGGCCTCTTGTGCGACTGATCTTGGACGCACCGCTGCTCCTTTTGCATCCCGTCGCTGTATCTCCGAATATGGGCAAGGACAAGGACCCAAAGCCGCCGCGCCAGGGGAAAATGGACCGTTATACAAAAGTTATCACCCCCCCCTCCGGAGGAGAGATCGACCAGCCGCTACGACACGGACACTGTCCTTCAGGCAATCCAGTCCTCCAGGACACCGCTGGAGGGGAAGATAGGACAGGTGGGCACGGAGGTGACGCTCCTGAGACAAGATCTACGCAGCCTGGCAGCCAGAGTCACGGAATCAGAAAACAGGTTGAGTGAGGCTGAGGATTCGCTTCAAGATCTTCGCAAAGGATTGGCAGATCTACAAGCCTCGAACAAAGACCTCCAATGGCGCGTCGACGATGCAGAAAACCGGGCCAGGCGTAATAACCTCCGCTTTGTAGGATTTAGGGAAGGCATTGAAGGGACAAACACATCGGACTTCCTCTACTCTTGGCTCCAGCGCACCTTCCCGACGGATACATTTTCCACCTGTTTCGTGATAGAACGGGTGCACAGGGCGCTGATGGCACGGCCTCCCCCGGGCGCGCAGCCGCGCCCCATCATAGCCCGTTTCTTGAACTTCCTGGACAGGGACGTTATCCTTCGAGAGGCCAGGAAACTTGGTGATATAAGGCATGAGAACACACGCATAATGATTTTCCCGGACTACAGCAGGGAGGTGCAAAAACAAAGGCGCACCTTTGATTCTGTGAAGGCGAAACTCAGGGACCACACGATCCAATATATGCTTCTATTTCCGGCGAAACTGAAGGTGCTGTTCATGGGGAAGACCCAGTTCTTCCAAACACCAGAGAAAGCATGGCAGTGGATCGCAGAGCGGCCTGTCCTGAAGCAGGCAGAAGCCTCGTCACGCCGCAGCCAGATGGCGGCAAGGAACGACCCGAAACTTCCCGGTTTTAAGAGAACACTACGACCTAGGGGGAGCCGGAGGGAGCGCCTGTTGGAGGCAACACCGTATGCTACGAAAGGCAGTGGCAGGGTCAGAAGGCGAAGTGGACGTTCATTGGAATCACACCTGTCAGCGGGTTCGCACACCATCTGCCTCCCTGGTCGCCGTGAACCTGGCACAGAGACAGACACAAGGGATAGCACGTCCGGAGATGAAGGGGAGGAGGACCCCTCTCAACATCCCTTGGTCGCTGTAATAGTGGCAATGGAGCAAGACGCAGCAGCCGAAACTCTGGCATCGCAGGGGGAGCCCCCTGACTCACACTCCTGAATAAGAGCCTTAGAGACTTGCCGTGGATCACAATAAAATGGTGGAGTCAGTTGTTTGGACACCCCCCCCCCCCGACACACCATCCACAAGTCCTGCAGAGCAACTGAAGAGCTCCATTCCACCGCAGGCGAAAGGATAAGACTAGCCACAGACTTGGGCATTAGTTTGCCCCTTTCTCCTCTCCTCCCGACTTTCCTTCTCCCCATGCTGTCTTCCCCTCCCTTCTTCTGAAACTCTCTGTTCTTGGTTTTCGCTTTGTACTCTCCTTTCTTCGTTGGTTCTTCTTTCTTGGGGTTTCCCTGGAGAGCTGCAGGAGTTCGAACTTGTAGCTTAAAGTTGGGACCGGGGAGGGCGACAGACCTCTACCACCCTTATGCACACCCTCGGGCGTCTGGCAGGGTAATGGGGGGGGGGGGGGGGAGGTGGGGCAGGGGGGGGGTCAGGGTTTCCATTCTTTCGTATTGCTGTTCTGGTTTATTGTTTTTTTGTTAAGGTACAGTCACAGTGTTAGCAGAATGTACATAAGCAGCCAAATTCCGACTGCAGGGCGTTACCCTGCTGTACACATACATGCATCCCTCCTCTTCACCATAGCCGGTTATGATTGGTTCGGAAGATAGTCCCTTCACGGCCCTCACTTGGAATGTCAACGGTCTGGGGGATAAAATTAAACGAGGGCTGGTATCATCGTTCATAAAACGCACCCACCCAGATGTGGTGCTGTTGCAGGAAACGCATCTTAAGGGCACGAAATGTGGGTTCCTAGCGCGGGGGGCATATACCGTTCTGGCGCATGCGGAGAGCCATCCTGATTAAAAAGTCGCCTCCCTTCAAAGTGAGACGTACATGGCTAGATCCCCAGGGCACCTACGTGGGGGTGACGGGCTCATGGGGTAGGAAAAATGTTACCATCATCTCAGTGTATGCCCCACCGCGATTGCAGGCTAGGACACTACACGGGGTGAAGGACATATTGTTGGAGACACCGGGCTCGACACACATAATTGGGGGTGACTTTAATGACGTCATGTATGTCCCTACAGATCGCTCGGGAGAGCATGTCCATCCGCAACCCGGTCACGCAATTGGCCCGTCTTGCGGACACTCTGGGCTTGGTGGATGTGTGGAGACACTTGCACCCGGAGGTCCGACAATACTCGTACTATTCTGGGGCCCACAGGGTCTACTCTAGACTCGATTATACATTCCTCCCGCAAGGCGCAATACAGGACATCCATGAGGCAGTGTACATGGCTAGGGGATTATCTGATCACTCACCTCTATATGTTCGGGTGGGTGAGAGGGCCCGGGCGGGACGGAGGGGCTGGCGTCTGATGGCATGGGACCTACAGACTAAGGAGGTGCTCCAGGGCATTCGAGCCGACACGAAAGTCTTCTTTGCGGACAATGAGGGCTCAGTACAGTCCAGAGTGATGCTCTGGGAGGCGTATAAAACAGTCTTAAGGGACAGGGCCCAGAACTGGATTTCCTGGGACAAGAGGAAGGCCCAGGAAGAACTCACCACACTAGAGACCCGAATTCTTACCCTGGAAAACAGGAACCTTGCATAGAGGGACCCTCAAGTTCTGAGACAACTAGCAGACGCACATCATCAATACAGGGCTCTGGCCACGCAAGAGGCCAAGGCACAAGCGCAGGCGACCCTTCATAGGCTTTACGATGTGGGAGACAAATCGGGCAAGCTTTTGGCATGGCTTAGCCGCAGGGAGAGGGAGGCCAGATGGGTGGAAAGTGTTACCGACCCCCAGGGGATTTCACAGACGAAGGATAGGCAGATAGTACAGACGTTCGCGTCCTACTATCAAACCTTCTATGAAGCCCGGAGTCTGAGGGAGCTCTCGGACATTACAGACTATCTAGCGGACATTCCTACCCCGTTACTAGAGGAGGGGGATAGAGAGGGACTGGAGGCAGATCTAACGATAGACGAAATTAAACTGGCCATAGCCCGACTACGCCCCGGGAAGACCCCAGGCCCCAACGGACTACCTGCGGAACTCTATAAGAAATGCGCAGATCTCTTTTGGCCCCCACTTGTTGAATCTCTTCCAGGATGCGTCCCAAGAGGGAACCATGCCCCTGGACCTGCGCATGGCCACGATCATCCCTATACACAAGCAAGGGAAGCCCCCCAACGACTGTGCATCATATCGCCCCATATCTCTTCTCAATATAGAGGTGAAAATACTGGCCACTATCCTCGCCATGAGGCTCCGCCAAGTAATTACTATTCTGGTGCATCAGGATCAGACGGGCTTCCTGCCCGGTCGGGCGACCCGACTGAACTTGCGAAGGACCCACAATTGGCTAATGGCGGTCCAGGACCGCGATACCCCACATTTACTCCTATCCCTGGACGCGGAAAAGGCGTTCGAAGCAGTACACTGGCCCTTCTTGGAAGCCACCCTGGTCAAATTCGGTATGGGTCCCAAGTTTCGGCAATGGGTAGGACTCCTGTATAAGGATCCCCGGGCAAGGGTCAAGGTTAATGGGCAGCTCTCTGGAGATTTCCCTGTTAGAAGAGGCACCCGTCAGGGTTGTCCTCTTTCCCCATTTCTCTTTGCCCTCACGATTGAGACGGTGGCCTCTGTGATTAGGCACTGCCCAGAGATCCGGGGGTTTCGAATTCAACCGACGGACAAATGGGAAGAAAAGATTTCGCTCTATGCGGATGACATTCTGCTTTATATCACTCACCCGACGACCACGATCCCCAACTTGTTCGCCACTATGGACGTATACGGGTCCTACTCTGGGTATACCATCAACTGGCATAAGTCGGTCATCTATAGTCCCACTGTCCTGTCCGTCTGGCCTACACTCCCTGGGGCCCTCCAGATAGCACAAACTGGATTCACCTATCTAGGGATCTACCTTACCACAGACAAGAGCCTCTCTTACCAGAGAAACATCAAAAGGGTAATTACCAACTTTGCAAATGATGCACAGAGATGGAAGTCCCTCCCTCTAACAATTCTAGGCCGGGCGGCCATATTCAAAATGATCACTCTGCCCCGTTTCCTTTATGCACTGCAGAATGAGTATTTTCCCCTCTCCAGACAGACTTTTCGAGCGATTGACGCGGAACTACGTTCCCTTCTGTGGCTTGGGAAACACCCGAGGATCGCTCTGACTACGTTGCACCGTAATGAATATAATGGGGGGATTTCGCTGCCAGATATAGAGGCCTACTACTGGGCAGAACACCTAACCCCGGTGAATGACTGGATACATGCGACGGCAGACCATCCCACCTACAGGTTGGAAAGGGAAACCATGGGGTGGCGTACTTGCCTTCATTATCTCTATGGGGACGAGGCAGCGGGCGACTTCTCCCGGCCACCCAAACCTCAATTGAAGTGTGGGGGAGAGCGACGAGGGCTACGGGATTGCAAACCCCTTTGGCATTGTCCCTGGTTAAAAGAACTCCAAAAACTGAGGTGCTTCGAGGGGTGGGATGCCATAGGTATCTCTACTATAGGGGACATCACGGCCCAGGGTATGCTTCAGAGCTTCCGCTCGCTTCAGATGGAGTTTGCGCTACATACCTCCCAGTTTTTTAAGTACGCGCAATTTCGGCACGCCTGGCGAGTGGAGACCTTGCTCTCCTCACCGTTACCAGAGTACGCTCCACTGGAGGGGCACCTGTTACAGGAGCATGTGCTTACTAAGGCAGTCTCACTCACATACCGGACCCTGAACAATAATACACCAGACAGACTGGGCAGGCTGAGGGAGACCTGGGAGCTGAATTTGGGCGCACTTGAGAACATAGACTGGGAAGCAGCCCTGATGCATCATCGAGAGGTGGCTATTAAATCCCGTCTCCGCCTCATCCAATATAAAATACTCCACAGAGTCTATTATGATAGGGTCCGACTCCACCGGATGGGCCGTGCTGGAGACCCTAGTTGCTTGAGATGCGGCTATGAAAAGGGAGATTTCTATCATGTCCTGTGGGATTGCACCGAAATACAGACCTATTGGGAGGGGGTGTTGGGGGAACTGAACAAGATCCTAGACACGACGCTACCACTGGACCCTAAATTCATACTGTTGGGTATACCCGGGGATGTAGATCTGGGCCGACCGCACCTCATATTCGCTCAGTTGGCCCTGGTGGTGGCCAAACGGGATGTAGCACGAACCTGGGGGGCCGCAATCGCGCCTCAGCTCCGAGAGTGGAAGGCGGGGATGGATATGTATATGGCGGCAGAAAGGGTCACCTATAAGGCAAGAGGGTGCCCGAGGAAATTCCGCAGAGTGTGGGGCAAATGGAGGGCTTATTATGGCCTAGATGGGGGGCTGGGTGATGGTTAACGGGCCTCTTGGGGGCCCCGCTTCTAATGCTAAAAATACGTCCCGGCTCTCTAGTACAACAGTACTCCGGGGGGTGAGGACACATGGGACACTACACCGGAGAGATGTATGTGGGTGGGACCTGCAGGTTCACAACGCCCTAAGGGGGCATGTTTTGGAATGGTATGAGATATGGAATGTATATGGCTGTCTCTGCACGATTGTACCCGAATTTGTTGTGGTTTCTTTTTGTTTTTGTTTCTGGCAAAATAGAAATAAAAACATTTAAAAAAAAAAATAATAATAATCACAGTAATGAATAAAAAAATCAAAGCTTGTTTTAATGATTTAACCTTGGCAGAGCACTTTCCTATGGTCCATGGGTTTGCCCATAACGAAGAAATGTTTAGATCTGACTCCAAAGCCCTTGTCATGCCTGATAGGGATTTTAGCCACTCAGAATACAATGACTCGGAAGCTGGCAACTTCCTCCCTCCCTAAAATTTTCATGCTTGTTTATATCCTGATTTATAAGACGCAGATGGCCTCAGTAGTTCTCCTAAAGAGGATAATGCCTTACCCTTCAGGCCTTTGTAGTATATTCCTTCACTATGGTAGTATGAAAAAGTAGCTGATACCTTGGAGTTTACTCTGTCTCCCCTGGAGGAAAAATCTGACATTTTCACAGAAATATTGCAGCCATCTTTCACAGTTAGGGAGTGCTTGCTTCCCTTTAATGAGGCATCTGTCTCTGCCGCCTGTGAAAAACACTTTTCAAGCCCAGCAGTACACAGACAAATTTCCAGATGACATAGACCTACCCTGTGTGATCCAAAGCTTTTGTCATCATGTTTAGAGGTTCAAGCTTCTTCCTTGTAGCTGAACCCAAACCTTTGCTACAGCTTCCCGCATAGCTAGATTGACTAGCAAAATGGGCTCTAAGGGTCAACAAGGCTTTGTCTCTGGCAGTCTTGCCCTCTGTACAGTGAACGCTTCATGCCTTCTAGGCCTTTATGACCTCGCCCCATGGGAACTGGGGAAACGTATGGTCATTGGCCTTATGATAGACTACTAACTACAGATTCCTCCCCTCATAACAAGTTTCAAGCCATGTCATGACTATCTGAAAGAGACACGTTAGTGATAGATTCCTTACCTTAGAATATCCCCAGGCGTCAGACTGGATCCGGAAAGTTTTCGTCAGCAGTACCCCTGCGCGTCGGTAGGCGTCGTCGTGCGGCTCCGCGTACGTCGCTGGCGTAGTAGTCGCCGAGATGACGTCGTCAGAGCTACTTGGACGCGCCCACGCGCGCGGACGTCAGTTCTTTCTTTTTCCGCGCCAGCAAGCGCAGATCCGAGAGAGAGCGGTTCTCCTAGTTAATATTTTAACTTGGTTTCTGAGACTTGTTTCTCTTGTTTTGTCGAGTACTCGACTTCTGGTGCAGTAGGGATGCCCGGGTTTAAGTCCTGTAGGGACTGCCGTCGGACCATGTCGGTGACGGACCCGCATAACGTGTGTCTCTTCTGCTTGGGGCACGCCCATGACCCCGAGACGTGCCCCGATTTTCGGTCCATGGCGCCGAAGGCTTTGCGGGAGCGTTCCCGAAAGTTGTTGGAGGCCCGGCAATCGGTTCCGCGCCACTCAAGGCACCGCTCCCGTGGGAAGTCGAGGGACAGGTCGCGGAGCCAACACCATCGTTTGTCGGAATCGGGGACAGGTAAGTCAAAGCGCCATAAGAAGTCGAAGAAGCGACGTCGCTCTTCGTCTACCCCTCACCGGTCGCGGGACGCGGTGGAGGGGACGGGCGGTCACAACCCCGCGGCTCCGGTGGAGCCTCCGTTGTTGCCTGCGGCCTACCCGCCTTTCCCGGGGCCGTACGCGACTCCGGAAGAAATACAGGTATTCCTGTCGGCCAGGGGCCGTATATTTGCCCCATCGGGTCCCTCCGGAGCGCCTTTGGGCCCCGTGGACCTGTTGGGTGGTTCTGCCCCCGTGCCGCTGCCTTTGGCCCCGGCTACGCCGGCAAGATAACCTGCGGCGCCGTTGGCTCCGGCCTCGGCGCCGCCTCCGGCGCCCAGACCGGCCCCGGCTACGCCGGCAAGATACCCTGCGGCGCTGTTGGCTCCGGCCTCGGCGCCGGGCCCGACGCCGGACACGACGCCGTTGCCTATGGGCTCGGACTACGTCGAGCCTGGATTGGTCTATTACCCCCCAATTCCTATTCCACGAGGGGAATTTATTCCCTTTCCCCGGGCCCCTCGTCCTTACCAGCCTCTTAAACAGACGGTGGACGAAGGGGAGTACTGGGAGGGGTCTGAGGACCCCCTCGCAGCTCAGTGTGAGGATGAGCTGGAATGGGAGGGCGATGTGGAGGGTCCAGGCGATCTGGATTTCTCTCCGCACCCTGGTACACTGTCCCCTTCTTCCGTAGCTCCGGAGGAGGTTGGGTCTTTTTCTGTGGTGTTGCGTAGGGCGGCTGAGGCTCTTAACCTCGAGCTCCCATCCGTGCCTATCAGGACCAATCTCCTGACTGAAGTGCTGCAGCCGGCGGCCTCCTCGGCAGAGCCGCTACTGCCCTTTAATGACGCGCTTACAGACATTCTGTTAAGAACCTGGACCAAGCCTAACACGGGGGTTCCTGTGGATAGGAGTGTGGCACGATGCCATCGCCCGGCCCCGGGCGGCCCCAGTTTTCTCACGCACCACCCAACGCCTGAGAGTCTGGTTGTCCAGGCCTCTGCCTCTCCAAGCGCATTCCCTTCCGCATCTCCGGACAAGGAATCCAAAAAACTTGCGCTTCTGGCTCAGAACAACTGGCTTCTCAGGGGATGTCCAGAACACTTTGTTGGACAAGCCTTTTAATAGCATACGCCTCTTTGGTGACAAAGCGGACAGCACATTGGAACGCTTTAAAGACTCCCGGGCTACGGCCCAGTCCTTGGGTCTTGCCACCACGCGCACTCCCTTGGGGTCTGCCTTTCGCTCCTTTCGAGGTCAAGGTCGAGGCGCACAAACGCGTTCCTTTCAGAGCCGTCGGCCTGCGCAGCAACAGTCTCAGTGCAGCTGCGGTCGGGGGGCCCGCCGAAGTGGGTCACGGGGCCAGCGGGCGGGTCAGTCCACCACCGCCCCTGCCACCACTGCCTCAAAACCTTACTAGTCCGGTGTTTCAGGCCCACCAAACGCCAGTGGGCGGCAGGATTCGCCATCACCTCCTCCTCTGGCGCACCTTCACTTCGGACATGTGGGTTCTGCAGATAATCCGAAGGGGCTACTCCCTCCCCTTTGAGACTACCCCTCCAGCCATGCCGCCTCAGTACCACCGCATGTCGGGGGATCACTTGGCACTTCTCCGGCAGGAAGTTGCGGCCCTCTTGGCCAAGGGGGCCATCGAGCACGTTCCGACGCCAGAAGTAGGTTGTGGTTGTTACTCCACTACTTCCTGGTTCCAGAGAAAGACAAGGGCCTGCGTCCTATCTTAGACCTCCGGAACGTCAATCGCTTCCTCCGGAAGGAGAAGTTCAAAATGCTCACGCTTACTCAGGTCTTGTCTGCCCTAGACCCGCAAGACTGGATGGTAGCGTTGGACTTGCAGGATGCTTATTTTCATATCCCCATCCTGCCGGCCCAGCGGCGTTACCTGCGGTTCACGGTTGGCCACGAGCACTTTCAGTTCACCGTGCTCCCTTTCGGCCTTCCCAGCGCCCCTCGGGTGTTCGCGAAAGTGATGGAGGTGGTCGCAGCTCATCTGCGCAGATCAGGGGTCTCAGTCTTCCCCTATCTCGACGACTGGTTGTTGAAGGCGGGATCGCCCCAAGCAGTCGTCTCCCACCTCCGGACTACGGTCGACCTCCTGCATTTGCTGGGGTACTCCTTCAACGTGCCGAAGTCGCATCTGATTCCCTCTCAGAAGCTCCTCTTCATCGGAGCGGTTCTGGACACGGCGCAATTTCGGGTTTATCCTCCCGAACAGCGAGTCCGGGACATTCGGGCTATGATTCCGATCTTTCAGCCCTGGTCCTGGGTTTCGGTCAGGAAGACACTGAGACTGCTGGGCCTCTTGGCCTCCTGCATCCTGCTGATCAATCATGCCAGATGGCTTTTGCGGGCTCTGCAGTGGGACCTGAAGTTTCAATGGACGCAGCATCAGGGAAATCTGTCCGACTACGTCCAGATCTCGGAGGGCACTGCACAGGACTTGCAGTGGTGGCTCACGGACCAGCGTTGGGTCAGCGGCACATCCCTCTCCCTTCCCCAACCGGAGCACACAGTGGTGACGGATACGTCCCTCCTGGGATGGGGCGGCCACATGGGAGAGGCGGAGATCAGAGGCCTTTGGTCTCCGGCGGAGTCCGAACTCCATATCAATCTTTTGGAGCTCAGGGCGATCCTACTTGCACTGAAAGCATTCCTTCCCTCTGTCAAGGAGAGGGTAGTGCAGGTGTTCACAGACAACACCACCGCCATGTGGTACTGCAACAAGCAAGGCGGGGTGGGGTCGTGGACCCTATGTCAGGAGGCTCTGCGCCTCTGGACGTGGCTGGAACGCCAGGGCGTTATCCTGGTGGTTCAACACTTGGCAGGTTCTTTGAACGCCAGGGCGGACGAACTCAGCCGCCGGTGCATAATGGATCACCAATGGCGTCTTCACTCGGAGGTGGCACAAGGTCTCTTTCAGCAGTGGGGAGAACCTTGGTTAGATCTATTCGCCACCGAAGAGAACGCGCAATGTCAGCAGTTCTGCGCGTTGAAGTTTCCAAGGCGGCACTCGCTCGGAGACGCTTTTCGTCGGGAATGGAGTTGTGGTCTGTTGTACGCCTTTCCGCCTATACCACTTCTACCCAGAGTGCTGAAGAAGATCAGACGCGACCGGGCCCAAGTCATTCTTGTGGCTCCGGACTGGGCTCGAAGAGTTTGGTATCCCGAGCTACTCAGTATGAGCGTGGATCCCCCGATCTGACTGCCTCTTCAGGAGGATCTTCTGTCGCAGCAACAGGGGACGGTCCTCCACCCGATCCTGTCCAGCCTCCACCTCCTTGCGTGGAGATTGAGCGGCCACAGTTGATTCCATTTGACTTGCCTCCTGAAGTCTGTAATGTAATTCTGGCAGCCAGGCGTCCCTCAACTAAAACTGTATACGCCTGCCGGTGGAAAGAATTTGTGGCATGGTGCACAGCCAAAGCTGTAGATCCCCCTTCTGAGGTTCTATTGTTCCTTCTCTTTTTGGCCCAGCAGGGCTCTGCTCTGGGCACTCTCAAGGGCTACCTTTCTGCTCTTTCAGCCTTTCTCAGGCTGCCTGATCAGCCCTCTCTTTTCAAGTCCCCTGTTGTCAATAGATTTCTCAAAGGCATTACTCACCTTTTCCCTCCTATTCCCTTTGTGATGCCTCAGTGGGACTTGAACCTGGTTCTCACATACTTAATGTGTGCTCCCTTTGAGCCTCTTCATAACTGTCCTTTGCGGTTATTAACTTTGAAAACTGTCTTCCTGGTGGCCATCACCTCCGCTAGGCGGGTGAGTGAGCTCCAGGCTCTTTCATGTAAACCTCCTTTCCTGGCGATTCATCTGGACAAGGTTGTGCTTCGCCCACGTCCCTCCTTTCTACCGAAAGTAGTCACTGCCTTTCATCTTGGGCAAACTGTCACTCTGCCCACTTTCTTTCCGCCTCCGCACCCTTAGAGAGAGGAAGAGAGGCTCCACCGTCTGTACCCGAAACGTGCGCTTTCATTCTATCTCAACTGCACACAACAGTTCCGAGTGGATGACCAGCTCTTTGTTGGCTACGTGGGCGCCAAGAAAGGTCGAGCTGTACACAAGCGGACTATCTCCCGAATGGGTTTTCTTGTGTATTAAAGCCTGTTACTCTCTGGCTAAAAAGGAGCCTCCGGTAGGGCTGCGCGCCCATTCTAGCAGGGCGACGGCAGCTACTACAGCATTGGGACGCGGTGTCCCCCTGCAAGACATCTGTCAGGCAGCCACGTGGGCCTCGCTGCATACTTTCACTAAGCACTATTGCCTTGACAGTCAAGTCCGGAGAGACGGCTTCTTTGGCCGTTCGGTTCTCCGTGACTTTCTGGTGTAATCTCACTTCGCAGACCCACCACCAGGGTTGGTATTGCTTGGGTATGTATTCTAAGGGAAGGAATCTATCACTAACGTGTCTCTTTCAGATGCACAAGTTACTTACTTGTGTAACGATATATCTGTAAGAGACATTAGTTAGTGATAGATTCCTTACCGCCCACCCATCCTCCCCGTTCTGCGAACTGTTCTCTAGGGTTCAGGTAGTCCCTTTCAGGGCCCTAGTTCTATTGCACCAGTAGTCGGTCTCTGGCATGGCTCTGCGTTCCAGGCACGGAAAAGTCGTGTACAGAACTGACAGCGCGCGTGGGCGCGTCTAAGTAGCTCCGACGACGTCATCTCGGCGACTACGACGCCAGCGACGTACGCGGAGCCGCACGACGACGCCTACCGACGCGCAGGGGTACTGCTGCCGAAAACTTTCCGGATCCAGTCTGACGCCTGGGGATATTCTAAGGTAAGGAATCTATCACTAACTAATGTCTCTTACAGATATATCGTTACACAAGTAAGTAACTTGTGCATTGGGATATTGACATAGCATCAACAGGTTTTCGCCAGCTAGCAGGAGTTGCTGTACTCAGGAGGCAAGGACGGCTGAAAGCAACATCATTCAGGACAGAAATACAAAGTAAGATCCTAGATATGCCGTACCATGGAGAAACACTGTTTGGCAAGTATGTAGAGGATGCTTTGCAGGCTATTAAAACAGATTCAGATACTGCCAGATCCTTGGGTACCTTGCAGATGAGAAAGCTGCCTTTTCGGGGAGCAAGAGGAAGAGGGCTATATTCCTACAGGGGAGGTTATCACTCGTATAAGCATCGAGAATATCAGCAGTTTCAACAATGTAGGAAGCTGGCTCTCCATATAGTGCACCAAAATGAGGTATACTGTGTAGAGTCTGGGCAACCCTTACTGGTTTAAAGAGGCACAAGTAAACCCAAATGCTCTCTTTTGTTTAAGTATGGGTGAGCAGTTTAGGCTTATCAGAGGGTAGTGCTAAGCATTTGTTGTGCTCACAGAGGCAATAAATGAGACACACACTCAAGAATAAATCCGAGACCAATTTAGAAAAATAACATATTTTTTATATAAATTTCAACACCAAGAACTTCGGTATCAATTAAGTACTTTTCGAGATATTGATTTTTACATGTAAGTCAAATGTTCACTTAAATGTATCTTTACGTAGTAATGCTTTCCTGTGGGGAAAAAAGGCATATAGTGCATAAGTTACTTGCAATAGGTTTCCGGGGGTCCCCTTCAGTACTTAAGGTGGTAGGGGTCCAAAGAACTACCAGCAGTTCGTTTTTGCCTGCCCTGGAGCATCCAGGTGCAGAGCTGCTGGTCGGGTTAGTATTTGTGCGCGCTACACCAAAGGGGAGAAGGGGAGCACCTCGAAACAGGCTGTAAGGTGGAACTTGGGGACAAGTCCGAGATCTCCCAACGGGGGTTTTGGTTCGTGAGGGCCCTGGGAGCAAGGATGCACAGTCTGTTCTCGGGAACCCGGGCGCTCGGGTGCAGAGTGCTTAGGTCGACTCGGCTTATGCGTCACGGGCACGCACGGTTGTCGGTCTGGCTGGTTGAGGGGACAAAAACAGGACAGCTGGGCCACTCTCGAAGCGGGTTTCTGCGCTGGTGTCTCTCGGCGCTGCTTGGTGTTGAAGTGGTTGGAGTCCGGATTGGATTCAAACAGGCTTTGGTTGCTGCAAGGGGTTGGTACCCCGGGTATTGGTGCTGTGCGGCTCTGGTTGGTCCTGGCATCTACTCACTTGGTGGGTAGACGGATCTGACCTCCTGGAGCATGGTGACCTCTTCCTGGGCAGCTGCTGCATCGGTGAGACTGGGCAGCAGCAGAAAAGTGGACCGGACTTTGCTGTTAGCTCATTTACTCCAAGGGAGATTGCTGGCAATTCGCAAAGTGCTGGCAGTCTACCAAGGTTCTTGGCAGATGCACAGCAGCAGGACGAGTTGGTTTGTTGCGATTGTTGGGAGAGGTGCACGGAGGCAGGGTTTGGCGCCAAAAAGTCTGCAGGTGGTCCTCAGTTCTTGCTTCTTTGCTCTTCTTTGCCCTCTACTTCTTGTGTCAGTTGAATCTGAGTTCCTGGTGTCAGGGGTGCCACCTAAATACTCAATTTAGGGATGTTACGGGGAGTGTAAGGTAGTAGTCAATGGGCCTTCACCCCCTCTATGACCACTTCCTGTGGGGAATGGGCATAATACTGACCCAGTGTATCTAATTTCACCAAAATCCAAGATGGTGGAATTCTTCAACTCGTTTTCACTTAAGGTAGCCCACCTTAGGGGTGTAACAAACCTGATAGTGAACACGCCTCCTGACTAGCTAATTTTCCCACCTGTCCTGGTGCCAAATGGGTCCTGGGCAGGGGGTGGCATTTCTCCTGTCTGGGGGAAGCCTGGGTCACATATTAAAGGCGAGAGAGGCCTTTGGAGCCTCCTGCCTTGATATGCTGATTACTAGCCATCCTGCTTGGAGGAGGTGATAACATCTCTTACCGGAGCAGTCATTCTTTCTGTCCTCCGAGAGCATGAGCTCTCACCTGCAGGGGGTCAGTAACCTGTCTGTGATGGCAGGCTGGTCTGCACCGGTCAGCCAGTACACTAGAGGTTGGTAGGTTTTCAGGGGGCACCTCTAAGGTGCACTCTGTGTTCATCTCTTAACAAATCCACTACTGGCATCAGTAGGGATGTCTTAAGACAAGGTGTTTGATACAAAACACCATATGTTTAAGTGAAGCCATCCTGTAGCTGGGGAACTCATAATGCCCAGTACATGTACTTAAAATGGCTTCCCTGTTCACTTGTACTATCTAGTAATTGAACTAGACAGCAAAGGGGCATATCTGCTCGTGCAGATATGACCACACATGTCAAATCAAATCAAATCAAGCTTTATTCGGCACATACAAAAAATGTCCATAAAAGCATACTATAATATCGATAAGAACGGAGTTATATACAATTATTACAATTTGAGATGAAAAATACATTTTATATTCAAAAAGTCTCAGAAGAAAATACTTTTTTGATTTTTAGAATAAATCTACTAACAGTTAAAATCTAATTCATTTTATAATTCATCAAATCAATTAACATACAAAAACTAATCAATTTCATAATTCAATATTTCCAGGTAAATAAGGTCCTTCCTTTGTTTCATAGCCAAGGATATGTAACAAATTACCGCATTACAAATTAAAACATTCTCCAATTTTCGAATATAATTAAAAGCAGCTTTAAAAGAGTACAGGCTGTTTGCTTTAAAAAAGGTCGTAAAAATGTTTTCCTGATTTCATTATAAAATTTGCAAAAAAGTAAAAAATGAAGAGTACTCTGTGGGGACCTGCCATCACACGGACACTTTGGTAAGTTGGCACACCACTTGTCCCTTTTGGGAAATGCTAAAAGATAATGGAGATTATTCAACCGTAATCTAGTTAAGTAAAATCTGTGTTGTATATTAGTTATAAAAATGAGATATGGCTGAATACCCATTGCTATCCGCCCTTCAAGATAAAAAGATATACATGATTTGTTACTCGTGGCAACGTCCCTTGCTGAGGACCTCACTTTACAGAGCCTCAATTTTAATTCCTTTTTACTCATATTCTGTATGTCCTCGGGATTTTTTAAATTCACATCCATCTCACATTCCTTTAAGAGGCTACAAATGTAACTTAACCATGTTATTTTCTTATAATGATCTTGATTCAAACAATCCGATATAATGTCCCTCGAAAAATGTGTCTCTTCCCGAGTCCAGATGCGGTGCCACAAAGTAAGGGCAGCTATACTGATCAGATCAAGAATATAGGGGGTATTAGTCTCCCTGTGTATTATAAAAGTGGCAGTAGAAACTGGCACGGCTAATAATCTTTTTAAAAAATTGTTTTCCAGGATTTGTAGCTGAGAAGTATCTGCCACACCCCACAGGGCTCCCCCATAACAACTCCCTGTAATACATTTTGCTCCATATAGTTTAAGAATTTCCCGCACTGGTTTTTTACCTATTTTTTGGGAAAATCTAAAAATAGCCTCAACCGATTTTACGAATTTCAATTTACATAGGTTAATATGTGCACTTCACGTGCCCTTACTATTAAAAAGAATTCCCAAATATGAGAAGGAAAAAGTCCTTTCTATCCGTATACCTTCGATATAATGTATTTTATCCTTAATTTTCCGTTTCCCACAAGACATAACCAGGGTTTTACTCAAATTTATTTTTAAAAACTTTTCCGTCATATAACTAGAGAAGTTATCCATCAATAATTGTAGGCCGTTAGCTGTCCTGGAGATTAAGACAGCATCATCGGCATACATTAATAAAGGAGTAACCCGTTTGCCTACCTTTGGGGCGTCAGCGTTCAAATTCTGTAATAACGGGTCAACCCCATTTATATATAACGAAAATAAAAGTGGGGCAAGAGTACAACCCTGTCTTATCCCACGGGTAATGCTAAAGTGCTTAGTGCATTCTCCATTTTCCCCGAAGCGTATTCTAGAGGACAAATGTACATATATTTGCGATAAAAAACTAATAATATCCTCTGGGCGCCCATCCCTTTAAGCGTCTGCCATAATTTTGAGTGATTTACCAAATCGAAAGCGCTTGACAAGTCAACAAAACAAAGGTAAAGAGCGCCATCCCGTGCAAGTGTGTATTTTCCTATCAACAAATCAAGATTCAAACACTGCTCAATCGTTCCAATGCCCCTTCTAAAACCGTACTGTACTACAGATAAAATATTATTTTCCTTTACCCAATATTCCAATCTGGCCAGCAATATTCTACCCATAACCTTAGATGTTGAATCGAGTAAAGATATTGGGCGATAGCAGCTCGCGCTGCTTCTATCGCCTTTTTTAAAAATAGGGACTATCACGCTCTCAGCCCAAGTTGCTGGTATCACCCCATTAAGTGTAGCATTAAAAAATTTGTATAGGATGGGCACCCAAAAATCCAAATTATATTTAAAAACATCAATTGGGACCCCATCCGGACCTGCCGCTTTCCCACTAGCACTATTCAAAAGGGCCAATCTAATCTCCTCAGAGCTAATGCTTTCCGGTTTAATATTATTTAAACGAACAATGCTAGTATTCTCTGCTAAAGTATTGGGCTGACGTGTCTCATTAAAAATGGCTTCAAAGTGAGTCAACCAGTCTTCCGGGGTCACTACTACATCAACTTTAACAGACTGGGCATCTTTAAAAAGGGGCTGGTCCAAAGTTTTCCAAAAAAGTATAGAATCTTTAGTTTCTGCAGCTTTGATCAGGTTTTCCCACGCATTATCTCTAATCTCCATTTTTCTACGAGTCAATGCTTGCTTATATGATTTCCGCAGAGAACTAATGTCTTCCCTATTCCGGGGGCTAGCTTTTAGAGCTTCTTTTAAATCCCTGTTTAATCGTGAACATTGCTGATTAAACCATCTTGGGCAATATACCCTATTTGTCCTAGGCTTACGTTTCAAATTTCCTGCTATTGCAACCGAAATATTTTGGAAATCCATCACGATATCTATATTAGTAGAAAAATTATCTAAAACAGTTGTGATATGATGTTTATTTTGTTGAATAATCTTTTCCGTGAAGGCAATAGGATCAACCCCTGCCCATTTGATGGAAATCCCATTTTCACCCTGTGTCTTTACCTCAGCAGCAAAAATACTTGGTTCATCTACTTTAAAAAGTGGAGATTTTAATGTTAGTGACACAGGGTGATGGTCACTTAATAGGCTGGGGCATACTTTGCAAGAATGAACGAGAGGATTACAATTTCTTGAAATTATAAGATGGTCGATACATGAGGATGACCTAGCTCCTTCAAATGTATATGTAATACCCACTCCCTCTTGCGTATTCTTTTTGCATCTATCTCTATAATTTCCAGATTATACTTAAACATTACACAATTTAAAATTTCCCCATAATTATTATGTGGGAAGTGTAAAGGGTTATCTCCCAATTCATCCTCGTATCCGCATTGGATCCCTGGTATAAATTTACAAAGTTCAATATTAAAATCCCCGCCCAAATTAAAAAATAATCAGACCTTGTACTCCTTAACAAATTGGCCAATTCGCTGTCTAATAATGTAATTATCTCATGCCTTGAGCTATTAAAAATATTATTATAAAAATTGATCACTATTATGTCCTGTTTTCCTCCCACTGAAAGAAGTAAAAACTGAAAATGTTGTGAGTTAGTATATATTCTTCTTACAGTCAGAGGAGAGGATACTGATATTAGTACTGCCAAGCCACCGCTCGCTCTCCCTGCCTTTGAAGGAATCCCATTAGTACAGATCGTTTTAAACCCATTAATAAAAAATTATTTGTGAGCCATGTTTCTTGTATTAATACCATATCGCATTTTTGTATAGTATCAATCCAAGAAGTATCACTCAATTTACTCCTAACCCCTGCAACATTCCATGTCATAATGTGCAATAATTCCTGTATTGAATGGCTAGGTGGGTTACATTCAGCCACAATAGAAAGTAGGGTGATTTCGTTCCTGGATGTTTGCATTTCAGATTCTGCGAGGAGATCACTTTCAGTATTGCTAATTATATTCACAGTGCCTTCTCGCAGTTGATCCTGGTCCATATGAACCATTTCCTTCATACTATTAACATGGGCTCTTACATCATGACCATCTTGTACAACCTTTTCTATCGATACTATATTACGTTCCAGTCAATCCGCCTCACTACACCTACTTGAGGTTCAAACCTATTTACCATATTCGGAATCACATACTGTGTTTCATGACTGGAACTGGTGCTAACCTGGGCTCGACTAAAGGGTAAAACCATTCTAAAACCATAAAAATATCCCAGGGGTAAAGCGACGATTCGGCCTTCTATATCAGTAAAATATCGATCCTGGTTCCCCATGATCTCCTCCAGCAGTAAACCCACCACAAAGGGTCTGCGAAAATTTACAACTACACAATCCCCCTCACATGATTTAATGGATTTACCCACCCAGCTAACTCTCCTTATCATAATCACTTCATGAAATAGGCACTCAGAACTACAGGTCGTGTTCTTGGTGAACCATTGAATCACCCTATTTTTCAAAGAGTCCCATGTTTCAGTGGTATTTTCAGCCAATTCAGGTACGTTTTTTAATACAATCACATAAGGCGTTGCCTCTGGGGGCAGATTTAAAATGACATCCCGTTTCCTCCCCTGATGGAATTGCCCTCCCTTCTTCATGTAACCATTCCCTGTGGATCCCCCTAAGTTTTGTTTCGGTGAAACTGGTACTTCCTTTCCATGAACATTACTAGAAGGTAAGGCACCAGCCCGTAGTGAGTTATTCATGCTGTTCGAATTAAATGCACCAACATTTGTATTGCTACTGTCAATTAAATTTGCAGTTAGTGGTGTATTTAATGCAGTTAATGGAAGAAGAGCAGTAACCATTTCCAATAGCTTTACAATATCCTTTTGTACTGATTTTATCTCATTCATGACACGCCTCTCTATGGTATCTATTTTCCCATGCAGTCTTTTAAGTTGTGTATTTATGGCATTATTGTCAATCAGCAATTCTACAGACTTAACTCCTTGTCCAATCCCTGGTGATTTTTTAGATTTCCCCTTCTTTTGTGTTACTCTTTGTGGACTGGACCTTCTTGATGTTACGGTTTGTTTAATTTTTTTTGCTGGGGGTGAATCAGAATCTAATAATTCTGAAACATTAACGATATCAAGAGGGGTAGTTGACATGCAGGGCCCTAATTTAATCAATTGTTCAGATTTAGACCTGTTGACGGTAACATGTACAGTGCTGCTATCTGACGGCTCCTGGGGGATAATATCAAGATTAGAAATGTCACTTTCCCCATGCACTTCCACCACAATCTTAGCCCCCTTTTGGACGGCATCCACGGCAGTCTTAGCAGCTGCCAACTGTTCCTCCACTCGCACAATCTCATGGTTTATAATGCCCATAGCACTTTTTAGGTAATTAGTGATTGGTGCTGTTTTTTCCACTGCATTTCCTTTGCTTGTGGCCAATTTCCTCTTCCCCATTTTCAAATATCACTGCTAATGTCTCCCGGCAATTAAACAACGTTCTGCTTACCCACTTCACGATGGAGTGTTCTTACTCCTACCAGGGAAGAAAGAGAGGGGGCCCGACCCGACCTCTGCCGGTCTCGAACGGGCTCAAACGGGCCCGCCCTTGGCCCGGGCTTCGCCTGGCACACGCCCGCGCGCGTCCCGCGAAGCGGGTGCCGCGAGGCGTTATGTAGGCAGGGACAGGGGCAGGTCAAAGGTGAAGTCAGCGCCTCCAGGCACTGATGCCGATATTTCTGGGACTTGGAGTCCTTCAGTCCACAGCAACCGCGGCGATGCGGCTCCCGCGAAGCGGGTGCCGCGAGGCGTTATGTAGGCAGGGACAGGGGCAGGTCAAAGGTGAAGTCAGCGCCTCCAGGCACTGATGCCGATATTTCTGGGACTTGGAGTCCTTCAGTCCACAGCAACCCCGGCGATACAAAACACCATATGTTTAAGTGAAGCCATCCTGTAGCTGGGGAACTCATAATGCCCAGTACATGTACTTAAAATGGCTTCCCTGTTCACTTGTACTATCTAGTAATTGAACTAGACAGCAAAGGGGCATATCTGCTCGTGCAGATATGACCACACATGTCATATAATGCACCCTGCCTTAGGGCTGTAAGGTATGCTGAAGGGGTGACTTGCATATATTGCATGTAGTGTCTGGGGACATGGCACACACGGTGTGTGCCATGTTGTGTTTTCAGTTTTGTCTGCACCATTTCACGCAGCAAAGAATGGTAGTCTGCATGAGTTTGGTGGTTTCCTCAGGGTGGCACAATACATGCTGCAGCCCTTAGGGACCCTCCTAGGTATCAGGTGTACCATTTACTAGGGACTTACAGGGGTGCTAACTGGCTTGCCAATTGTGGAACAATTGCAGTTACCTTGTCTTTGGGAAAGAACACTGGCACTGGGAACCTGGTTATCAGGAACCCAGTGCACTTCAGTCAAAGTTGCATCAAATACCTGGCACAAAATGGGGGGTGACTATGTCAAAAAGGGGCACTTTCCTACAAACAACAATACCAACCTTCTTATCCCCAACAACAGTTTAGGCAGCCACCAACAGCGGCTTACAATAAACAAGCACCAAGAATAAAACAACCTCCTCAAGGAAAAGAAACTGCCGGAAAACAGTGACAACTTGATAGTGTCAGTTATCCCCTATGCATCCCGGAAACATATTGGGGGCTGAATTACAAATCATCTACATCAATGGAAACTGATAACAACTGACAAATGGGTTTTGGATCTAACCCCCTGCCGGCTCATCTTGGAGTGCATTCAGAAACCCCACAATATTCCCCCGAAAGAAGCATCCCTTCCTCATCTGCGCCTGCTTCAGAGAGAAATAGTAACCATGATCAGCAATCGAAAAATACTGTTTGGCCAGAAAGGGATTGGATTCTATTCCTGGTTCTTTCTAATAAGAAAGAAGACAGGAGAGCGGCACCCCATCTTGGATCTCTGAAAGCTCAAAAAACATCTAAGAAAGCAATCCTTTTGCATGATTACCCTGCAGAAGATCCTACATCTTCTCAATCACAGAGACTATATGACAACATTAGATGTCCAGGATGCCACTTTCACATCCCAATTCACCCAGATCTTTGCAAGTTGCTAAGATTCAATGTAGCCGGCACTCACTATCAATTCAGAGTTCTCGCTTTCGAATTGAAATCAGCACCCCATATCGTCACAAAATGCTTAGCTCCAGTTGCAACACATTTGAGACAAAGAGGTTTCCAAGCAGTCCCATATCTCGACAATTGGTTGATAAAAGCACACACTTCTCAGCAGGCAGCAAAAGCAACAAGGGCCTGTCTTTCACTGTTCCACAACCTGGGCATTACAAGAAACATGCATAAATAGCCTCTCAATCATTCAACAGGTATAACCTTCTTGGGAGCAGTTCTCGACAAGATTCAAGACAAAGCATTTGCGTCACAAGAAAGACTAATACGGCTCTAGCTTTTAGCATGGAAATTAATAAAAAGAAAGTCTGTTTCAGTTCGCCTATTCAAATCACTCCTCAGGATGATGTCCTCTTGCATTCCGCTAGAACCATAATGCCGCCTTCAAATGTGGCCTGTACAAGACGATTTAGAAAGGCAATGGCTTTAAGTTCAAGGCTTGTTCAATGTAATACAAATCACTTCAGGCATGAAAACGTCTTTGCAATGGTGGATACAGTATACAGATCTGTCCATAGCGTTAAAATTCCTGCCTCGCATTCCTGACTTTATTACCACTGACGCGTCCCTGGAGGGATGGGGCACTCATCTACAGCAGGTTTCTCCAAAATCGGTCCTGGAGGGCCAGATCCATGCCAGCTTTTTAAGATAACTACATTTATCTGGCATGGATCCGACTCTCCAGGACCGACTTTGGAGAACCCTGATCTACAGGATTTGAGAATCAGTGGAAAGTGGACCCAACACCAGATGAAAATGCACATAAACTTGCTGAAGCTCAGCGCCATAGAACTGAGTCTGCAGTCATTACTTCCCAGGATACGAAGTTTATCAGTATTGATTCGTACAGACAACACCACCGGCATGCATTATATAATCAAGCAAGGGTGTACACAATCACCAGCCCTTTCTCAAGAAGCATAAGAGATTTGGAGGTGGGCTCTGCAATACCACATAGCGATCAAAACGGAGCATGTTCCAGGAACAATCAATGTCATATCAGATACATTGAGCAGAACCAATACCAGCTGTCACGAATTGGAGCTCAACCAAGAAGTTCTGCACAGCATTTTCGATCATTGAGGCAACCCAAACTTAGATCTGTTTGCGACAACAGAAAATCAAAAATGCCAGTTCTATGCAAGTTGGCACCCAGAACAGGGGTCATGGGGGAATGCGTTTTCGATTAGATGGTCAGAGATCTTTGCTTACGCTTTTCCCCTAATCCTGGTAATCCCAAGACTTCTCAGCAAACTGAAAAGGGAGACGTGCCAAATAATTTTATTGCTCCCAAATGGCCCAGGCAGTAGTGGGTCACAAAACTACTGCTCATATTGGAGAAAAGTGACATTTGATTGAAACCTAGTCCGACGCTATTGACAATGAACCACAACTAAGTGCTTCACTCGAACCAGACATCCTTGCACTTGGCGGCCTGGCTCCTGAATACAATGAGTTTGCAAATTTGAATATCCCTAAAGATTGCAGAGAAATCCTAGCAAGAGGCAGAGTGGATATTACCAATCAAGCATACAAATTCAAATGGAAGCATTTCTGTTTTTGGCGCCAAGAATCAAAAGTTCATCCCCTTTCTGCACCACCAGAAGTAATTCGTCCCTATCTGCTACTTTTAGCAAAATCGGGTGTAGCCCGCACTTCTATTAAAGTACACTTAGCAGCGATCTCAAGATTTAAAAGATCTGCTAAATGGCCTTCACTTTGGTCCAGCAGAGTAATCAAACAATTTCTTAAAGGCCTTTTCAGAGCCTTTCCTCCTATAAAGAAACCTACTCCATCTTTTTTTTTTTTTATCACTCTTTTTATTGCCAAAAAGAAATAAGTACAACACAGCGATGATTGTAGACGTATATCTTGCATCAATAAACATGTCCATTGCAGTGCTTCCATCATTACGCACAGCAGCCACCCCCAAAGTGGCCCCAAAGCCAGAACCTCCATATTAAAGCAGTCACTCTATGGCCATTGGATCACTCCCTGCGATAGTTGTGCACACCATTCCCCTACTTTCATTCCACCTCCCGCAGATCTTTGTCCATTTATGTGGACACCCCCTACTCTCATTGTCTGCTCTTTCATTCTGCATACACCAGTCCATGTCTGTCTTCCATTCCCTTAGCATCGGAGCGGCTGATGCTCTCCACATTTTAGCTATATTTCGCTTGGCCACCATAAACCCCAGCGTGACCCAGAGCCGGTCTGTCGCCTCCCACATATACAGAAGGCACCATTTAGCCGAGGGTGTAATATTCCTTTTGTATAGTGCTCTGATACAGGATACTACTGCAGCCCAAAATGACTGAAGAGCTGGAAAATCCCAAATCATGTGGAAGAACGTACCTTCGGATCCACATCCGCTGGGACACAGTGATGACTCAACCCTACCCACCCTGACCAGTGTAGTAGATGCACAATAGGTCCTATGAAGAATTTTAAGTTGCACTAATCGAAAACGAGAACGGATAGCTACTTCTCTAGGGGATGCCAACGCTTCCTGCCACTCATCTTCCCACCTCTCGCGAAACTTAACAAGGGGATCAGGCGGATTGTTCAGAAGTTTGCGGTAGGTCAGGGAGATGGCTTTTTTGTGCATATAATCGTCAAGCAATCTATCCTTAACCTCCTCCATCTTGACAACTCAACACAGTACCTGGACAACTGATGAAAGCTCCATCATTTCAAACCATTCTCAAATCACATTTAAAATTTGTAACATGGAAAATGGTACTTTTACTAGCTCTCATGTCAGCAAGAAGAGTTATTGACATTCAAGCGTTTACAATTAAGGAACCATTTAGTCAATACAAACATAACAGTGGGGTTCTTAGAACCAATCCTAAGTTTATACCTAAGGTTCTATCAGATTTTCATTTAACTGAACTGATTATCTCAAAGATATTCTTTCCAAATCCAAAGTATGGCCGAAAGATCCTTGCATACTTTAGACATTAGGAGATGCCTCAAGTTGTATTTGCACATGACAAAACAATTTAGAAAATCTGGTCAGCTACTTGTCGCTTACGGAAACCATCGTAAGGTTTTTCCAGTTTATTGTGTTATTTTAATATTGATTGTGTATGTGTTTTAACTTAGAACTATTCTGATGCAAACATGTGAATCCAATACTGGCGAGAGAAAATAAGTTACTTACCTATTACTGTGGTTCGCCAGTATAGATATCTTTCATAGATTCACATGCGATCCACCCTCCTCCCCATAGAGGCTCCCCTTATTTTGTAAGATTCGCGTTTCCCACTAGTGCTTAAAAATCTGAGGGAGTGGAGCCTCTGTGGAAAGTGTTGTAGTGTGAATGGCTGTATTTTGTTGCTTAATAAATGATGTGGATAAGTTATTGAAGTGAATTTTCTAGCCATTACATGCTATATGTGTCATTAGAACATTTGAATGTTGGGAGCTCCACTGAAAACAATGGAGTACTCCGGGCTTCTAATGACCGGTAGAAGCCTGGAGCTCCAATATTCCAATGATGTCGTTCAAAGCTGTTGCTGTGAACAAAGGCCTCATGGAGCCCGAGGGGATTTCATTCCTCTCGGGCTCCATGAGGCTTCTGTTTTATTTGTTAGAACATTCTGCCCTCTAGTGGCGGAATGTTCTAATAGCCTTATAGCCATTAGTAGCTGGGCAATAACGGCATTAAAGACCTACTCCCTTGTTAGAGGCCCTCACCTTCGTCTCTGGCCTTTAACGCTGGAGTGGGACTTTAATGGCCGGTATAGCCCGCTATGACGGGCTATTAGGCTATATTATATACTGCTTTCTAATTGTACTGTGGGACTTCCATTTGACGACGGGGAAGGTTTCAAGCATGTGAATCAATGAAAGATACCAATACTGGAGATCCACAGTTACAGGTAAGTAACTAATTTTGTTTCTACAGCACCAACCATAATTTCTATGCTAAAAAGAACTCCATCATTTTGTTAATTTCTAAAGGAAATGCTTTGCATTTTACAGCTTTGATTCCATCAAGATGGCTTCAGGTGTGCCACACGTTTGTCATAAATACAGAATGTTAAAGCTCCAATTCAATAGAACACTCTGTGAAGCTACAGTGGAACACTGAGGAGTTAACTGATAGACTGCTTCTGGTGGTGGAAGGGCATGCCTGACTCCTCTGTATGTTAGAATGTTTTACTAAAAAGGATGAGGAAGATATTTAAGAACTTGAAGAAAATGTGACCTCATTTGAGCCTTCTAGAGCACTAACAATTATTTCTATATCAAAAAAGATACCACTGTTTTCTTCATTTACTGCAATATTCTTTGTAGAAAATCTTTTTAGTTTTACAGCTTTGATTCCCTCAAGTTCCCACAGTTGTTCTTGTGGTTGCTTACTCCTAAAACGATGTTCCTTATTGCCATAACTTCGGCAAGGCGACTGAGTGAACTTCAGGCCTTCTCAGCTATGCCTCCACGTGTCTACTTCTGGACAAGGTTGGTCCTTCGCACGAAGGCAGCATTCCTTCCCAAGGTAGTCATGCCCTTTCATGTAGGACAATCCTTCACTTTGACATCCTTTTATGCACTGCCTCACCCCTCAAAGGAAGAAGAGCGACTACATCGCCTTGATCCTAAAAGGGCTCTCAGTTTTTATATCGAGAGAACCAGGGAATTCCGATAAGAATATCAGCTGTTTATCGGGCTCTCTGGAGCAAAAAAGGGCAAGGCAGTGCAGTAGAGGGCCATCTCTAGTTGGATTGTCTTATGTATTAGGATTTACTGTGGAATGACCAAGAAGCAGCTTCTGTTGAATTGCATGCTCATTCTACCAGAGCAAAGGCTGCTGCCCCTGCACTAGTGCATGATGTGCCTGTCTTGGACATCTGCCAGGCTTGTACATGGGCGTCTTTTACACGTTCCCGAAGCACTACGGTCTAGATAGGCACGTCCAGTGGAATGGACATTTCACCCCTTTAGATGTTATTGGATTCCTGGACTGAGCCATTCCACAGAGCCACCACCTGAAGGGTACTGCTTTGGTACCTATTCAAAAGGTGAGGAATGTGCAGTTAGAGGTCCCTATCAGAAGAACTAGTTACTTCCCTTTGGTAAAGCCTTTTCTGGTAAAGAGACTACCCGCTGATTACTCACCTACCTTCCCACCTGTTCATTCTGTAGAATGGACTCATACAGGATAAAGGTAATAAGATGTCAATGTTTAAATTCTGCACACTGTTTATTACTTGTTTCTTGCGGCTCCATATCTATTGGCCTGGACACAGTACAAAAAGAAACTGATGCCAAAGCATGTAGGTGGTCTGTTTGTACTTGTGCCGACATCATATCTGCACGGGACGGAGCATCACGGCATAGTACAATGCCGCACAACGGCACCTGTCAGTACTAGAAGGAATTGCCATGTGAACGCTTCCGGATCTAGTCTGATGCCTGGGGATATTCAAAAGTGAGGAATCTACTGTTAGATAGTCTGTACCAGAAAATCGTTACACAAGGTAAGGAACTTGTTCTTTAATTCTATTTCAGGATGCAGACACCATGTCCCTGAGTTCTATAATGGCTACCACAACATATTGTTAATTTTGTGGCCAACCAAGAAGGATTGATTAGTCCCAGTAGTCAGTTAGAGCATATCTGGACACTAACATTCCAGATATCAATATCTTTTTAATTCTTTCATGACCACTGAGCACCTCTTTAAATAAAAATTTCTCAAATGGCTCAACGAATTTACACTGAATAATGAAAAGCACGCTTTCCAAGTAAAGTTCTAACTTTTCACCAAATTTGTTTTAAATATGTTCAGCCATTTTTTGTGTATAGCTTCCCAAAATTTCCTATAGGAATTAACATGGGAAATCAACGTTTTGGGACTCCCCTTTTTCTTATCTGCTTGATGTGTCAGCTCAAAACTTTCCAAGAAAGAGCTGAGATGGATGATTTAAAAAAAAAAAAAAAAAAAGTTTTGTGAAGATTTATCAAACTGCACAAAAAGTTATTGATGAAGCAAAAACCGCTCTTTCTATGGAAACATTGATCTAACTTTAACTACGCAGTGGCATAAATATACACCTTTTGGCTCACTCATGTTAGTGTCATCAGGGCATGCGGAGAAAGAATTTGAGTAAACATTATTAATCTTAATAGATGCCAATGCTGTGATGTAATCTTGCATATTAAAAGCAAGCAAAGAAGAAAAAATATTTCTAATTTGAAAGAGTCTGTAGATTTTTGCATGACGTGTGCAATGTCATTTACATGCCAAATCTTTTGATGGTGCGGCTCTTACTTTTTCTCTTGGAGCCAAGCCGGCCCATGGCTCTGCTCTCGTTCGGCTCTGCCTAGCAATTTGCTGTCATGTCCACCTCTGTTCCTCATAGACCAAAATAATTGCCTCATGGAAATAATCTATCTCTCCACAAGTAGAGTGTATTTACCTGTCATGGAAGCTCAGTTCCTCACAGATCAAGTGTTAACATATGCCACAACCCAGCTATCTACTTACAAAGGCTATTAAAGCATGTGGATATTTCTGGTCTGCACAGAGTATTCCTGCACCAACGCGTACTGTCAAACCTCCTGCCAAGCAGAGCATGTTACCACATGTGGATAACTCATTCTCCCACAAATAGACCTATATGAAATGTTCATTAGTGCTAGTAAATGCACATCTCCGGCTTCTCTGAGTAGAAGAGTAATAACCTGCTTCTTCCAAATAATTGTCTAGTGAATCCAGATAACCCACTTCTCATAGAAAAGGCCTTCTTAATGAGTGGCCCTTTAACGGTGATGAAGCCGGTAACAGGAGTTATCAGGACCATCGGAATTATGAGTTTAGATGGAGCACTGCTAATAAGTGTAATCCTGTAAGAAAGTGGCTCTGTATATACTGCACCAAAGTAAGGTTCAGTGTGCACAGAGTCCACAGTCCCCAGAGGTTTGGCAGAGGCTAAAGTTAGATATAACCTTACTCTCTAAAGTGGTAGCTTGGTCGAGCAGTAAGGCAGTATCAGAGGACAGTGTAAAGCATTTGTTGTACACACTCAGTCAGCAAATGAAGCCACACACTCAAGAACTGAACTCTAGGCCAATGGTTTGTATATAAAAATATAGTTGTTTTATTTTAGAACCAACAATGGGTGTCAAAATATACTTTCTCAGAATGAGATGCTTTAGTTAACTACTGTTCAATTGGCAATAGACTTTTGAATGCAATAGTTACAGTTGTTGCAATATGCAACACAATTTTAAACACAATTATACATTGAGCTCAATGGAAATTTCTGGTTAAATGCAATAGATTACTTTTGGATTACTTTTCTAACCACGGGACTGGATCTTGGATTCAGTCCCGGGACACTTCCTGTAAACAGGTGAGAAAAAGCGTTTTGGTTATGGTAGTGATTTTTGAGGAATATTACTGTATTTCAAAAGTTGACACTTAGAAACTTTTCTGGGTAAAATTACCAATGTTATCCTAGGGAAGGAAATACAGTTTGCAAGCAAAGTATGTTTACGTTACTTTTGTAATCCAGTGCTGGACTCCTAGGTTCAGCACTGGGACATTTACTTAAAACAGGTAAGTAATTACGTTTTTGTAGTTTGTACGATTTTTAAAGAATATTTGTATGATTCAGAAATCGACACTTAGAAACTTTTTCAACAAAAAGCAGGCAATGATATCCTATGAGAGGAATTTCCAGTTACTGGTAAGTACGGTAAAAATTACTTTTCATGGTCGGTACTGGACTAAAAGATGCAGTACTGAGGTCTCTCCTGATAGTAGGTGAGTAATTCGGAATTCGTTACTGTTGTGATTTTTAAGCAATATTTTGGTATTTCAAAAGTGGACACTTAGAAGAAATTTCACAGAAAACCAGTCAATGGATCCCTATGTAAGAAAATTCAATTCGCCGGTAAGTTACTTTTAACGTTACTTTTGTAATCCAGTGCTGGACTCCTAGGTTCAGCCCTGGGACATTTACTTAAAACAGGTAAGTAATTACGTTTTGGTAGTCTGTACGATTTTTAAAGAATATTCTTGTTTTCAAAAGTCGACACTTAGAAACTTTTGGAAGAAAAAGTGCCCATGTTATCCTATGAGGAAAAATGAGTTATCGGTCTCGAGGTAAGTAATCGGTCTTTTGAGTTAGGGTTCTGGGGTTAGACTCAGGGGTCTCCCAGGGTCAGTGATGCACTGTTGTTGCACCCTCAGCGGCACTAGGGCGGCCGGGTGCAGAGTGTTGAGGCCCAATGTTATCCTATGGAGGATAGGGGACTCCGGTTGGTGGCGGCTGGCAAGCAGGCCACGGGGTTGTGGGAGCAAAGCTCCTAGGGTTAAGCTCAGGGCACGTTGGGGACCAAGTTAGCACCAAAGAGGCACCCTCAGCGGCACTAGGGCGGCCGGGTGCAGAGTGCTGTTTTGAGGTCGGGTGCCCTGTTGATTTCAATGGAAATTTTCGGTTTTGGTTTTCAGCTGCAGGCTCGGTCCAGGAAGACTTCCAGGAGGAACCAACAGCTGGGCAGGTAAGTTGGAGGGCTCGGGGACGTAGGTGCACCTCGGGTTCCTTTCTCCAGGGCGCAGGGCGTCTGGATGCAGGGGTGTCTTTTGAGGTCGGATTTCACCTTACCGGGCCACTCGCGGTTGGGGGTTCTCCGTGCAGAGGCTGCAGGCGACGTCGGGGAGTCCTGGAGGGGTCAACCCACGGTGGACTCGGACTCTGGAGAGCTGGGGGACCTCGCTGGGACCGGTGGGCCACTTGAACTCGGGCTGTAGGCGACGGGTGCAGTGGTGGTTCCAGGCGTCGGGTTTCTTTCTCCTCAGCAGGCTCGGAGTCTTTGTTTGGTGTTTCTTTTGAACAGAGCTGCTGTTCACAGGAGATCCGGTCTTTGTTGAAGGCAGTCAGTCCTCCCTGGGGTTCTGGAGGTCGCTGGCTGCAGGACAAGACTATTTTTGGCGCAGGATCTCTGGAAACTGCAGACGGGCCGGTAGGGCTGGGGCCAAGTCAGTTGTTCTCTGCAGTCTCCTCTGCTGGGCGTCTTCTTTCGTCCTTTTTCTTCTTAGGTTGCGGGAATCTAAGGAAGGAAGGTTCAGGGTGCCCCTAAATACTAGATTTAGGGGCGTTACAGGTAGGTAAAGGGCAGGGACCAATGGGTCCCTGCCCTGGGGTGGGTACACCCCTATCCTGCCACTCTCCTGTGGGAGGGGGCAGGAGCCTAGTCCTGATTGGGCAGGGCTCCCCATCTTCAAGATGGCGAGAGCCCGGAGATGTGCTTCACCTCGCCTCCCCCACCTGAGGGGTGGGGTTGGCAGAGGGTGGCACACCCCTTTCCTCCCTTGGTGTTTCCCTCCAGTCTTCCCACCAGGATGGGGGAGGAACCGGTGGGGACCAGTTGCTGAGTACAGCAAGTGGTCTGGGGAAGCTCACAAAGGCGGAATGCCTTTGAAGCTTCCCCTGCCCATCCTGGGGAGGGGGCCTAGCACCTCACCCAGGACGTGCATTGTTGCAGGCCCGGGAGAGCGGATGGCTCTCTACCCAGGGGTCCAGCAACATGTCTGCTGTGTGGCAGCCTAGGCAGCCCCTCAGACAAGACGTGGATTGTAGGTTAGGTTCAGGGGGTAACTCTAAGTTGCCCTCTGACGTGCATTTTACAGTAAATCCCACACTGGCATCAGTGTGGGTTTACTGTGCTGAGGAGTTTGATACCAAACTTCTCAGTCTTCAGTGCAGCCATCATGGTGCTGTGGAGTACGTGCTGACGACCTCCCAGCACCATATACTCGGAATGGCAGCCCTGCACTTACAGTGCCCAGGAATGGGCCTGGGTACTGTAGGGGCACAGGGCTCATGCACCTGTGCCCTCACCACTGGCATAGGGCACCCAGCTAGAGGGGTGACTGAGGTATGCCAGGGCAGTGTGTTTGTGGGCATGGCACACAGGGATGTGTGCCATGTCGACTCTCTGTTTTGTTCTGCACCAAGACACTCAGCCTGCAAGGGCAGTGTGTGTGTGTCAGGGTACAGGGCCTCTAAGGGTGGCACAATAAGTGCTGCAGCCCTTAGGGGTCTTCTCTGGTCACAGTGCCCTGGGTACCTAGGGTACCATTTACCAGGGGCTTACCTGTGGCCAGAGATGCCAATTGGGTTTAGGCTGAGTACAGTTTTTAGGGAAGGAACACAGGCCCTGGGTACCTGATTGGCAGGGATCCAGGGCACACCAAGGAAAAGTGCATCAGTTATCAGGCAAAAAGTGGGGGTTACTGCAACAGAAACCCACTTTCCTACACAAGCCCCCCCAGCCCAAAGGCCAGGAGACTCAGCCAACGCTGGGAGAGCCTGTCTAGTCTTTCAGGCGAGGAAGAGTTGGGGAAGTGGTTTGAAAGTTGCAGGGCCTACTCCGCCTTATATCCTTCTGTCCAGGTCAGTCCCTTTGGGGAGCTGGCCTACCTCATCAGTTTCAGGACCTAATTCCCAAAGCTCCTCTCCTTGCTCTTTAGTGTCTTCACCCCATCTTTTAAGTTTGGGTTCAGAGGTGCCCACCTCTGCAAAGTCTAACTTAGCCAGGGCAAAGCCCAGCTTACCCACAGAGGTCACCCACAGTTTGAGCAACCCCACCATGACCAATAGGGTCAGGGGGCCTAGCTTGTTATTTGGCAGGGGTTAGGCCACCATGCCAAGGATAGGGCTGCCATGAAGGCTAACACCCAGCAGAGGCTGCTGACAGCTGTCAGTGCCCAGAACCACACCTTTAGCTCCTGTCTGGCAAGTGAAGGGGCTATCTTACAGGTCTCTTTGGGTCCTGGCTGTCTGCCTGTTGCTTTAGGGTGGGGGTCACTAAACTTTGTAGTGAGCACCCTTCCTCCACCCTTTGTTCTGCCAGCTGAGGAGCCACCAACTCAGGCTGGACAGTTGCCTGACTAGTCAGGTCTTCTTGTTGGCTAGGGGGCTTTACCAGGGCCACTTCTGGAGTTTTCCCTCACTGGGATAGAATCTCCCTGGCCCTCTGGGACTGTGGCTAACAGTTGCCCACCTTTCCTACCCTGTTCCTTTTTACTCTTTTGGGGCTCAGCTGCACTGACTGCAGGTTGAGCCCCCCAGGTTTCTTGGGTGAGGCCTGGCATTGGGCCAGTGCCTCTCTTTGGCTCAGGTCCACCTCTAAGTGGTCATTCCCCAGGAGACAATCAAGGGGAGGTCTTTACTGACTACCACCTTTCTCCATCTAAGGGACCCAGCTATGACTAGGGGCACTACAGCCACAGGCCTAACAGTGACTCCCCCTGGGACAGCCCTTACTCTCCTTGATTCCCCTGGGACATACTGGTGTGGGAGTACCAACCTGTCATGCACCACAGTGTGACTGGCACAGGTATCTCTCAGGGCAGTGGCTGGGATTCCATTCACCAGTAGGCGGTGGAAGTGTCTACTCCCCTCTGGGATCTCCAGCTTACCTCTTGGGCCCATTTTCCAGTTGAAAGCTAGGAGGACTTCCTCATCTGAGGACCCTTCCTCCAGAGCTACACTGGCAACTCCTGGGGCTACACTAGTCACCCCTGGGGCTGTACTAGGGATCTTGTTTTTAGGACAGCTAGGGTCCTTGGTGTGGTGTCCTGACTTCTGACAGTTGTGACACCATATTCTGTTGGGATCCCAATTCTTACCTTGGTACCCTGGTTTAGTTTGTGAGGTGTCTTTGGGCCCACCCTCCTGGACAGGTTTTTGGGGGCTGCCTGGGACTCCTTACTTTTATCCTTAAGGGGTTCACTATCTTTCTTCTGGGGAGGCTTTGTGACCCCTTTCTTTTGGTCACCCCCAGTGGATGTCCTAGTTACCCTTGTTCTGACCCAGTGGTCTGCCTTCTTTCCCAATTCTTGGGGAGAAATTAGACCTAGGTCTACCAAATGCTGATGCAACTTTTCGTTTGTGCAATTACTTAGTATGTGTTCCTTCATAAACAAATTGTAAAGTCCAGGAAAATCCTGCACATTATGTCCAGCTAACCAACCATCCAGTGTCTTTACTGAGTAGTCTACGAAGTCAATCCAGGACTGGGTCTGGGTTTTGTGAGCCCCCTGAATCTAATTCTATACTCCTCAGTAGTGAGCCCAAATCCCTCAATCAGAGTATTCTTCATGAGGTCATAGGACCCTGCATCTGGCCCAGAGAGGGTCAGAAGCCTGTCTCTGCAGTTACCAGAGAACAGTTCCCACAGGAGTGCCCCCAGAGAGGTTTCTTTACTTTTCTTATTTCACAAGCCCTCTCAAAGGCTGTGAACCATTTGGTGATGTCATCACCTTCCTCAAATTTAGGGACAATCCCTTTGGGGATTTTAGGATCAGAAGTTTCCTCCCTATCCTTAGTTTTAGTATTGCTGCCACCATTGATGGGTGCTAAACCCATCTCCTGTCTTTCCTTCTCTAGAGCCAGGAGTCTGGTCTCTAGGTCCAGTCTTTTGGCCAACCTTGCTAAAAGGTGGTCCTCCTCACTAAGGCTATCCTCAGTGTCCTCTCTGGGACCTGAACCACCTAGGTGGCCCCTAGGTCCCCAGAGGTTTACTCTTGGAAATAAGGGTGCAGTGACCCTGTCTTCCCTAGGAAGTGGTGGAGGTGGGTTACCATCCCCATCCTCCTCACTCCTTTCCTCCTCTGCGTGGTCATCACCATGCTCAGAGGGGTGGGCCTTAGCATACTCAGCCAGGAGCTCCTGGAGCCCTTGTTTGGTTGGATGCTGGCCCATTGGTATATTTTTAAGTTTACATAAGGACCTTATCTCTTTGAAAGACAAATGAAGATAAGGGGTGAGGTCGAGCTCCTCAACCATGTCCTGTATGTCATTATTATTTTCACTAATAGCTGGGTTGTTTTCTTGAGACATTCTAACAAAAAGTTCTAACCCTCTACCCTTGACTATAGTGACTTTTTATTTTCTACAATTTTAAAGGGACTTAAGCAAGGCCCTAACAAGACTTTTAGTAATTTGGTAAAAAATGCCAATTTGAAAAAATCAGAATTCTAAAGGCAATTTAAGAGTTCTGTCGTGTGATCAGATGGTAACCAAGTAGTCCAACAATGCAAGTTTGTATCCCACCGCTGATCCACCAATGTAAGAAAGTGGCTCTGTATATACTGCACCAAAGTAAGGTTCAGTGTGCACAGAGTCCACAGTCCCCAGAGGTTTGGCAGAGGCTAAAGTTAGATATAACCTTACTCTCTAAAGTGGTAGCTTGGTCGAGCAGTAAGGCAGTATCAGAGGACAGTGTAAAGCATTTGTTGTACACACTCAGTCAGCAAATGAAGCCACACACTCAAGAACTGAACTCTAGGCCAATGGTTTGTATATAAAAATATAGTTGTTTTATTTTAGAACCAACAATGGGTGTCAAAATATACTTTCTCAGAATGAGATGCTTTAGTTAACTACTGTTCAATTGGCAATAGACTTTTGAATGCAATAGTTACAGTTGTTGCAATATGCAACACAATTTTAAACACAATTATACATTGAGCTCAATGGAAATTTCTGGTTAAATGCAATAGATTACTTTTTGGATTACTTTTCTAACCACGGGACTGGATCTTGGATTCAGTCCCGGGACACTTCCTGTAAACAGGTGAGAAAAAGCGTTTTGGTTATGGTAGTGATTTTTGAGGAATATTACTGTATTTCAAAAGTTGACACTTAGAAACTTTTCTGGGTAAAATTACCAATGTTATCCTAGGGAAGGAAATACAGTTTGCAAGCAAAGTATGTTTACGTTACTTTTGTAATCCAGTGCTGGACTCCTAGGTTCAGCACTGGGACATTTACTTAAAACAGGTAAGTAATTACGTTTTTGTAGTTTGTACGATTTTTAAAGAATATTTGTATGATTCAGAAATCGACACTTAGAAACTTTTTCAACAAAAAGCAGGCAATGATATCCTATGAGAGGAATTTCCAGTTACTGGTAAGTACGGTAAAAATTACTTTTCATGGTCGGTACTGGACTAAAAGATGCAGTACTGAGGTCTCTCCTGATAGTAGGTGAGTAATTCGGAATTCGTTACTGTTGTGATTTTTAAGCAATATTTTGGTATTTCAAAAGTGGACACTTAGAAGAAATTTCACAGAAAACCAGTCAATGGATCCCTATGTAAGAAAATTCAATTCGCCGGTAAGTTACTTTTAACGTTACTTTTGTAATCCAGTGCTGGACTCCTAGGTTCAGCCCTGGGACATTTACTTAAAACAGGTAAGTAATTACGTTTTGGTAGTCTGTACGATTTTTAAAGAATATTCTTGTTTTCAAAAGTCGACACTTAGAAACTTTTGGAAGAAAAAGTGCCCATGTTATCCTATGAGGAAAAATGAGTTATCGGTCTCGAGGTAAGTAATCGGTCTTTTGAGTTAGGGTTCTGGGGTTAGACTCAGGGGTCTCCCAGGGTCAGTGATGCACTGTTGTTGCACCCTCAGCGGCACTAGGGCGGCCGGGTGCAGAGTGTTGAGGCCCAATGTTATCCTATGGAGGATAGGGGACTCCGGTTGGTGGCGGCTGGCAAGCAGGCCACGGGGTTGTGGGAGCAAAGCTCCTAGGGTTAAGCTCAGGGCACGTTGGGGACCAAGTTAGCACCAAAGAGGCACCCTCAGCGGCACTAGGGCGGCCGGGTGCAGAGTGCTGTTTTGAGGTCGGGTGCCCTGTTGATTTCAATGGAAATTTTCGGTTTTGGTTTTCAGCTGCAGGCTCGGTCCAGGAAGACTTCCAGGAGGAACCAACAGCTGGGCAGGTAAGTTGGAGGGCTCGGGGACGTAGGTGCACCTCGGGTTCCTTTCTCCAGGGCGCAGGGCGTCTGGATGCAGGGGTGTCTTTTGAGGTCGGATTTCACCTTACCGGGCCACTCGCGGTTGGGGGTTCTCCGTGCAGAGGCTGCAGGCGACGTCGGGGAGTCCTGGAGGGGTCAACCCACGGTGGACTCGGACTCTGGAGAGCTGGGGGACCTCGCTGGGACCGGTGGGCCACTTGAACTCGGGCTGTAGGCGACGGGTGCAGTGGTGGTTCCAGGCGTCGGGTTTCTTTCTCCTCAGCAGGCTCGGAGTCTTTGTTTGGTGTTTCTTTTGAACAGAGCTGCTGTTCACAGGAGATCCGGTCTTTGTTGAAGGCAGTCAGTCCTCCCTGGGGTTCTGGAGGTCGCTGGCTGCAGGACAAGACTATTTTTGGCGCAGGATCTCTGGAAACTGCAGACGGGCCGGTAGGGCTGGGGCCAAGTCAGTTGTTCTCTGCAGTCTCCTCTGCTGGGCGTCTTCTTTCGTCCTTTTTCTTCTTAGGTTGCGGGAATCTAAGGAAGGAAGGTTCAGGGTGCCCCTAAATACTAGATTTAGGGGCGTTACAGGTAGGTAAAGGGCAGGGACCAATGGGTCCCTGCCCTGGGGTGGGTACACCCTCTATCCTGCCACTCTCCTGTGGGAGGGGGCAGGAGCCTAGTCCTGATTGGGCAGGGCTCCCCATCTTCAAGATGGCGAGAGCCCGGAGATGTGCTTCACCTCGCCTCCCCCACCTGAGGGGTGGGGTTGGCAGAGGGTGGCACACCCCTTTCCTCCCTTGGTGTTTCCCTCCAGTCTTCCCACCAGGATGGGGAGGAACCGGTGGGGACCAGTTGCTGAGTACAGCAAGTGGTCTGGGAAGCTCACAAAGGCGGAATGCCTTTGAAGCTTCCCCTGCCCATCCTGGGGAGGGGGCCTAGCACCTCACCCAGGACGTGCATTGTTGCAGGCCCGGGAGAGCGGATGGCTCTCTACCCAGGGGTCCAGCAACATGTCTGCTGTGTGGCAGCCTAGGCAGCCCCTCAGACAAGACGTGGATTGTAGGTTAGGTTCAGGGGTAACTCTAAGTTGCCCTCTGACGTGCATTTTACAGTAAATCCCACACTGGCATCAGTGTGGGTTTACTGTGCTGAGGAGTTTGATACCAAACTTCTCAGTCTTCAGTGCAGCCATCATGGTGCTGTGGAGTACGTGCTGACGACCTCCCAGCACCATATACTCGGAATGGCAGCCCTGCACTTACAGTGCCCAGGAATGGGCCTGGGTACTGTAGGGGCACAGGGCTCATGCACCTGTGCCCTCACCACTGGCATAGGGCACCCAGCTAGAGGGGTGACTGAGGTATGCCAGGGCAGTGTGTTTGTGGGCATGGCACACAGGGATGTGTGCCATGTCGACTCTCTGTTTTGTTCTGCACCAAGACACTCAGCCTGCAAGGGCAGTGTGTGTGTGTCAGGGTACAGGGCCTCTAAGGGTGGCACAATAAGTGCTGCAGCCCTTAGGGGTCTTCTCTGGTCACAGTGCCCTGGGTACCTAGGGTACCATTTACCAGGGGCTTACCTGTGGCCAGAGATGCCAATTGGGTTTAGGCTGAGTACAGTTTTTAGGGAAGGAACACAGGCCCTGGGTACCTGATTGGCAGGGATCCAGGGCACACCAAGGAAAAGTGCATCAGTTATCAGGCAAAAAGTGGGGGGGTTACTGCAACAGAAACCCACTTTCCTACAAATCCCGCCCTCAGATTGCAGATTCTCTGACCAGGCAAATTTTCTGGGTTGAGTACTGGGGAAAACAGGCAGAAATATGCACATTAAGCCTGATGTTTTCATGTTATTCCCCCAAAATTCAAAATTTCTATTATTCCTCTGCCCCTGGAATTACCAGGCCCCTCGGTAATGGTACTTCCAGGACAAGGAAATAAGATTTATTATGGGTCACTCGGGATGAGCACCTAGCAGTTTTAACATATTCATTTCTGAGGATTGGCATGTTGACAAATGCACTCGTCAACATATCGTGAAAGCTCACTCCGACCCAGAGAAATTTAACATATTACTATAACCCAACTCCTTAAAGATAGCCTTAACAAATGCAGGTAACCAAGCTTCTCCCAGGATGTTAACATATGTTGATAACCTCCTCTCTCCCTGAGTAGTAATATAATGTTAGCAACCTGGCTTCTCACATATTGATAAACAAGCTCTCCTCTTAGCTGACAGCCAGTGCGTCACAGACATGTTAACAGATGCTCATAATTCATTGTCTCAGTGATGGTGTGAACACATGTTGTTATTGGCAGGCATGTGGTATTGACATAGCAAAGCTTAAATGATGGTGATCCTACAGTCAGATAGGGCTATCACATGGGAAATAAACCACAAGACTATAGGAGGATTGAATAAAGTACTGGGAATTGACAGAGGTGGGCGAGGTGGCATCAGTTGGGTTGCAGGAGTCTGGCAAAGGAGAATATGGTAAGAGTGGCATTTGACATTGACGGCGGGTCACTCTTTACCCCATGCAGGGTTTACGTTAGAGGCAGAGTTTGTGAGCCAGGGAAACTTGGGTGGAGGAGTGGGGTGAGTATACTTGCTTAAATGGAACTGATTGAATCAGGCTATACCATGGTGTCAGGACCATAAAAGATGCAAAGCACCCAACGCCTACATACCTGCCAAAACCTTGGTCAGATGGCTGTAGTCAAACACATTGTGATAGGCTTGCTCCTATGGCTGTCTGAGACCTGCAAGGCAGCCTTCAAATAGAGTTATATAACAGGAGAAACTGTAGATGTGCATGTGTTTCAGCCTGCTAGAGGTACTTCAGACTGATTGTAACTGCATTGTTTTGGTGTGCTACAAGTTTGATAAAGTCCTGTGCAAATGCCTGGCAAAAACATTCCCTGGTACTGAATGTGTTTGTGAAAAGCGGGTCTTGTGGTATTGATCGAGGAAAGGTTGTTTTAATAAGGTATTGTTTTCTGGAACTATTTTCTGCATAGCTCCCCTGAAATAAGACACCATGCTACAAAGATAGATTTCAGTTGGCAATGCAGATAAACTTATGGAACACTTTGGTGGCAGAGAGGGACACAGAGTGCATTCTTGCGTTTTCCACATGTAAGTGTAATGTGTAATTTCCAGAAAAGACCTTGCTTTCTTTGAGAGGAGTACTAATAAATAAGCTCATCAAAGTCTGCAGGTAACACAAGCTACTACCCCAACTTTTCAGACTGCTTGTCTGTTAGTAATTCCTGTTATTCACAGCACTAACAAACAGCAAAAAACTGTGATATTAAGTCCTCCATTTAACATGTTGTTGTTATGCGGATAGCCTTGCTCCAAACTGACTGAAAACTTATAAACAGGAAGATATTCTGATGGATACATCTGCCTGTGGATTCCTCACCTTATGAATATCCCCTGCGCCAGCATTCCGCGGAAATTTTTCCTAGCTCTCCACGCTGACGAGGTCGTCACGAAGCCATGGCTCCGCACGCGGGTCCGCATGACGTCACTGGAGCCATAAGAGGACCACGTCGGCGTGATGACGTCAGTTCCCTTTTTTCCGCGCTGTCGACGCTAACGGTTTTTTCTGGGACTCTCCATACTTTCGACTGGATACTTTGTTTTTTGGATTGTATCTTTCTCTCTTTTGGCATGTCTGCCCCGAGGAAGTCTGGCTTTAAGCCCTGTAAGGAATGCGGAGGACATATGTCTATTACGGACCCGCATGAAGACTGTCTTTGGTGTTTGTCGTCTGACCACGACGTCGAGGGCTGTTCTTCCTGCAGGAAGATGAACCCGAAGGCTCTGAAGGAGTGGGAGGCCAAGCTGTATATGGCCAAGGCAAGGAAAGAAAAAAGGGGTCGAAAAAGGTCGAAGTCCAAGTCTTCGACTTCGCATGACTCCAAGAGAAGGCATAAGAAGAAGAGACATGCTTCTCGACGCCTATTGTCAAAGGATGTGGTTTCGAGATCGCCTTCTCCGACACCTCGACGTCGAGTTAAAGACGTTATCTCTCCTTCTCCTTCGGCGTCTCCTCAGGCGACTCCGGTTCATTCCCCGTCATACCAAGGGACTCCGGAGCGTTCTCCGGCGCCGAGATTCTCTCCGGTTTCAGAGGAGGTGTCGAATCCGGCTGATACTGAGCCTGCGGCTCCAGCGGCTCCGTTTCCAGAGGTGCCTCGTATGGATCTCGAGCCGGCTCAACTTCCTCAGTTTCCGGCCCCGGGTTCAGATCCGTCGCACTTTCTCAACGCTATGTATGGCGTGTTCGCCAGGGCCTCATACCCCTCTGGTGCACCTTCGGGTCCCATGGGTCCTATGGCATTCAATTTGGGTGTGCCTCAGCAGTATCCACAGGCCCCCTTTGTGCCCTTCATGCCAGCGACGTCGTCCTGGCATTTACCGGCTCCGAGGATGTCGACGCCGTATGGGGAATCCCCGGCTCCATCTCGGGAAGCTTCACGGATTCGACCGGTTACGGCAATGGATCCTTCTTCGCCGCCGCTCCCGGAGCCATCGATGCCGCGTGTGGCGCCGTCGACGCCGCAGCCGAAGAAGCGCTCGAGGAAAGAGGCGCAGAGGTTGTTGGAAGAGGAGCAGTACCAGGTGGATGAGAGGGAGGAAGGAGAACTGTATGACACAGAGGATGTGTTTGAGGAGTTGTGTGAGGCAAGTGGACTTGACGTTTCTCCTGAGTGGGACTTTGCTTCTCAGAAGGCTTCCCCCTCGAAAGAGGTTGCTCCGTACCATTCTGTGATCAGGAAGGCTGCGGAACTTTTGGATTTGCAGCTTCCTATGGCTGAGTATAAGCCTAATCTTCTTACGGAGGTACACCACTCTCCATCCTCGGTGGTTGAACCACTCTTACCCTTTAATGATGCTCTGACTGAGCCGATACTTGATGTTTGGCGCAACCCTCTTTCTGCACCTGCGGTTTTAAGGTCAGTGTCCAGAAGGTACAGGCCTGCTCCTGGTGATCCAGTGTTCCTTTCACCCCTCTCCTGAGTGCTTGGTGGTACAGGCTTCGTGTTCGAAGCAGTCTACAGGGGCTTTTCCGCAAGCTCCCGCCGACAGGGATTCCAAGAAACTGGAACAGTCTGCGAAAAAGATCTTTTCTTCAGCTAGCATGGCACTGACATCTACCAACGCTACTTGTCTCTTGGGTAGATGTATTCATGCCTTAATGGACTCTGCCAAACAGCTTCTTCGTAAGTTGTCAGAGGAAGATAGGGGAAATCTGAGTGAGGTGTTAGCGGACTCTCAGGCTGCAACTCGCAAGGTCATCCAGTCTGGCTTGGACACGGCGGACTCTGTTGCCAGAGTGATGGGTTCGTCCATTGCAACAAGAAGACATGCGTGGTTGAGGTCTTCTGGGTTCTCTCCCGATGTGCAGGCTGCCCTTCTCGATCTGCCTTTTGATGGGTCTAGACTTTTCGGAGAAAAGGCCGATTCCGCCTTGCAAAGATTTAAGGACAGTAAGGCCACGGCTAAATCTTTGGGTCTGCAAGCACAATCGAGAGGCTATGGTTATAAAAGATACAGAGGCATCGGGAGGTCTTCCTTTCGAAGCTTCAGACAGCCTCAGCAGCAGCAGCAACAAAACCCCTTGTATAGGTCCTATAGGGGTAAGGGCAGAGGTCGCCAACGTGGAGCCGGTCGCCATCTCTCCTCCTCCTCCTCCTCTACCTCCCCAGCCCCTCCTGGGAATGCGGGGAAGCAGCCCTAGATCCGCCATCCCGGATCATGTAGGACCTGTGGGAGGCCGGCTTACCCATTTTCTACGAGATTGGAAATTGATCACTTTGGACCTTTGGGTTCTAGATCTCGTAGAGAATGGGTGCGCCCTTCCCTTCAGGGAATTCCCTCCTCCTTACCCTCCTTGCCAGGGGTTTTGCACGGAGGATCATTTACTTCTCCTTCAAAAGGAAGTTATTGCCCTGTTACAAAAAGGTGCGATAGAGGTGGTTCCAGAGCAGGAAAGGGGTCAGGGATGCTACTCCCGGTATTTCCTGATCCCCAAAAAGGACAGCAGCTTGCGTCCGATCCTGGACCTCCGGATCTTGAATTTTTACCTGAGGCAGGAGAAATTCAAGATGCTGACCCTTGCTCAGGTTCTTCTGGCGCTGCAGCAAGAGGACTGGATGGTGTCGATCGACTTGCAGGATGCGTATTTTCACATCCCCATTCTGAAGTCGCACAGGAAGTATCTCCGTTTTACGGTTGGGTCGCAGCGCTACCAGTTTGCGGTCCTCCCGTTTGGTCTTACTACTGCACCTCGAGTCTTCACAAAGGTGATGGCAGTGGTGGCAGCTCATCTCAGGAGGTCGGGGATTCCTGTTTTCCCCTACCTGGACGACTGGCTGCTCAAGGCGGAGTCGCCGGAGATGGTGCTTCATCATCTGCGGGTAACATCTCAACTGTTGTTCGACTTGGGTTTTTCAATCAATGTGCCCAATTCTCACCTGGTGCCCTCTCAGCGCAACCTGTTCATGGGGGCGGTACTGGACACTACTGTGTGTCGAGCATTTCCTCCTCCACAAAGGATTCTCGACATTCAGGAGATGATCCCTTTATTCCACAATGGAGCGGTTGTTCCAGTTCTGAAGGTCCTACGCCTGCTCGGTCTGTTTGCCTCCTGCATTCTGTTGGTCAACCATGCATGCTGGCACATGAGGGCGCTCCAGTGGTGTCTCCGCAGGCAGTGGTATCAGCACAACGGAGATCTCAGGGAGTCTGTCAGGATCTCCAGAGAAGCTGCGGCGGATCTGTCTTGGTGGAGCGTGGAGGGCAATCTGTCTCAAGGAAAGCCCTTTCATCTTCCTCCATCGGTGGCCACAGTGATAACGGATGCCTCTACCCTAGGGTGGGGTGCTCATCTGGGGGATCTGGAGATCAAGGGTCTTTGGTCTCCAGATGAAAGGTTGTCTCATATCAATCTTCTGGAATTGCGGGCGATACGTTTGGCGCTCAAGGCCTTTCTCCCTTCCCTTCGCGGTCAGTCGGTTCAAGTCCTGACGGACAACACTGCCGCGATGTGGTATGTCAACAAGCAGGGAGGAGTGGGGTCGTACCGTCTCTGCAGAGAGGCGTTGCGACTTTGGTCCTGGGCTCAGGACCATCGGATTTGCGTGATGGCAAATCATCAGGCCGGGATGCTAAACGTGCGTGCGGACAGTCTCAGTCGGCAGATCTCCGCCGACCACGAGTGGAGGCTTCATCCGGAGGTAGTTCGGCACATCTTCCGGACGTGGGGGACTCCTCGGGTGGACCTGTTTGCTACTCTCGAGAACGCGCACTGCCCGTCATTCTGCAGTCTCCAGTTTCCGTTGCAGGGGGCGTTGGGGGACGCGTTTCAGTTGAGTTGGAGCTCACAACTCCTTTATGCGTTTCCTCCCATACCCTTGATTCCTCGGGTTCTGAGGAAGATTCGCCAAGACCGGGCCCAAGTCATATTGATCGCCCCGGATTGGCCAAGAAGGGTGTGGTACACAGACCTTCTTCACCTCTCGTCGCACCCTCCGCTCCGTCTCCCTCTCAGGGTAGACCTCCTCTCGCAGTCGGAGGGGCAGGTTCTTCACCCCCACCCCCACCTCCAGAGCCTGCACCTTCATGCCTGGAGATTGAGCGGGGCAACCTGAATTCATTTTCTCTCCCGCCTGACGTGGTGGATGTTATATTATCGGCCAGGCGACGACACTCCAAGTCTATCTACTCCTACAGGTGGTCAAAATTTGTTAAGTGGTGCGGAGAGAAGTCTATTGATCTCTTGAAAGCTCATCTTTCTGATGTTCTTTGTTTTTCGCTTCATTTGGCCCAGCAGGGTTCTGCTGTAGCCACTGTTAAAGGATACTTGTCGGCTTTATCGGCGTTTATCTGTCTGCCTGATCAGCCGTCTCTTTTTAAGTCTCCAATAGTTTTAAGGTTCATTAAGGGGCTTACTAACATGTTCCCGCCCACTCCTTTTATTATGCCCCAGTGGGATTTGAATTTGGTGTTAACTTTTTTGATGGGTTCCAAGTTTGAACCTATGCAAAGCTGTCCTTTAAGACTGCTGACTTTCAAAACGGTCTTTCTTGTGGCTATCACTTCGGCTAGGAGGGTGAGTGAGCTTTGAGTTCAAAGCCTCCGTTTTTGACCATACATGCTGAACGGATGGTACTCCGGACCAGGGCTGCTTTTCTGCCTAAGGTTGTAACTCCCTTCCATCTAGGGCAGTCCATTACCCTTCCTACTTTCTATCCTCCCCCTCACCCTTCCAAGGAGGAGGAAAGGCTGCACCATTTGGACCCTAAGAGGGCGATTAGTTTCTATCTTGATAGAACAAAGGACTTCCGTCAGGATGATCAGCTCTTTGTGGGCTATGTTGGACGTATGAAGGGCAAGGCGGTGCACAAGCGCACTTTATCCAGGTGGATCATCTTGTGCATCAAGATCTGCTACGCTCTGGCTGGTAAGGAGCCTCCTGTAGGCATTAGAGCTCACTCTACCAGGGCTAAATCGTCTACGTCTGCTTTGTCCAGGGGTGTTCCTGTGTTGGACATCTGTAAGGCGGCAACTTGGGCCTCCCTCCACACTTTCGCGAAGCATTACTGCTTGGACTCCGAAGTGAGGAGGGATGGCCATTTTGCGCGCTCTGTTTTGCAGGACTTTTTGGTATAGAAGGGTGGACACCCTCCTCCGGGAGATGGACTGCTGAGGGATTCTATTCATAAGGTGAGGAATCCACAGGCAGATGTATCCATCAGAAGAACAAGTTACTTACCTTCGGTAACGCTTTTTCTGGTGGATACAGTATCTGCCTGTGGATTCCTCACTGACCCACCCGCCTCCCCGTTGTCCACCCTTTTATACCTTAAAAGAGGTTTTTATATATGTTATTTCATATGGTCATTTTGTATTGCCTCTATTTGCCTTTGTGTAGGCTTGTAGGAAATGCTTGCTTTCTTTTGCTTTCCTTTGTTCACTTTACACTGTGTTATTTGTGTGAATACTGTGTACTATGTATGCATTGTCTCTTGGTCGGTCCGCCTGTTTGCCTCGGTGGCACGGAAAAAATGGGTGGAACTGACGTCATCACGCCGACGTGGTCCTCTTATGGCTCCAGTGACGTCATGCGGACATGCGTGCGGAGCCATGGCTTCGTGACGACCTCGTCGGCGTGGAGAGCTAGGAAAAATTTCTGCGGAATGCGGGCGCAGGGGATATTCATAAGGTGAGGAATCCACAGGCAGATACTGTATCCACCAGAAAAAGCGTTACCGAAGGTAAGTAACTTGTTCGTTAGCATCTTCCCTGATAGCTGCCTGCCACACACCTCACCTGGTTGCGGTTTGTATGTTTACACCTGCTCATAACTAGCTGCCTGCCGCACACCTCACCTGGTTGCGGTTTGTATGTTTACACCTGCTCATAACAAGCTGCCTGCCGCACACCTCACCTGGTTGCGGTTTGTATGTTTACACCTGCTCATAACAAGCTACCTGCCGCACACCTCACCTGATTGCGGTTTGTATGTTTACACCTGCTCATAACTAGCTGCCTGCCGCACACCTCACCTGGTTGCGGTTTGTATGTTTACACCTGCTCATAACAAGCTGCCTGCCGCACACCTCACCTGGTTGCGGTTTGTATGTTTACACCTGCTCATAACAAGCTGCCTGCCGCACACCTCACCTGGTTGCGGTTTGTATGTTTACACCTGCTCATAGCAAGCTGCCTGCCGCACACCTCACCTGGTTGCGGTTTGTATGTTTACACCTGCTCATAACAATCTGCCTGCCGCACACCTCACCTGGTTGCGGTTTGTATGTTTACACCTGCTCATAACAAGCTGCCTGCCGCACACCTCACCTGGTTGCGGTTTGTATGTTAACTAGCAGCTCCTGTCTGAAATCCATGCATTCCTTTCATTTTAATACATTTTCCTCTTAGTGTACACACTTCCAGAGTTCTTGAAACTCGCTATGCATGGCTAGGTGGGCCTGCAAATTAGTAAGTAAAGGGGCACCGGAACACTACTTCAGCAGGCTCTTTATTCAAACTTCTATTGGTTTATTTTCTTCAACACACTTTTCTGCCCAAGGTGGTGCTAATGAAAATTAACTTGGTCCTAACAATTTTGAAGGGGACCCCTTTCAGGCTTATGTACTGTTTTCTCTTGAAACTTTGAAGTATAATGACAGTTTTCGTGATATCCATTGCTTCAGCTTATATAGTCAGAGCTCTACAGGTACTTTACACCAAACCCCATAATCATTATTTTTGCCTTATAAATTGTGTTGCAAGTTAGTTTTTTACAAATATTTTTATTTTGATTTATAAAGCCACATTAAAGACGTCAAGGCAGGTCAACAGTATTACACTAGTTACATATCCTTGAGGACTTCTAGACATGGCACTAAGGGCACTATTCTCCTCATGGTCATTCACTGTTTGCTCGTCTGCATGGTCATGCCTTTTATTTGTCGATTCTTCCTCCCTTGGACCATAGTGGTTTCTCTTCTTAACCATATTGTTTTGAATTTCTTCAGGCTACCTCTACTTTTGTACGCTACCTTTTCGACCTCTATACTCCTATCCATTCCCACTTGCCACTTCCTTTTTCTCTGTTTGCTGACGACCCCACTGCTTTGCAGTTTCTCTTTTGGCTACGACAAAGCCCAGTGCACAGAACATACATTTACGTTTTGGATTGTTTTGATCCTTGTCAATACCTAATATCAAAAACTGTGGCATGGGAGCAATTTCACATTCTAATATTTCTGTTAATTTATTATTTACCTCCAGGATATTTGCGGCCTATAACACCACCAAATCGTATGCCTGAAGGTGCCTTCCTCCCACAGACATGAGTGTTTCGACCCATCCCATTTTATAGAGCCTGCCTTTGTTATAGTATGCTCTATGTACAATTTTCATCTGGATAAGTTAGCCATGCCCTAATACCACTTCTCTCAGTGCATAAATACTGCCTCCCAGTCAGCATCCTCTAATGTTCCAAGGTCCTCTTCCCACGTCTTTCTTGACTTCTGCAGACAGCTTAGTGTATTGTTTATAAGTGTTTTAAAATGTGGCTAACCCTGCCCCTTTACCCTTTTCCCCCAACGATATCTGGTTTTCTAACAGAGCATTTTCTAGTATTTTTGGCCAGTCAACTGCTTCCATGTTAAATCATTACTGAGCTGTGTGTAGTTATATGCCTCGCTATGTGACATATGATATTCTTCTTCTGATAATGAGAAGGTTTTCATGTTGAGCCCCTCTATTATAAATCCCAATCTAGAGATCCTTCTAAGGTTCCATATTTGATGTCTATTTAGCTTGTGGACCTAGTTAATTTAACTCCATAGTGGAGTTTCCTTTGTAATCCTACCCTTCCATCCCAGGCAACTTGTTGGTCTATCCCGGGCAACTAGGGTCACTTCTTCTGGTGCTAATAAATTATTTCTCCCTTTACTCCTGATGATATAATGCAAGTATTTTGGTGTTTCCATTGAATGTCTACCTGTTCCTGTCGCATGATAATTTCTTGGGGCATGGTTTGAAGTTGGGAAGTCCAGTAATAGGTCCTTATATCACGTAGGGCTATTACACCTTTATACGTAGATCAGCACACTGATTTTAAGAGCTATCCCGGGGGTACCTCCATCCTAGAACAAAGTCCGTAGTTTTCTATCTAGTCAAAGTAAGACTGTTTACTCCAGTATTGGAACTTTCATAGATTCACATGCTTGAATCATTCCCCGTCGTCGAGATGGGAGTCCCCGGTATATCAAAAAAGCAATGCTTAAATCAATACAAAGCAGAAAAAAGGCCTAGGCCCATTTCAGTTATGTAACCCATAACTCTCGTTTTGTAAAAGAGACCAAAAATAATCCTTGAACCAATCAGGACACTTCACCCTCTAGAAACCTCCTGAGAGAACCTTAGACCTTCAGATTTTCTACCGCACATTGTGCTAGGGAGTCTCCTCTGAGCTCTGCTCAGTTTTCTCTTGTTAATTAGTGTTTTTGGACAGTATTCTTAGCTTTCATCTCAGATTTCATCTGCAGGATCCATCTTCAGTGCTGGTTTGTTATCACTCTGACATTATTATGTCAGGGAAGGAGAAAAAGGGTCTGTTTAGAGCCTGTGCTACTTGCTCCAAGAAGAAGCTTTATACTGATGACCCTCATGAGGACTGTATTTATTGTCTTTATCCAGACCATCAAGCAAAGGACTGCAAGGTATTTCATACCTTTTCTAGTAAGACCTTAAAGGACCGTGAGGGACGCCTTTTGATATGGCTTCAAAAGCTAAAAGCCAGAAAGGAGGTGATTTCTAGTGACAGTGATGAGGCATCCTCTTCCTCATCCAGAAGGTCCCATAAAAGATCACCACATACTCACTCTTCTGAGGAACGTCCAGGAAAAGTCCTTAAAAAGACCACTCAAGGGTCTCACGGGCGCAGTCCCTCAAAATCCCCTCAGAGACATGAAAAGCAGAGGAAGGGACATGCTTTGGGGGATAAAACTGCAAAAAAGGCGAGTTCTGAGCCGCCTAAGACACCCCCTCAGATCAGGCACTCCTTCAAAAAGCCTTCTTCAGTGCCTCCTGAGGTAAAAACGTCGACCAAATCCTCATCGTCGATGGGACCGTCGATGAAGAAACCATCTATGTCGTCGTCGACGAAGGTTGAGATTCGCCTGCTACCAAAGAAGGTTTCAGCGTCCACAGCAGAGTTAGGAGCTCCGTCGACGAAGTCACCGTCGACGAAGATTTTGTCACCGTCGACAATTTTGACGCCGGTATCATTGACGACGGCGTCGACGACAATTACGGTGTCGACGACAGCAACGACGACCGCGCCGACGGCGGAGTCGTCGTACGACGACAGTAACCACGTTGTCGACGACGGTTAGACCATCGCTGATGGTTTCCAGGTTACTGCCGATGGCTGCAACTTGGACGACGGTGTCGTCGGCAATCTCGTCGGCGATCTCATTGACGGGTTCGTCGACGAGGGAAAAAACACCGGACAGGTCAGAAAGCGCTTGGAAAAGGAGAATTACGCCTGAAATCACATCTCCTAGCAAAGTTACGCCTCTTTTGCCATCTCACCTCCTAGAAGAGCAGGATTCTGATGAAGAAGACGAAGGACCTTATGGCTATGCAAGTAGCCCATCTCAGCTGCACGTAAAGTGTCAGGAGGACGACTTTGATGAGGAATATGGCGAATATCAATTCCGTCCTCAGGAACAATACCGTCTGAGTTATCAGGAGGAAGTGGTTTGCATGCTATCCTCCTTGTTGACGGACCTACAATTCATGTTGGCTGACTACAGGAAGAGATTTCCACCAACTCCTGTATCTCAAGAAATGCCATCAGCAGTTCCTCGCCCACGGTCTATACCATCTGCTCCGATGAGAAGCCAAGCTGTGCTGGCGGAACCCTTGCAGAGGTCGCCTCCACCAATCCCTCAACCGGATCCGGTTACTACGGACGACGACCAAGAGGGGGGAGAAATTACAGATCCTAATAGGGAATGGGATGACTACCTCATTCCTATGCTCTCTTCTCCCTCTCCGGTACCGGTTGACTAACCACCAGAGGATATTGGTGGATATCATAATTTAATGGAAAGAGCTGCAAAAATATTTGACCTACCTATGCCAGCGACACAGACGGAGTGTTTTTTTATGATTTTAAGGAGCCATATAGGAAGTCGGTGAGGGCCATCCCGATAATAAGTCACGTTTGGGAGGAAGGCCTTAAGGTCAAGAAGACACCAGTGACTGTAACATCAGTACTCTCCAGGTTGGAAATGAAGTACAAGGCCCCAGAGGACGCTCCAGCCTGTTTGGTGGGCCATCCCAAACCGGATTGCGTTATTTATCTGAAAGAGACACGTTAGTGACAGATTCCTTACCTTAGAATATCCCCAGGCTGGATCCGGAAAGTTTTTGCGTAGCAGTACCCTTGCGCGTCGGTAGGCGGCGTCGTGCGGCTCCGCGTCCATCGTCGGCGTCGTGATCGCCGGGATGACGTCGCGGGCAGTACTTAGACGCCGCCCCTGCGCGCTGACGTCAGTTCTTCTTTTTCCGCGCCAGTAAGTGCCCTAGTCAATTTTTGACTAAATTTTTTGTGAATTTTTTCACTGTTTCTTTTCGAGTCTTACATCGACTCCTAGGTGTCGTAGGGATGCCCGGCTTCAAGCCATGCGACGCCTGTGGTCGAATGATGTCGATCACAGACCTGCATCTAGAGTGTCTCTACTGTCTCGGCCGAGACCACGACACAAAGTCGTGTCCTGACTGCCGGAAACTTCACCCGAAGGCTTTGCGAGAGCGGTCTCGAAAGCTACTCGAGGTCCGGCAGTCGGCTCCGCGCCGCACCAAGCCCCGGTCCCGGGAGAGGTCGAGGGGCCGGTCGCAGAGCCCCCGGCGGTCGTCGGAGTCCAAGTCTTCGCGCTCCTCGGGTAAGTCGAAGCACAAAAAGTCTAAGAAGCATCATCGCTCCAAGACTTCGCCTCGCCGGTCTTGCGACTCGGCTGAGGCCCTTTTCGGCACCGTCCCCGCCCCCGCGGCCCCGGACGTGCCTGTGGAGCCGCCCCCGCATTACCCGTCCTTTCCGGGTTCGGGGGCGACTCCGGCCGAAATACAGGAATTCCTGTCGGCCATGGCCCGCCTCTTCGGGCCTCAAGGTCCCTCCGGTGCGCCTTCGGGCCCCGCGGGCCCTGATGGGGTTGCTCCGGCGTCACCGCCGACTCCGGTCTCGGCGTCGCCTGTCCCGCCAGCCTTCATCCCGGCCTCGGCTCCGGCCCCGGCCTCGATCCTGGCTCCGGTGGTACCGCAACCCCCATTGACGCCGGTTGACCTAACCACGCCTCCGCCGATGCCGATGTCCCCGGTGCCGTTCCTGACGCCGTCCGGGCCTTCGGACGGCGTCGTTCCCCGGTTGTCTCCGGCTCCGGAAATGGAGCCGGACCGACGTCGCTCGACGCCGGCTCCGGCGCCGATGAGACCTTGGGTCCCAAATGTCCCTCCTCCTCCATATTTTGAACAAGAGGAGGACCAGGAGAGCTGGGAGGGGTCGGAAGACCCTCTCACACAACAGTGTGAGTATGATCAGGACTGGGCTGAGGAACTTGGGGATGCCAGTGGTCTAGACACTTCCCCTGACACTGGCATGCTGTCTCCTCCCGTGGCTACGGAGGAGGGAGCAAATTTCGCAACGGTGTTGCGTAGAGCAGCTGGAGCCTTGCACCTCCAATTGCCTACCTTGGCTGTCAGGACTAATCTCCTGACGGAAGTGCTTCAGCCGGCAGCTTCCTCCACGGAGACTGTGCTGCCGTTTAATGATGCACTGACTGATGTTCTTTTGGGCGCCTGGTCCAAGCCCACCACAGGGGCTCCTGTGGATAAGAACGTGGCCCGACGCCATCGCCCTGCTCCGGGCGACCCCTTGTTTCTCTCCCAACATCCCACCCCCGAGAGCTTGGTTGTCCAAGCCTCTGCCTCCCAAACCGCCTTCCCTACCGCCCCTCCGGATAGGGAATCCAAACGCCTGGACCAATTTGGGAAGAAGGCTTTTTCTTCCTCCAGTGCTGGCTTGCGGTCCGTCAACACCGCTTGCCTTTTGGGCCGATATACCCACTCCCTGTGGGATTCGGTGGCGGCTGTTTTGCCACAGTATTCTGAGGAGGTCCAGACACTGCTTACCCGCGCCATTGCGGAAGGAAGAAATGCGGCTAAATACACCATACGTTGTGGCCTTGATACCGCCGACTCGCTGGGCAGATCGCTTGCAACGACGGTGGTGCTACGTCGCCACGCCTGGCTGAGAACAACTGGTTTCTCGGGTGATGTCCAGAATACACTCATGGACATGCCCTTTGATGGAGTCGGTCTTTTTGGTTCCAAAGCAGACCATGCGCTGGAGCCTTTTAAGGACTCACGGGCTACTGCCAAGTCCCTGGGCCTTTCTGTTGTACGCCCTCCACTAACCTCTGCTTTTCGCCCCTTTCGTGGCCACGGAAGGGGCGCCCAGTCACGTCAGCTGCCCAGCCACCGGCCCGCGCAGCAAGCGTCTTCGCGTGGCCGAGGACGTGGATACCGCCATGGCGGTTCGGGCAACCAGCGTGCGGGTCAGGCCACCACCTCCAACCCGTCCGCGGCCTCCAAGCCCTCCTAGTCCCTCCTTTCCGGTGCACAGCACGCCAGTAGGGGGCAGGGTCCGCCATCACCTTCACCACTGGCGTCCCATCACCTCGGACAGGTGGGTCTTGGACATTGTCCGAAGGGGCTACTCTCTCCCCTTCGAGACCACCCCCCCAGCCATGCCACCTCAATTCCACCGCATGTCCGGGGATCACTTGGTGCTTCTGCAGAAGGAAGTCACAGCCCTCTTGGCCAAGAGGGCCATCGAGCATGTTCCGACCCCAGAAGTAGGACGTGGTTGCTACTCCCACTACTTTCTGGTGCCCAAAAAGGACAAGATGGACATGCGTCCTATCTTGGACCTCCGGAACGTCAATCGCTTCCTCCGGAAGGAGAAGTTCAAGATGCTCACCCTAGCTCAGGTCTTGACTGCCCTCGACCCTGGAGACTGGTTGGTAGCGTTGGACTTGCAGGACGCTTATTTCCACATCCCCGTCCTGCCGGCCCACCGAGTTACCTACGGTTCACGGTAGGCCTCGAGCATTTTCAGTTCACCGTGCTCCCCTTTGGCCTTACAAGTGCCCCTCGGATGTTCACGAAAGTGATGGCGGTGGTCGCAGCTCATCTGCGCCGGGCAGGGGTTCCAGTCTTCCCCTACCTCGACGACTGGCTGCTGAAGGCGGGCTCGTCCCAGGCAGTCGTCTCCCACCTCCAGACTACGGCCGAACTCCTGCAGTCGCTGGGGTTCTCCATCAATGTGTCGAAGTCGCATCTGATTCCTTCTCCACAGCTCCTTTTCATCGGAGCAGTTCTGGACACGACGCAGTTTCGGGCCTATCCTCCCGAACGGCGAGTCCGGGATATTCAGGCTATGATTCCAATCTTTCAGCCTTTATCCTGGGTTTCGGTACGGATGACCCTGAGGCTGCTGGGCCTCAAGGCCTCCTGCATCCTGCTGGTCGATCATGCCAGATGGCATATGCGGGCTCTGCAGTGGGACCTGAAGTTCCAGTGGGCGCAGCACCAGGGCAACCTGTCCGATCACGTCCAGATCTCGGAGGGGGCTGCAAAACAGTTGCAGTGGTGGCTCTCGAACCGGCAATGGGTCATGGGCAGATCCCTCTCCCTTCCCCAGCCAGAGCACACAGTTGTGACGGACGCGTCCCTTCTGGGATGGGGCGGTCACATGGGAGAGGCGGAGATCAGAGGCCTCTGGTCTCCGGCGGAGTCCCGGCTCCATATCAACCTTCTGGAGCTCCGGGCGATCCGACTTGCACTCAAGGCATTCCTTCCCTCTGTCAAAGGGAAGGTAGTGCAGGTGTTCACAGACAACACCACCGCCATGTGGTACTGCAACAAACAAGGCGGGGTGGGGTCGTGACCCTCTGTCAGGAGGCTCTGCGTCTCTGGACATGGCTGGAACATCAGGGCATGTTCCTGATGGTTCAACACCTGGCAGGTTCCCTGAACGCCAGGGCGGACGAACTCAGCCGCAGGTGCATGATGGATCACGAATGGCGTCTTCACTCGGAAGTGGCGCAAGGTCTCTTTCTGCAGTGGGGAGAGCCTTGGTTAGATCTATTCGCCACCAAAGAGAACGCGCAATGTCATCAGTTCTGCGCGTTGGAATTTCCAAGGCGGCACTCGCTCGGCGACGCTTTTCGTCGCGAGTGGAGTTGCGGTCTGTTGTACGCCTTTCCGCCTATACCACTTCTACCCAGAGTGTTGAAGAAGATTCGGCGCGACCGGGCCCAAGTCATCCTTGTGGCTCCGGACTGGGCTCGAAGAGTTTGGTATCCCGAGCTACTCAGTATGAGCGTCGATCCCCCGATCCGTCTGCCTCTTCGGGAGGATCTTCTGTCGCAGCAGCAGGGGACGGTCCTCCACCCAAACCTGTCCAGCCTCCACCTGCTTGCGTGGAGATTGAGCGGCGGCAGTTGATTCTTTTCGACTTGCCTCCCGAAGTTTGTGATGTGATTCTGGCAGCCAGGCGTCCCTCCACTAAGGTGGTATACGCCTGCAGGTGGAACAAGTTTGTAGCATGGTGCACAGCAAAGGCTGTGAATCCCCTCTCTGCCCCTCTTTCTGAGGTTCTTCTGTTCCTTCTTTCACTGGCCCAACAGGGTTCTGCCCTGGGTACCATCAAGGAGCTATCTTTGTGCCATTTCGGCCTTCCTCAGGCTTCCTGATCAGCCCTCCCTTTTCAAGTCCCCTGTTGTTAACAGGTTTCTAAAAGGCATTACACACCTCTTCCCTCCTGTTCCGTTTGTGATGCCTCAGTGGGACTTGAACTTGGTTCTTACCTTTCGCATGTGCGCTCCCTTTGAGCCTCTACATAACTGTCCTCTTCGTCTTCTGACTCTGAAGACAGCCTTTCTGGTGGCCATCACCTCCGCTCGGCGGGTGAGTGAGCTCCAGGCTCTATCATGCAAACCTCCCTTTCTGTCTGTCCATCCAGACAAGGTTGTTCTTAGGACGCGTCCGTCCTTCTTGCCAAAGGTGGTTACTGCCTTCCACATTGGGCAGACCATCACTTTGCCCACCTTCTTTCCGCCTCCGCATCCTTCCAGAGAGGAAGAGAGGCTCCACCGTCTGGATCCAAAACGTGCGCTTTCCTTTTATATCAACCGCACACAACACTTCCGGGTGGATGACCAGCTCTTTGTTGGCTACGTGGGCGCCAAAAAGGTCGGGCGGTGCACAAGAGAACCATCTCCCGCTGGGTAACCTTGTGTATCAAAGCCTGCTATTCTTTGGCTAAGAAGGAGCCTCCTGTTGGGCTGCGTGCCCATTCCACCAGGGCAACGGCTGCTACCACGGCTTTGGGCCGCGGTGTTCCGCTGCAGGATATCTGTCAGGCAGCTACGTGGGCCTCGCTGCACACGTTTACAAAGCATTACTGCCTTGACAGTCCGGTCCGGAGGGACGGCTTCTTTGGCCGTTCTGTCCTCCGGGACTTCCTTGTCTGATCTTTGTTCGCAGACCCACCACCGGGGTTGGTATTGCTGGGGTATCTATTCTAAGGTGAGGAATCTGTCACTAACGTGTCTCTTTCAGATGCACAAGTTACTAACTTGTGTAACGATATATCTGTAAGAGACGGTAGTTAGTGACAGATTCCTTACCGCCCCACCCATCCTCCCCGTTCTGCGAACTGATTTCTAGGGTTAAGGACATCCATTTCAGGGCCCTAGTATTTTTCAGACACCTATGTCAGCTTCTTGCATGGCTCTGCGTTCCTGGCGCGGAAAGTCGTGTAAAGAACTGACGTCAGCGCGCAGGGGCGGCGTCTAAGTACTGCCCCGACGTCATCCCGGCGATGCCGACGACGGACGCGGAGCCGCACGACGCCACCTACCGACGCGCAAGGGTACTGCTACGCAAAAACTTTCCGGATCCAGCCTGACGCCTGGGGATATTCTAAGGTAAGGAATCTGTCACTAACTACTGTCTCTTACAGATATATCGTTACACAAGTTAGTAACTTGTGCCTCAAGCAGCACAACGGAAATCCAAAAATCCATCGGCACCCATTACAACATTGCTGGATAGAGAAGGCAGACGCCTAGATAACGCTGGTAAGCGTTTCTCCTCAATGTCAGCTCTGTTGGTCAGAGCAGCTAATGCCCTTACCATATTGGGCAGGTATGATAGGCAGATGTGGTGTGACCTGGCTCTGTATATGGATCAGCTTCCAGAAGAAAGAAGACCAGAGGTAAAGAAGATTCTCCAGGAGGGGGAGAGAGCTTCTGCAGAAGTAATAGATTGTGCGATGGATATCGCAACTACAGCTTTCAGATTGCTGGGGAGGTGCTGCGGTTTTGCGCCGTCTAGGATGGCTACGAGCAACATCATTTAGACCGGAGGTCCAAAATAAGATCCTGGACCTTCCTTTCGATGGAGAAGCTTTATCTGGAAAGCATGTAGACGATGAAGAAGAAGGATACCGATACAGCGAAGGGTCTAGGGACACTACAATATCGTAAGGTGCCCTTTAGAGGAGCCAGAGGAAGAGGACTTCCATCCTACAGAGGAGGATACCAACAATACAGATACCCCTCTTACGCTACATCTTCCCAACCATACCGTCAGCAGTATCTTCAACGACCGCAACAGTCAGGGGCATACTCTAGATCTACCCCCAGAGGAAAAACCGGTCGTCAGAGAAAAGACACCTCAAGACGTCAATGACCAGCTTCAGGCTCCGGCTATGTCTATTCCTTCCTCTCCAGAAGTTCCCCTGGGAGGACACATTTCTTTTCGTCTTCTTTCCCAGTGGCAGAAAATAACCACGGACCGATGGGTCCTCAATTTAATACAATTTGGCCATACATTGGAGTTTCTTCAGATTCCTCCTTGTACTCCTCCGGGACGCCAGGAAGTCAAACATCTGCATCTCATGCGCTTGGAAATTCTTACAATGCTTCGAAAATAAATAGAACCAGTGCCAATCTCCCTGAGGGGGAAGGGATTTTATTCCTGCTTCTTTCTGGTTCGCAAGAACTTTCGTCAATGGCGTCCTATCCTGGATCTGAGAACTCTAAATACTTATCTCATAAAACAGTCCTTCCGGATGGTTTACCTTCAGGACATTCTGCTACTCCTAAACCCAGGGGATCATATGACCACCTTAGACTTAGAAGATGCATATTTTCACATCCCCATCCATCCCTCCCACAGGCAGTACCTTCGATTTGTTGTAGCCGGAAGCCATTACTAGTTCAAGGTGCTGCCGTTTGGCCTCGAGTCCGCCCCAAGGATTTTTACAAAATGTCTGGCTCCAGTGGCAGCTGTTCTGAGGAAACAAAGACATCGGGTATTTCCGTACCTGGACGACTGGTTGATCAAAGCACCTTCACACGCAGCTGCTCAGTCGTCCATGGTGGCATGCACAACACTTTTTGCCGAATTAGGCCTGACTCTGAACAGGGAGAAATCAGCTCTTCATCCTTCCAAGAGCATTACGTTCTTAGGGGCAATTCTGGACACCACAATAAACAGAGCGTTTCCTTCTCTCAAGAGACAGCAGAAGCTAATCTCTCAGTCCCAAGCATTCGCAAGAAGAAAGTCACTTTCAGTACGCCGCTACAAGTCACTTCTGGAGACAATGTCTTCATGCATCCCTCTCATCCCTTTCTGCCGGTTAAGGATGCGTCTATTACAGGAGGAACTGGATCGGCAATGGCGTCAAACTGTGGGATCCTTCGAGGAGGTCATCACAATCACACCAGGTATGATGCAGGCCGTGTCTTGGTGGAACCAACGTCAAAATATTTCAGTCGGCCTTTCCTTTCTTACCATGCCGGCTCCACAAGTCATCACCACCGATGCCTCCCTGGAAGGTTGGGGGGCCTTCCTTCTAGACCTTCAGGTCAGTGGGCGTTGGCAGAGTCGAGACCAACAACTTCACATCAATGTATTGGAACTCAGAGCAGTGAGATTAGCATTGCTGGCATTTCTTCTGAGGATAAAGAACTCGGCTGTGCTGATCAGGACAGACAACACAACAGCAATGCATTATCTCAACAAGCAAGGTGGCACGAGATCTCTCCCCCTATCTCAAGAGGCCCAGAGAATCTGGAAATGGGCAGTTCAGAATGGAATCTCGCTAAAAGCAGAACACCTTCCGGGGGAACAAAATGTCAAGGCAGACACATTAAGCAGACTCAAGTCAACCTGCCACGAATGGGAGATCAATCAGAAAACCCTAGACAGTATCTTTCTAAAGTGGGGCAAGCCAACAGTGGACCTATTTGCGACAGCTCAGAACAGGAAATGCTGCTTCTTTACAAGTTAGCGTCACCAACGGGGATCCTGGGGAATGCGTTTTTGATGGCATGGTCAGGCGTCTTTGCCTACGCCTTTCCGCCGATTCCCCTACTACCACGTCTTCTCACGAAGATCAAGAGAGCCGTGCAGAATGATCCTGATAGCCCCATGGTGGCCCAGACAATACTGGTTCACCGAGCTTCTCCTTCTTTCGGAAACGCAACCGATTCTCCTTCTGCCCATTCCATCTCTCTTGACGATGTCGCGGGGACAAGTGCTTCATCCAGACCCCAAGTCACTACGTTTAGCAGCATGGCTCCTGAACACTGTGAATTTCAACATCTAAAACTACCATCTGAATGCAGAAATATTCTCTCAAATGCCAGAGCACAGAGTATGAATGAGACGTACAGGATGAAATGGAGTAGATTCTGTTTATGGTGCCAGGAGTTTAATATTCATCCTCTAAGATCTGCTTCTCATGAAATTCTTCCTTACATCCTGCTTTTGGCGAAATCTGGATTAGCGCATGCGTCAATAAAAGTTCATCTAGCCGCTATATCCCGTTATAGAAGGACCTCATCAGGACCATCGTTATGGTCTGAAAGAATCATAAAACAGTTCATGAAAGGATTATTTCGTACCTTTCCCCCAGTCAAACCTCCGTCACCTCTCTGGCAGCTGAATATAGTGCTATCGCAACTCATGAAGCATCCATTTGAACCCATTCACAGGGCGGACCTTAAATTCTTGTCTTTGAAGGTGGCTCTTCTCCTGGCGCTCACATCGGCCAGGAGAGTTGGGGAGATTCAAGCCCTGACCATTCAGGAACCTTTTCTACAGTTCAAAGAGGATCGGATAGTCCTTCGAACTAATCCAAAGTTTATACCCAAAGTACCATCAGACTTTCACTTGAATGAGTCTCTTATCCTAAAGAGGTTCTTTCCTCAACTGACTACTGCAGCGGAGAGGACTCTCTATTCGCTGGATATCCAGCGTTGTCTGAAATTTTTTCTACAAAGAACTAAAGCTTTTTGCAAATCGTCTCAGCTCTTTTTATCCTTCAGTGCACCCAGAAAGGGCTATCCTCTTTCCAAAAGAGGAATTGCTCGGTGGATCTTAAGTGCAATCCAATATTGCCATCAAGCAGCAGGGAAGCCTTTGGGAGCACGGGTTCGTGCTCATTCGACGAGAGCAGTATCGACATCTACTGCGTTGTTTGCTGGAGTACCTATCCAGGATATATGCAGAGCCGCCACCTGGAAGAGTACACACACCTTCACCAGGCATTACTGCCTGGAAGCAGCCGCGGACAATGATGTGGCAGTGGTACAGGCGGTGCTGAGAAACCTTTTCCAGTGATGGTGAGCTCTCTTTCATCCCTCCTTCATTTTTTACTGTTAAAATATGCACATTTTATAACAAATGCATTTCTCATTGTGTAGAGATTTATAATGTAGTGGTTTCCAAAAGAACTGTTTATTCTCTGTGATGTTTACGGTTATACAGGTTAAGCATGGAATATTTAATGATCGGGAGTTTGATGTTTTTTCTCAGGTAAAGCTGTTCCTCCCTACAAATGGACAATGTATTTTGTAGAAAATTTGCTACGTACCACTAGCTACTCTGATTCGAGCATGTGAATCTATGAAAGTTCCAATACTGCAGTAAGAAAACAAGTTACTTACCTGTAACTGTAGTTCTCCAGTATTGGAAACTTTCATAGATTCACATGCGACCCGCCCTCCTCCCCTGAGAGGCTCACCTTTGGTTTTTTGCACAGGGTTGTCTTGGGCACAAGGGCTCAAAAATCTGAAGGTCTAAGGTTCTCTCAAGAGTGTTCTAGAGAGTGAAGGGTCCTCATTGGTTCAAGGATTATTTTTGGTCTCTTTTACAAAACAAGAGTTATGGGTTAGAAAACTGAAATGAGCCTAGGCATTTGTTCTGCTTTGTATTGATTTAAGCATTGCATTTTTTGATATACCGGGGACTCCCATCTCGACGACGGGGAATGATTCAAGCATGTGAATCTATGAAAGTTTCCAATACTGGAGAACTACAGTTACAGGTAAGTAACTTGTTTTCTTCCGGGATTGGGAACTGGGTGTTTTGCATACAGAAATTTAGCAAGGTGATATTTGGAAGATTGCTGCCTTTCCTAGTATTGTAAGTTGAAGAGTTCGCCACCAACGTGCATCTGTGTGGAACTCATTTAGTTGACTTTCACTGCTCCTTTAAAGTAACACATCCATTTTGATGTTGTATTTATTCCTAGGTATCTAAATCTGCCTTCTGTTGCCTTTATTCCACAAAGCAGTTCTCCTCCTAAGCTCCAGTTGTTAATTTTAAATATGACTGATTTTCCCCAGTTTGTTTTATACCATCCGTAACTTTATTTTTCAAATAAATAGAATATCCTCGCTATGGTTACGATTGGATTTGCTGCATAGAGGCGGATATTGTCTGCATATAATGAGATATTCTCCCAGGCGTATCAGTTTCTATGGTGTACCCCTCTATATCCCTGCTTGACCTGACCCAGGATGCCAGTGGTACAGTACACAATGTGAAAAGCAAAGGGGAGAGCAGGCACCCCTCCCTGGTGCCTTGCTCACGGGCAAATGAGGATCATATCATCCTGTTAACTCTAACTACCTTAGTCAGTGTCTGATACAGCAGAGCTACCCAGTTACAGAAGCTTGAACCAAATTCAAATCGCTTCAGTGTTAACAAAAGGTATGGCAAGTGGATGAAATCAAATGCCTTTTTGAGTGTAATGATATTACAGTAAGAGATTCTCTGATATTGTTTGTTATATCTAGCCACATATGCACTCTCCAGAGGATAAGCCTGGTGGAGAGTTCTCGCATGATTCCGGATAGGTCTTTATGGATCAGGGAGGTTACGACTCCTAATAATTTTGTTGCTAATATCTTGAGTAGAATTTTTTTGTCTCCACATTTAACAATAATATTGGGTGATGAGGCAGAGTCCCCAGCTCCTGGGCTTTTTTGAACGTGTTCAATAATTGTGGACCTACTGTGGAGAGTCCCTTTAAAAACTCTATTTGGCACCCGTTTGGGTATGGGGTTTTACCACTGTGTATGTGTTTAATGGCTTCTGAGACTTATTGAGTGTTAGGCCACTTTCCAAGCTCTCTATTCTTCTCACTTATGATAGGGATAGCTAGGTTTTGGAAAATAATTTTAATCTCTTCCTCTCGATTAATTTGTGTAACTTTAAGTTTGTGCTATTTTTTAATCTGTTGTATCTTTCTCCCACTTTTCATTATTTCTCCTACCCACTTAGCTTCTTCATCTCTTTGACTAAGCCAAGCTGAGAGGTATTCACCCACCCCATGTCGTTTTGTTTGCATAGCTAGGTAGTGTGGGTTTGCTGTATTTTGGCCTTTATTTTCAGATTCTTTCCTCCATAACTCGAGTCTAGACTATTCAATGGTTGGATCAGCTATTAGGGTTCTCTCTAACTTCAGCATTGTATTCTTGAGGGCTAAAGTTTATTATTTTTTTGTGCTATTTATATCTCATCCTGTCTCTGAGTACTTTCTTGTACACCTTACATAACACTGTTGGGGCATGGACTGATTCTATATTGACTTTGAAATATAAAGTGGAATATGCACGAATTCCAGACATGTCTCGGGTCTCTCCGCTTCCAAGCATCCAATCTACAGTTGATTCTTCTGTTTCTGTTACTTCCCCTTGTTACTACTACCAAGTGTGTGTGACCAGATATCCATCTTGCCAGATATTCAGTTTCTAGTAGAGGAGGGAATTCTACTGGTATGAATGTATACTCTTTACTTTACATTAGAAACTTTATTCTATCTTTTCCAATTAAGATCATAAAAGTACATAAAACAGAACTACAAAAGCAGCAACAATCAGTATACAATCCCAATTCATGTTGGTATAAGAGTGCCCGAATAAAAATCCATTGTAAATTCCATATACATGTACACGTCTGATCATTTACATTATATATTAAAATGACGGTTACCAAATGTCGAGTTAAATCAAGATAAAGGGTGAAAAAAAGTCCATATCCTAATTATGGGCCCATTTGTTTCCTTTTTTTCCTGCATGTCCATAAGAATGACGCTAATGAAAAACAAACTAAAGGATCAGACAAAGCTTTAAAAATATATAATGCAACCCGACATTGTTTAAAATTATTCCGTTTTAAAATCGGAAGAATGAATTCCTTTGTTTCCTTCTGATAAAAACTACAAAAAAATAGTAAATGGAGATCATTTTGAGGGGATTGCATATCTCAAGGGCACGGGGACAATTCAGAGTATTTAAACCTTCTCCCCGGAAACCCTAACATTAATGATATCAAATTCAGACGGAATCTTAGTCAAATGAATTTATGTTGAGAAATGGGAATATCTGCTAGATAAAAGTAGCCTCCCTCTAGCATAGGTGGAGTTAATTGGTAGATGAGGACCGACTGTTTACAATAGTTCCTCTCCCTACGGATATGTTGGGCCCGCAGCATAAATGTATCTACCAGCCTCTGTCTAAACATCTTTCTGCAGTCAGTTGGGTTCTTAAAAAGGTCTTTCAGCCCCATAGCTGTCAGCTCCACTTTTACATAGTTCAGCCACCTGATACTGCTGTGGTTCTCCATTTTTAGGCTATCTCTTATTATGTTTTGAGTTAGGGTCACCGTATCCCTACGCCATATAGAGAGCCACAGTAGGAGCGGGGCTAATCTAATGGAGTCAGTGCTATACAGTAGGCCCAGTTCCATGTGATATACATAATTTGAATAAGATTGCGGGAGGGAAACTAATGATTTTAAAAAATCTGTTCTCGATAGTTTGCAATGAGTCAGTAGGTGCCATACCCCCGCCCCATAGATTGCTGCCGACTTTGCCTTGGCAAATCTTTTTAATAGGGACTAAAGGTTGTGCACCCAACTTCTTGGAAAGGCTTTTATCGCTGCTAGGCTCCTCTCCATTCCCATAGCCCTTCCTTCGACCAGCTGTGACCATGATTGTTTTTTGTCAAAAAGTACCACTAAATAAGGGAACGACTCGACCACCTCAATTTTCCCTGAATCCATATGGAGGCGCAGTGTTTTCTCTTGTTTACCCGCCCCTGCCACCATTGCGAATGATTTTGACTGGTTGACTTTTAAATCCAGCGAGTGCATAAAAGCTGCAGAGGCTGATATGAGGCGTTGGAGACCTGGCCCCGTTCTGGCCATCAGGACAGCATCATCGGCATTGGGCAGGATTGGCAGCCGGTGGGAATCAGACACAGGGACGTCCAGGGTTGCGTCCCCAAGGGCTTTTTCGACACCGTTCGTGTAAATGGAAAAAAGAAACGGAGCGAGGACGCAACCTTGCCTTACCCCCCATGAGATCTTGAAAGGGCGGGTGCAGTCCCCTTTTTTCCCATAACAAATTTGTGCAGAAGCGTTAGAATACAATTGGCGAATGAAGTCAATTATATCCCGGTGGATCCCCATACCTTCCATTATATACCAGAGCTTAGAGTGGGACACGCAGTCGAATGATGCTGATAAATTTATACTCAAGTCTTGAGGGTTCTGTGTGCTCCACAGGACGTTGGCTCTAACATGTTGGAAGAGGTATGAACGGATTGTGTTGCATTTTAAATCTCAATTTTCAACCAAAGTAATTTCTGAGTTCCATAAATCACTAAATAATGGTCATACTTTGTTGCTTCCTTCTGGGGGCCCATTACAAGTTGGCTAGAAACACCCTCTCAACCCCCACCTCGCACTACTCCCTGGAGATAGCAAAGCCACGTCCATTTGTAATTCTGCAGGGAGCGGCTGAACTCTGAGGGCCCCAGTAGAAATTGGGAATTAGCAGTAGAAAAGGAATAACTATGCAGATTGCTTGCTGTAATTTACCATTTCCTCTGGTACTTAACACATCCATTTTGTCTGCTTTCAGCAGGCAAGGTGTCCCAATGGAGCTTGTGATGAGGGTGTAACTTTGATGCGCATTCGCAGACTGAAACTTCTAGGGTTCTCAGTGTCTGTTACCAAGAGAACATCTGGGACAATCAGAGTTTTCTTATTTTTTTCCAGGGTGCAAAAAGGAAAAATCTGCCACAAACAAGACAATTTGCATGTAAATGGTTATCTACATCAAACTCTATTAAAAGTCGCCTACAAAGGACCCTGTGTATGCCATTTGTGCTCCTTTGTGAAAGAGCTGGGATATAGTGTCAAAGAGGCTGCTAATTCCTATCTCCCTCAAAAGCAACTTGGGCCTCAGTTCACTCTTTCAATAAACATCCAATTGGAGCTGTCTAAGTCCCATACCTAGAACTGAAGATTTTGTTTTCGCTTCAATATTCCTTTAGATGATGAATGTGTAGAGCTTCTAATTAAGTAACTTGTCTGTTTACATCTTTTATTGCTCCTTTGATCAATTTCTCTTTAACATGTTTTCCCAGGTGGAGAAATTTCAGAGTCATGCAGGACATACTGGATCAGTCCTTGGAGCCTCTGCCACCAAGGACAGCCCATTCTTCCTCACTGTGGCTGAGGACCATTCCCTTAGACTCTGGCAAGCACCTATTCAGAAAGGTATGCAAGCTGAATGCTGAGAACATTATTTGTACTCTTACCTTGGTGAGCGTGAGGCCCAGCTGCACTTTTGCCAGGTTAAAGTGCAGTCTTATATCATCTTGTGAATGTGGGTATTGAGCAGGGCCAGAATAGGCTGGGTTTTCTACAAGTAGTCTTCATGCTGTTTTATTAAGGTTGAACAGTGAAATGTGCTGGTCTCTGTGCCCTCCCTTTTTACAACACAGATAGGCATAGGAGTTCGTTCAAATTCCAGGGCCATTGTGTGTAGTGTCCTGCTGGAATCTACCACTTTTTGTAGTACACCAAATTACATTTAAACAGTTTCCATCCAAACACATCAAGTTCACGCTGGACTATTTCAGAAAGGGGAAGGCATAGGCTTTAAAGGGGACATTCATCTCAGAAATTGCCACATGCTGTCTCCCCATCTCTCCCCACATGTTCCCTTTATGACAAGGGTGATCAAAACACCTGGGAATGCCATGCCCTTATGTTCTTTCAGCCACAGCTCAATACTGCACCAGATGTTCCTGAAACCTCCAGGTGGGAGTACAATGTGCTAAGATCTTTTGTCACAGTAAATGGGCAGTTATGACCCCGATCAACATCTCTGATTCTATTGGTCTGATTCTGAATGGCTGGGTTTTGAGGATATTGACTTTCATTTTGGTAACTTAGATGTTTTCAGGGACTTGACTATGAAAGATATTCTCTATTGGTCATCAGTTGAAATCAGGGGAAACTTAAGTCTCACAGGGGTGCTTGTATATTGGTCTGATCTTGCTGTTGAGCACTAAATTGGAGAAGTTATATTGTGTATCTTTAGTTCTGTATTATGTAAACGACTCAAAACATGGACCTAAATCTTTGCATAACCAGCTAATAACCTCCTATGTTATTGGTAAGGAGGACCAGTTTTGAAGTTTGGACAGTGAGAGCAAGGAAAGTGAGACGCATTTGTGAGCCTCCTTTCCCACCGATGGTAAAGGAATTCCAGATTTTGAATTTCAGACATGCAATCTCTTCAAAGATATTGCATATCATCTTTGGAGTTGGCGCTGAAGGAACTAACTAACTCTTGAAATTCATCTGCCACTACACATCATTAAAGTTATTGTTATTTGAAGGGTTGGACTACTCTGATAACTTTCTACAAAACTACACATGAAAGACTATCAACAAGAGTATGTGACACGTGACCGGGGTTTGCGAAGAGACAATAGTATTCTCAAGCCTTTATAAGGTGCGCTTCTCTAGCAGCTGATGTTAGATGTGTTGTCTTCTGCTGGCTCAAGTTAAAATAAGTTAATAATTAACTGTGTGATATACAAATATATTCTTATGACATATAGTTATATATTATTTTATTTTGTCTTTCGCATGGATGAAGAAATTAAATATTGTGAAACACGTTGACAGTGGTCAAATTTTAAAAAGATTCAAACTGTAATATATACACTGAAAACAAGAATTGCTTTATATTCTTTATGATTTTGGGTTTTTGCCTCCTCTAATTGGAGTTATTTCAAAATAGTCGTACAATGTTGGGGATGTTGCTATTATTAGAGAGCAAATAAATAATTTGTCAGGCAATTGAATCCATTTGAGATAACTCTCCTAATAAGACATAAGTTATCTGTATTGATGCTAATGAGAATAATTCCCAAGGACATTCTTCTGTTGTTGTATGTAGACTTCTGCAATTATTTTGATATTTGGTGGAAATGCCAAGGAAATGGATGCCAGTGCCTTTTAAAGAGGTAAGTCAACATTGCAAAGCAACGACTTCTAGCAGACCTCTGAATTGTATTCTGTTCAAGCCAAAAGCATTCCCTTAGGTGGACAGCCTCACAGCATGCCTACAAAGGTGCCACAAATTTACTACTTCTGAAAATCAATTACTCAGACGATCCTCATATTTTAAATTTAAAAATCATCAGTGTATCTGTTGCTGCATCACCAACTGCGGCCAGCTCACCATTGCGCACCTGGCAGATCCCAACACTGCACATGAGGCTGATTCCTCTACTCTGACTTCACTACCGTGAATGGGTATTCTATTCTGATAAGTCACATGGTAGGTCTGATAGACCTCCTCTTGAACTGGGGTGGCGAAGCAAAATAACGATGGATTAAACCCAGATCTGTGACTGGGGGTGAATGTTTGCCAATGTGCAGCATTCCGTCCATCATCTTGTGTGTTTTGCATTTCGCCCTATGTGGGAAGGGTATGCCCAGACGTGGGTCCCGTGCTCACTACGCCACTGGAGTCAAGCTATCCTGGCTGATGAAGGCTGATAGCCTGAAACCGGTCCTAGGATGCTTGATTCCGGTCCAGGGAAGACGTGGCTTGGCAGTTCGGTCTGGACTGTTCCCATGAGGCACAGGGTCAAGACTGATTTGCATATGGCTATGTCTGAACTGGGGTGGCGTGGTGAAGCAAAATAACGATGGATTAAACCCAGATCTGTGACTGGGGGTGAATGTTTGCCAATGTGCAGCATTCCGTCCATCATCTTGTGTGTTTTGCATAGACCTCCTCTCTACCCCACTTTTAATACGTATGTTGATAGTTTTGTGATTTTCTTTTTAACACTAAACAATCCAGTAAAAGAGCAGGAGTTAAAATCGACCTAGCATGGGGGGCGTGGCTAACCGCCGATGGGAATGGCCGCTCGGTAGCTCGGCTCCGGAGCGCCACTCCCAAATTATCCGGATATCCAGTGTCCCGCCGACCTGATCTACACCCTACGACCTTCTCCTATGCCTGGTGGCGCCTGGCGGCATTGTGTGCGAGTTTGGTCCCGATTGGTGGCTGTATTGGTGACGAGCTCCACGGACCGGATCTTCCCTGGCGTTCCCGCTGGAGGGAGTGCACCTCGGCTGGGACGCGTGGCTATGCGAGACCGCGGCTGCGGCCTACTACCCCGGGGGCTGACGGAGCCGCCGAACCGGAACAACTGGCGCTTCGCCCTGGGCCCAGCGGGAGCCGGCGGGGACAGATCGGAGGCCTGAGAGAGGGTGGATCCGGAGAGTGGGCCCGTCCGTGTGAGTAGCGCCATAAGCGGCCTAGCGGCCGTTAACCCCAAGACTAAGTGGGCCCGGCCACAAATAACTTAAGCCCCCGCCAGCGACTTGGAAAATTACTCCGGACCTGAGACGGCGGTGGAGTGGTCCCACACTCGAGAGGGCCTGATATAAAGGCCCATTAACCCTGGTCCAACACTCTCTGCTGCTCCGCCCGAGGAGATACGTTCTGGACGGCACGGGGCCTAACAACGCCCCAGAGACAGGTGGGGCGTCTGATGCCTCCTGGTCGGGCGAGACGCGCTGGAGCCCGCTACTCCTTTCCCCCCGCAATGTGATGGAAGCCGGGAGTGGGAAACGGATGGGGCCCCGGGAGCTCTGAAGCAAGGGCGCTCCCTGGAACAACTCGGGAAAATCTCGCACCAATACCAGTGAGATTAGACACCGCGGCGAGTATCCACTGTGTTTCGTTGGCCCCGCTGGGACCACCTCGGCGGCCGGGGTATCCCGCCATAATTGAAAAGACGACGTGCAAACGGAGGAGTGGAGACCTTCACTCGCCCAGACCCTCTCTGGTGGAATCTGGAGTTTCGTGGGACGCCACGGGAACCCATCTGACATCCCACTCTTTGTGAGGGGCTCCCCGGGTTGGAGTGCGCGAGGCCCGACGGGCTTGGTGGAGGCCCCCCGCTGCGGGCGGCGGTGAGTGGCGCCGGCGGGGCAGTGGCCATGGCGACCGGACGCAGCGGCAGAGCAGCTACACAGACCAAGCTAGATAAATTCGCCTGGCAAAAACAACAGAGCGGGGAGCGAGACGCGGCGACGACCCCAGGGGACATGACAGAACCCACGAATAAAGATCTCCTTGAAGCGATCACCGCCGTTAAAACTTCCCTCGAGGCGAAAATCGACACAGTGGCCACAGATGTGGGGCTGATCAGGGAAAACATGAAAAGAATCGCCGAACGCGTGGGAACGGTGGAGAGCACGACTAAAGAATTGAGCAATGACACCAGCTTTCTCAAGCGAGAAGTTACGGAACTACGCGCCTCCCACGATGCCATGGCTCAACAGCTGGATGATTATGAAGGCAGAATGCGCCGGAACAATGTTCGCATTATTGGTGTCCCGGAACACGCAGAGGGACCAGCAGTGGACCTTTTCATCGAGGACCTGGTCCTCAAACGTCTTCAGCCTCGAGGACTATCTAAATGTTTTTCGATCGAAAGAGCTCATCGGGTGCCGGGGGTCGGCCCAGGCCTGGGGCGCCCCCAAGACCACTTCTAGCCCGCGTGTTCAATTTCAGAGACCGAGATCTCATTCTCCAAACGGCGCGGGTGGCCCCGCCGCTAACCATTGACAACAGTAAAATCATGTTCTTTCCCGACTTCACACTGCGTGTCCAGAAGCAGCGACACAGCTTCCTGGAGGTGAAACGAGCTCTCAGAGCCCAAGAAGTTAAATACGCGATGTTGTTTCCTGCCAAGCTAAGAGTGGAAGCCAAAGGGAAGTCATGGTTCTTTACTCGCCCGGAGGAAGCATGGGACTGGCTCGAGGGATGGCGCACAGTGGGGAAAAAAGCGAATAAGGGACTCTCGGCGGCGGATGCGACCGACGATTGGCGTCAGCAGAAAAGTGCTTCTCCACACCCAGACTCTGACTCCCAGGACCACACGGGGGAACACTAACCTTGGATTTTGGTAAAACTGGGTGTGATAGCTCTTGATCCCCTGGGGTTCCCTGTTGGGCTTCTGATTGTGGACTCGAGTGCCTGGCCCTCAGAGGGCGAGAGTAGCAGGTACGGGGCTGATTGGGCGGAGAGAGGGGACTACCTTTACTGGCGAAGCGGCACTTCTTGTCACTGCTGAGGAGGCTGGCTTAGTGTTTGAAAGCCCACTGTCATACATTATCACTGTGTTTTTGTTTTACCTGGTGGTGTCCGTTCCTGGGTCTGAGGCCTGGGGCATATAGAATCATGAGCCGAGACACCGATTGGAGATGGTCAATTATCCAGGTTGAGCCCGGAGTTCTACATAGTGCTGGGGGTGGGGTCGGGTTGGGGGACAAGGAATAAATTGCCTGTTGGCAACTGTGCCGGGAGTGGGGTAATCCACGCTCCCTTGAATTGTTTATGGGTGGGCGACAGGCACTCTGCATGTTGGGGGTGGCGGGCGGTTCTAGTCCCGTAATGCAGGGAGGCAGGGAGGGGGGTGAGTTGCAATATCTTTGGGTTTGTTTGGGTTTGTTTTGTTGGGGGGATGTTTTTTATGGTTTTAATGCAGCAATACGAAAGGACATTCCATACCAGTGCACCACAGAGGTTATTGACATTCATGTCGCCGAGCCCACACCTAGTGGAGACATGGGGCGTGATGACACAATAGGAGCAACGCTGACAAATACCGTTACGGGTTACAACCAACTGACACACCCCTTTCACAGCATTGTAGGGATATTGGTGTTTGATGGCAAGAGGTCAGGGAATTAGACTCATGACATGGAATGTCAACGGACTGGGGGACAAAATCAAGCGTGGAATAGTGCTACACTACATTCACCGTCTGGGGCTCGATATGGTGTTGTTCCAAGAAACACATTTAGTAGGTAACTCCTGTAAGGCCCTGGATAGAAAGGGCTATCGCATGGCTACACACTCTGGCTTTACATCCGGGTCTAGAGGGGTTGGAATCCTCCTTCGAAAGGGCTGCCCCTATATGATACAAGATACGTGGACTGACCCGCTGGGTAGATATGTGGCTTGCTCGGGCATCTGGGAAGGCAGAGTCCTCAACGTTATCTCCGTGTACGCCCCACCGGGCCTACAACGCTTGACATTGGCAGATATTGGTGTGCTATTATTGAACTTACCTGTAGGCACACTGGTGATGGGCGGTGACTTTAACTTGACAATGAATGGCCAACTAGATCGATTCCCGCCCAGACGTGGCCCCGAACACAGCACACAATTACATGATTTCACTAATGCCCTGGGGATGGTAGATATCTGGAGATGGTCACACCTACACGACACACACTTTACGTTCCAATCCGGTGTACACGGTAGCCAATCACGACTAGACTACCTGTTCACCCACGCACAAAACATACAAGACTTCACAGACTCCGCTTGTCTTGCGAGAGGAGTGTCGGATCATTCTCCTGTCACTACAGTTTTTGGAGCTCGCCGTGTGGTGCAGCCTGGCCCAATCATGATCCAACCTTGGGTGCTGAAGATCCCGCACATTCGGGAAAATCTACGGAAAGATACCGATTACTATTTTGATGAAAACACTGGATCTGTGAAGTCAGCTATTACACTCTGGGGCGCCTACGGGGCAGTGATAAAGGGGAGAGCCTTGGCAATGATGGTGGGCCACAAGGCTGAGCGCAACCGGCGTGTGAGTGAGTTAGAATCGGAGATATCGGATCTCGAACGCGCCACGGCGCAAAACGCGGATCAGGACGTGCAACATAGCCTCAACATTAAGAGACAAGATTATAGGCAACTGCTTTTAGAGGACGCAAATAGACGTGCTCTTGCCACCCGTCATACAATATACGAGCAGGGAGAGCGTACCGGTAAATTATTGGCATGGTTGGAACGTAAGGAACAGTCAGCAAGATGGGTGCGTGCGCTCAAAGGGCCCGGCGATGTCTTGACCACTGATCCTCAAACCATTGCAGAAACGTTCGCAAAATATTATGAGCACATATACACCCCGCCGCAGAACTCACAGTCGGCATGGGCGGCAGATCTCCTTGCTACTATTGAGGTCACGAGTATCTCCCAAACAGATAAAGAGACCTTAGAAGCGGATATCTCAGTTGAAGAGATTCAGAAAGCCATTCGGGATGTCCGGGCGGGCAAGGCCATGGGCCCGAATGGGCTTCCGATTGAACTAATGAAACCTATGGCTATGAAACTCGCTCCTCATTTACTAAACCTCTACAACGAATGTTATGAAGCTGGCCTTTTGCCAGCAGATATCCGCGCCGCCACTATTGTAGTTATCCGCAAACCCGGTAAACCAGCGGAGGAGTGCACATCGTACCGACCCATTTCCCTGATAACAGTAGAGGCCAAAATTTTGGCTAAACTGTTGGCCAACCGCCTACTCCCATATCTCACTGATTTGATCCACCCCGACCAGTCGGGATTTATGCCGGGGCGCAATACAGCCCCTAACTTATGCCGCGTCCATGGCGCGATGGGTCGTGTGACCACGATGGAGGAGGAGGCTGTCTTGCTCGCGCTTGATGCCAAAATGGCATTCGATACCGTGGCATGGGACTATCTGTTCGCAGTTCTGCATCGCATTGGGCTCGGGCCCAAGTTGATTGGGTGGATCAGACTGTTGTACTCCCTTCCCACCGCCCATGTCTCCGTAAACAACCATCGTTCACGCTCTTTCCCTCTGGGCCGTGGTACAAGGCAGGGCTGCCCACTATCGCCCCTCCTTTTTGCCCTGGTCCTGGAGCCGTTAGCAGTCTGGGTCAGGGGAGACCCCGGTATCAGAGGCTTTAGGTGGGCAGACGGCCACGAAGACCGCATATCGTTATATGCGGACGATATATTACTCTATCTTGCCTCACCGGCGCGCTCACTCCGCCGAGTCCTTCATATCTTCCATATATTTGGGGCCCACTCTGGTTACCAGATAAACTGGTCCAAATCCCAGATGTATTCCCTTCGGGGTAATCCACCCCAGAGTCCGCGAGGTTACACTATTCCTGTGGCGACCCAGGGCTTCCAATACCTCGGCATTTTTATCACAACTGATGTAACAGTGTTCTATGAACAGAATCTGAGGGGACCGCTGCAGAGGTTTAAATCGGATGTCATCCATTGGAAGACACTACCCCTTACCCTTCTGGGGCGGGCATCATTAGTTAAAATGCTAGCCCTGCCACGTTTTCTCTACGCCCTGCAGAATACTCCCATCCCGATCCCCGAAACCTATTTCTCGCAGATTGAGGCAGCAATCAGAGATTTACTATGGGATAATAGACCGCCCCGGATAGCCACGAATAAGCTCACGATGGAATGGTACGATGGTGGAATTGGGCTACCGGATATGCGCCTTTATTACCAGGCGTCACAACTAATCGCCATCAACAGTTGGGTGTTTGGGTCTCATACCGACCCCAGTTTCCGCACTGATCTGTGGCTGATGGGGAAGGGAAGCTACAATAGAGCGCTATACTCCAACCCCCGAAAACAAGGTCTGACTGGCCCAACGGCCCGTACGGTAGAAGTGTGGCACGGGATTCAGCGGCGGATGGGATGGCAAGGGCGCCTGACAAAGGCTACCCCCTCTGGGAACCCGATATCCTGGGACGACTGAGTGTCTGTGCAGGATTTGACAAGTGGGATACGATTGGCATTTCCACGGTGGGAGATATGTGGATAAAAGGCAAGAGGGCTTCATTTGCAGATCTTCAACTCAAATACCAACTAGCACCGTCAGAACACTTCCGATATCTTCAGATAAGCCACGCCATAGATTCTGCCCTCCCTACAGACACCCCCTCCCTGATTCCTCCCCTTTGGAGGATAGGTTGTTACTGGACCCAATGGCCCGAAAGGCTATCTCCTTGACCTATAAAAAACTGATCAATAACCGGGCTGACCCAACTCGGAAATTGCGTTCTAACTGGGAAGCGGACCTGGGGGCAATACCTGACGAAGACTGGACTGAGGCGCGGGCCTCGCCTCGGGAGGTGGCAATCCCGATGCGGCTCCGGCTCGTCCAGCTCAAGATTTTCCATCGTGTGTACTTTGATGCTAAATTGTTATTTAAATTAGGACGGCGGCCAGACACACTCTGTCTTCGACACTGTAATCAAGTGGGTACGTTCATACACACTTTGTGGGAATGTCCCCCATACAACAATACTGGAAAGACGTCACCCGACAAATGGCAAGGACCACTAATAAAGCCATACATCCATCACCCCAGATGTGCCTTCTTAATATCTGGGAGGCAACTGACCTCACCCAAGCAGAACAAGCGTGGGCCACTCTGGGATGGTGCACAGCGAAAAGGAACATTGCCCAGAAGTGGGGGTGGACACTATACCACAATTGCGAGACTGGGCTAGGGACATGGACCATGCCATGGTAGCTGAGAAAACTGTATATAAACATAGAGGTTGTCCACGAAAATGGGATCAAACATGGGGATGCTGGAACAAATACAGGGGGGACATCTGCATTTCTCCTACAGTGGAATTTAGACGGGAGAGGCAGGCATTACTGGAGATGGAGGGCACAGATGGGATAACACAAACCTCCGGACTAATAGAAGAGGGTGTGCGAGTGCCTTTCCCAGACTTGGCGAAGTGATTGTGCCCCGCATAACGCTACTCAGCCCTGCGCTCTATGCTGGTTGGTGGGCTCCTGCTGGGCGGAGTGTGATTTGGGTACTCCTAAAATGTCTATATCTCCAGCTGAAATGTTTATGCGATGTCATGACTGCTGCAGTTTTGTTTTCAATAAAAACTGTTAAAAAAACAAAAAAAATCGACCTAGCATCATTATACATCTCCCAAAATACTTTTAGGATTACATTGTGTTCACTGTGACCATAGTGCTTTTAACACATAACAATATTTGTTGTCAGTCCAACTTAATGCACACTGGCATCATATTCATAACAGTGAAGAGTCTACCCATTAATTCCAGTGAGGCGGTGGCAAATTCAGAGTCCACAGGTATAATCACATTTGTGTGGGCTTCCTCAGCTTTTATATACACTTCTTTCTGCAGTCATACATGAGTTCATATTTTCACACTGCGCATCCTTTCACTCGTATGTCCTTTCCATTTTTGTGCTATATCACGTCAGATTACTATCAAGTAAACAGTAAAGATTTTGTTGCAGGATTAGTTAAAATTGTTGCAAAACATAGACAAATCAGAAAACACAAGCAAGTTAATCAGATAAATGTACTTGAGACCAAATCATACAGTAGCCAATTAATAGCCACTAATAGAGTTCGTCCACCATATCCTGTTGCAAAAAACAAATGGTTAAAAAAGATCAAATGGCAACATGATCGATAAAATTAATAGGGGATCCAATCGCTAGAAGGTAAAAGAAGAAATCATTATTATTCATTTCTTTGTAAACTCATTAATGGGATTCTTTGTACACTAATAAAGCAATAATATAAAGTCAGTAAGTGCTACAATGCAATCAGTTCCAGAGAGGACTTGTAAAACACATCACTTAAAAATAGTGTAGAAAGTCTCTTTTTGTCTTGAACAGAATACAATTCAGAGGTCTGCCAGAAGCCTTTGTATTGCAATGTGGATTTACCTCATTATGCTAAGCCATCCAATGTGCTCTTTCAGATGCACTGGCATCCTCAGTTCAGGGTAACGATTGCTCATGATTATTAATTTCTTTAATGGCAAACTTCATAAATTTGAGGAAAGAGGACGTCATCTGGCCTAATTCACTCTTAAGACAAATCTCTACTGCAGATAAACAAGTTCTGATAGACACACCTGAACATCGGTTTCAGCCAGTATTTCTGAGCAATTGTAAGATTAGGGCAAATACTGATGACGTGGACGAATGACTCAGACACCACCCCACATAAGCAATACAATTGGTCTGAGCCTTGTCCCAACCTGCCATACCAGAATTCTCTACAGGTGATAAGCCCAAAATGGTATACCATCAGAGCTATTTTCTGTTCAAGTGGCCAAGGCTGCTTCATATAATAAGGGCCCCGCGCAGGATCATAGATCAATAAAGCCTGCTTGGTGTGTGGTTTATTTACTCAGTTCCTCGACATCCGAGCTAATCGATAACAGTTTAGCCTGTTCGCAATTTTTGCGAAAAGTTTATCCGGAAGCCCCGTATTTCAAAGATCAATGGCTTCTAGTTGCTTTAGGGATCTTTCCAGGTGAGTCGACCAGCTGAAACGGCCTTTCTGTATCACAGACCAAAGATGGAACTGTTAGGGTCTGCCTTTTTAGCTTGTTACAATACGAGATCAATTCAGCTTGAAGAAGAAGTTTACAGATAGTCATATTGAACTCGAATCTTCACTGAGCTTGGGAGGTGGCATTTTTTTGTGCAGATTTATATAGCACGAACTCGACCCAAAGGTATTTGAGCGCTTTACATGAGCATCAGTTACGTTACACAAGGACACATTCATATCTGAAAGAGACACGTTAGTGATAGATTCCTTACCTTAGAATATCCCCAGGCGTCAGTCTGGATCCGGAAAGTTTTCGTCAGCAGTACCCCTGCGTGTCAGAAGGTGGCGTCGTGCGGCTCCGCATCCGTCATAGGCGTCGTGATCGCCGGGATGACGTCGCGGCAGCTACTTAGACGCCGCCCTCGCGCGCTGACGTCAGTTCTTTCTTTTTCCGCGCCAGCAAGCGCAGTCAATTTTTGACTGAGTTTTTTGAGATTTTTGTCTCAGCTTTTTTGAGTTGATACGACTCCTGGTGCAGTCAGGGATTCCCGGGTTTAAGTCTTGCGAGGACTGTCATCGCATGATGTCGGTGACGGACCCGCACCGCGTGTGTCTCTTCTGCCTGGGGCGCGACCACGACCCCAAGTCGTGCCCCGACTGCCGGGCCATGGCGCCGAAGACTTTGCGGGAGCGGTTCCGAAAGCTGCTTGAAGCCCTGCAGTTGGCTCCGCGCCGTGACAGGTCCCGGTCCAGAGGGAGGTCGAGGGACCGGTCGCGGAGCCGCCACCATCGGAAATCGTCCGAATCGAAGTCTTTGCACTCTGGGTCAGGTAAGACGAAGCACAAAAAGAAGTCGAAGAAACGTCCTCGTTCTTCGACTTCTCCTCGCCGGTCGTGCGACTCGGCTGAGGGTGGTGCCACCCCCGCATCTTCGGCGGAGCCTATGCAGTCAGTGACCTACCCGCCTTTCCCGGGTTCATCGGCGACTCCGGCCCAGGTACAGGAATTCCTGTGCGCTATGGCTCGCCTATTTGGGCCGTCGGGCCCCTCCGGTGCGCCTTCGGGCCCCGCAGGCCCGACTTGGCGTCCTCGCCCTTTGACGCCGGTGGCTCCGGCCCCGGCGTCGCCGTCGGCTCCGGCCTCGGCACCGCAGGACTCCCATGGATCCCGTCGTGGATCCCGGTCGACGCCAGTTGACCTCGTCACACCTCCACCGACGTCGACCCCACCGGCACCACGTTGGACGTCGCCCGGCTCGCCGGACGACGTCGGCCCCGGTTTCAGCCCCGATGTGGATACGGTGCCGGAAGGGTGTCGACCGACGCCGATTCCGACGCCGTTTGGGAATCTGTTTCCCTATATCCATCCTCCTCCTTTTAGGCCTGCAACACAGCATCAGGAGAAAGGGGAGGACTGGGAGGGGTCTGAGGACCCTCTCACAGCTCAATGTGAGTATGACCCGGACTGGGCTGAGGAGCTGGGGGACGCCAGTGGTCTGAACACCTCTCCAGACCTTGGCATGCTGTCTCCTCCTACCGTGGCTACGGAGGAGGGTGCTAGTTTTTCTGTGGTGTTGCGTAGGGCTGCTGAGGCACTCCACCTTCAGCTACCTACTGTGGCCGTCAGGACTAACCTCCTGACAGAAGTGCTTCAGCCAGCAGTTTCCTCTGCGGAGCCACTGCTGCCCTTTAATGAAGCACTTTCTGACGTTCTTCTGGGCTCCTGGTCCAGGCTCAGCACAGGGGCTCCTGTGGACAGGAACGTGGCCCGACGCCATCGCCCGGCCCCGGGTGACCCCCTTTTCCTCTCCCAACAACCCACCCCTGAGAGCTTGGTTGTCCAAGCCTCTGCTTCCCCAAGCGCATTCCCTTCCGCACCCCCGGACAGGGAATCCAAGAGGCTGGAGCAGTTCGGAAAGAAGATTTTTTCTTCCGCCAGTCTAGGGCTGCGGTCTGTGAACACTGCATGCCTCTTGGGCCGTTATTCGCACTCCTTGTAGGATACGGTGGCGCAGGTGCTGCCTCACTGTCCGGAGGAGGCCCGGACGGCACTCTCCCAGGCTGTTGCTGAGGAGAGAGATGCAGCCAAGTTCACAATCCGTTGTGGCCTTGACACCGCCGACTCGCTAGGCAGGGCGATTTCCACGACAGTGGCGCTCCGCCGCCACGCCTGGCTGAGGACAACTGGCTTTTCGGGGGATGTCCAGAACACTTTGATGGACATGCCCTTCGATGGCATTCGCCTCTCTGGCAACAAGGCAGACAGTGCTTTGGAGCGCTTTAAGGACTCACGTGCTACGGCCAAGTCCTTGGGTCTTTCGGCCACGCGCCCTCCTCAGCCTTCTGCCTTTCCTCCTTTCGTGCTCGCGGAAGGGGGAACCCACCACGTTCGCAACAGAGCCACAGGCCGGCGCAATAGTCCACGCGCGGACGCGGGAACCTCCGCGGCGGTTCAGGGGGCCAGCGGCCGGGTCAGTCCACCACCACCCCCGCCACCACTGCCTCCAAACCTTCCTAGTCTGACCTTTCAGGCCCATCAAATGCCAGTGGGTGGCAGGCTTCGCCATCACCTCCCCCACTGGCGCACCATCACGTCGGACAGGTGGGTTTTACAGATAGTCTGAAGGGGCTACTCCCTCTCCTTCAAGACTACCCCTCCAGCCATGCCACCTCAGTACCACCGCATATCAGGGGATCACTTGGCACTTCTCCAGCAGGAAGTTGCGGCCCTCTTGGCCAAGGGGGCCATAGTGCGCGTTCCAACGCCAGAAGTAGGTTGTGGTTGTTATTCCCACTACTTTCTGATTCCAAAGAAGGGCAAGGGCCTGCGTCCTATCTTGGACCTTCGGAACGTCACTCTTCCTCCGGAAGGAGAAGTTCAAGATGCTCACACTTGCTCAGGTCTTGTCTGCCCTAGACCCACAAGACTGGATGGTAGCGTTGGACTTGCAGGACGCTTACTTTCATTTTCCCATCCTGCCGGCCTACCGGCTTTACCTACGGTTCACGGTAGGCCACGAGCTTTTTCAGTTCACCGTGCTCCCTTTTGGCCTTACCAGCGCCCCTCGGGTGTTCACGAAAGTGATGGCGGTGGTCGCAGCTCATCTGCGCAGATCGGGGGTTTCAGTCTTCCCCTATCTCAACGACTGGTTGTTGAAGGCGGGCTCGCCCCAGGCAGTCGTCTCCCACCTCCAGACTACGACCGACCTCCTGCATTTGCTGGGGTTCTCCATCAACGTGCCGAAGTCACACCTGATCCCTTCTCAGAAGCTCCTCTTCATCGGAGCGGTTCTGGACACGGCGCAGTTTTGGGTTTATCCTCCCGAACAGCGAGTCCGGGATATTCGGGCTATGATTCCGATCTTGTAGCCCTTATCCTGGGTTTCGGTCAGGATGACCCTGAGGCTGCTGGGCCTCATGGCCTCCTGCATCCTGCTGATCAATCATGCCAGGTGGCATATGCGGGCTCTGCAGTGGGACCTGAAGTTCCAGTGGGCGCAGCATCAGGGAAACCTGTCTGAGTACGTCCAGATCTCGGAGGGCACTGCACAACACTTGCAGTGGTGGCTCGTGAACCAACATTGGGTCAGCGGCAGATCCCTCTCTCTTCCCCAACCGGAGCACACAGTGGTGACGGACGCGTCCCTCCTGGGATGGGGCGGCCACATGGGAGAGGCGGAGATCAGAGGCCTCTGGTCTCCGGCGGAGTCCAAGCTCCATATCAACCTTCTGGAGCTCAGGGCGATCCTACTTGCACTGAAGGCATTCCTTCTCTCTGTCAAGGGGAGAATAGTGCAGGTGTTCACAGACAACACCACCGCCATGTGGTACTGCAACAAGCAAGGCGGGGTGGGGTCGTGGACCCTATGTCAGGAGGCTCTGCGCCTCTGGACGTGGCTGGAACGCCAGGGCATAACCCTGGTGGTTCAACACTTGGCAGGTTCTTTGAATGCCAGGGCAGACGAACTCAGCCGCAGGTGCATGATGGATCACGAATGGCGTCTTCACTCGGAGGTGGCGCAAGGTCTCTTTCAACAGTGGGGAGAGCCTTGGTTAGATCTATTCGCCACCGAAGAGAACGCGCAATGTCAGCAGTTCTGCGCGTTGGAATTTCCAAGGCGGCACTCGCTCGGCGACGCTTTTCGTCGCGAGTGGAGTTGCGGTCTATTGTACGCCTTTCCGCCTATACCACTTCTACCCAGAGTGCTGAAGAAAATCAGACGCGACCGGGCCCAAGTTATTCTTGTGGCTCCGGACTGGGCTCGAAGAGTTTGGTATCCCGAGCTACTCAGTATGAGCGTGGATCCCCCGATCCGACTGCCTCTTCGGGAGGATCTTCTGTCGCAGCAGCAGAGGACGGTTCTCCACCCGAACCTGTCCAGCCTCCACCTCCTTGCGTGGAGATTGAGCGGCGACAGCTGATTCCATTTGACTTGCCTCCTGAAGTCTGTTATGTCATTCTGGCAGCTAGGCGTCCCTCCACTAAATCGGTATACGCCTGCAGGTGGAACAAATTTGTGGCATGGTGCACAGCAAAGGCTGTGGATCCCCTTTCTGCCCCTCTATCTGAGGTCCTACTCTTCCTTCTTTCTTTGGCCCAGCAGGGCTCTGCTCTGGGCACCATCAAGGGCTACCTTTCTGCAATTTCGACCTTTCTCAGGCTACCTGATCAGCCCTCTCTTTTCAAGTCCCCTGTCGTAAATAGATTTCTCAAAGGCGTTACTCACCTGTTCCCTCCTATTCTGTTTGTGATGCCACAGTGGGACTTGAACCGGGTTCTTACTTATTTGATGTGTGCTCCCTTTGAGCCGCTTCAAAACTGTCCTCTTCGTCTCTTGACTTTGACGACTGCTTTCCTGGTTGCCATCACCTCCGCTAGGCGCGTGAGTGAGCTCCAGGCTCTTTCCTGTAAACCTCCTTCTCTGTCTGTTCATCCGGACAAGGTTGTGCTACGCACACGTCCATCCTTCTTGCCAAAGGTTGTCACTGCCTTCCATATTGGGCAATCTATCACCTTGCCCACTTTCTTTCCGCACCCTTCCAGAGAGGAAGAGAGGCTCCACCGTCTGGACCCAAAACGTGCGATCTCATTTTACCTGAACCGCACACAACAGTTCCGGGTGGACGACCAGCTCTTTATTGGCTACGTAGGCGCCAAGAAAGGCCGGGCTGTGCACAAGAGGACTATCTCCCGCTGGGTCGTCTTGTGTATCAAAGCCTGTTATTCTCTGGCTAAAAAGGAGCCTCCGGTGGGGCTACGCGCCCATTCTACCAGGGCGACAGCTGCTACTACTGCATTGGGACGTGGTGTCCCCCTGCAAGACATCTGTCAGGCAGCCACGTGGGCCTCGCTGCACACTTTTACTAAGCAACGATATATCTCTAAGAGACATTAGTTAGTGATAGATTCCTTACCGCCCCACCCATCCTCCCTGTTCTGCGAACTGATTTCTAGGGTTAAGGTTATCCCTTTCAGGGCCCTAGTTTCAATGCACCAGTGGTCAGTATCTTGCATGGCTCTGCGTTCCTGGCGCGGAAAGTCGTATACAGAACTGACGTCAGCGCACGAGGGCGGCGTCTAAGTAGCTGCCGTGACGTCATCCCGGCGATCACGACGCATACGACGGACGCGGAGCCGCACGACGCCACCTTCCGACGCGCAGGGGTACTGCTGACGAAAACTTTCCGGATCCAGACTGACGCCTGGGGATATTCTAAGGTAAGGAATCTATCACTAACTAATGTCTCTTAAAGATATATCGTTACCGAAGGTAAGTAACTTGTGCTTTTGGTAGGCACGGAGAGATCAAGTGATTTGCACAGAATCACAGGATGTTGAGCCGATGCCGAGGCTTGAACCTGGTTCCCCAGCTCCAAAATCGGCGGCTCTGGCCATAAGGCCACATCCTCTCCCCTAATGCGGGAGTCGAAATGCATGTCGGTAGCAATTGCATTACATTATCTCAAGCCAGCCATCCAATTTGTCCCTAAAAACAATCATGTCGTGCAGAATAGTTGGAAATAATTTGCACTCCATGGCTTTACACAATTGGGTAGTATCGGTCCAAGGGACATTCTTTAGTAATCACCAAATGTTGTGTGTAGAGAATTTGTCGCATTCCCAATTGATTTCTTGTGCAACATAGTGCCCCCTCTCTCCTCAAACCATACCCCTAGGTATTTATAGCGCGTCACTTTCTCAATGTCCGCACGCTCGTAATGGCTGCTCGGGCAGCCTCTCCTCGCTTCAGCCCCCGCCTCGGAGCACACGTCCGCTCAGGGAGCCTCTCCTCGCTTCAGCCCCCCACCCCCCGCCTCGGAGCACACGTCCGCTCGGGGAGCCTCTCCTCGCTTCAGCCCCCCACCTAAAACAAACGCTGCCAAAAACTCATAGTCCTGCCGGCCATTAACAGCGGGGCGCTCATGGAGGGACTGCCGCTAAAAGGCTGAGTCCCGTGCCGGGGTTGACGCCACATCCATTCTGCCATCTTTTGCCTTATTCCCGCTTTTCATTACATTTCCTATTAACTCCCCCCTCCTTGTTATCTAAACCCCTAAAACGGGTGTCCTGGTACCACTCCTTTCATTGTACCCTATCAGCGCTTTCTTGTGGTGTCAATGAAGCGCTATACTATATACTCATAGCCAAATATCGGTGGCAGGGGCATATTAATGAGGAAGGTAAGCAGAAATGTCGCCCCTCCCACCGCAGCCAGAGTCCGTTTCCTTTTTACGTTACCATCAAAGAATATTCTCTTTTTTTTCCACTACGTATTTGCTACATTACCTTCAATTTTATTTTACGTTTGCTACAATGTTCCCTGATGACATTTAATGCTTCCGGCATATACGGTTCCCCTTCGGTCTGCCTCTAAATGGCGGCTCCTAAAATTGTGCTATGTGCGTGTACATAACACTGGATTGAATATAGCGCTTCTCAGTAAACCGGTCCCCTCACGGTGCTGACGCGGTGTTCACTGCATCACTCAGGCCAGTTTCTCACTGCAGGTCTCTCGCCGCCAGACTGGTAGGGGGTAGCGGCGGTGAGGAGCGAGAAAGGAGAGGGGGAGAGAAACACTCGTGTCGGGGTACTTCAGAGCGGTGCTCTGTCTGTCGTCCTGTCAGGAACGCGCAGCGGCGGTTTTTTGCTGCAGGCTTTCTGCCCTTTCTTAGGGCTTCTGGGAGTGCTGTGCCTCTCGGAGTCTGCTGTCTTCGCCAGCCGGTTGGGATGCGGTGCTCCTTTCAGCTGGCAATACCGTCTCTGCAGGTAGGGCGATTTGCTCCTCTCTCGTTCTTTTCTTGCCAGGCGGGTGCACCAGCACGCCAGGACTGGAGCCGCTTCCTGCTTTCCAGGCCTGTGCATGCAAATGCCAGGTTTTAAGCCACAGTTGGGCACAGACCATGATCTGCCCAACGTTCGCATATAAAGAGCAGAGGTTCATAGTGGAAGAATCTATCTACATCCATATGCCTCATACTACTCTCATCCACACTCACAATCCTTCTGCCACTCACTGCTCTTCTCCACCACACTCTCCATCCTTGTGCCTCACACTGCTCTTACCCTCATCACTCTCAGTCCTTCTGCATCACACTGCTCTTACCCTCCTCCTTCTACTACAATCTCCCTCACACTGCTCTTCTACACCTATCTACTTCCTTATGCCTAATACTAATCTAATAAACTTTCCTTCCTTCCACCTTACACTACTCTTCTACTTCTCACACTCCTTTCATATCACTCCTGCTACTCTTCTACTCCTGTCTCCTTCCTTATGCCTCGTACTGCTCTACACACTTTCCTTCCTTCAAAATCACGCTAATCTCCTCCTCGCTTTCTTCCTTCTCCCTCATACTGCTCTCCTCACTCCCCTTTCTTCTGCCTCATGCTACTCTCCTCCTCACTATGCTTCATTAACCCTCATGCTATCCTTCTCCTCACTCTCCTTCCCAAATCTTAAACACTACTCTTCTCCTCCTAACGCTATGCTTTAAACTACTACACAGCTAACAATTACAATTCTAACAACATAAAGCCACAACATATCACATACACTCAATAAGACATAGCTAAAATACAATACCATTAGCAAAGCAAATAGCTTTAACTTAAACAAAGGCGAGACCTATTGCATTTCCAATGCTTGTTATGTATAGGAACCAGCAGTGAACCTCCCCAGCTAACCGGAATAGTACCACTAATAAAACATGAGTCATACGGAGGGCACAGACTGATGCCCATTGAGTCATCATTGATTTAAAGGAGGAGGCCGAAATACTGTAAGAAATACTGTAAGAACCTGGAGCCCCTATGCTGTGAATGGATTTGATGACTACCTCCACAGCGGACAAAAAAAGACCCCCGAAAAGTCTTATCTGATGATACAGCATCGGCATAATATAAATTTGAGATGTAATTAATCCACACAATTGGTAGAATATTCATTGCAGGACTCTTTTTCCGTGTATCTAGGTAATGATTTACTATTGGCCAGAATTTCCGAGAATCCTTACGTTTAGCTGCTTCACACATTATGATCAATTATTTTTCTTTCTTACCTTTCTTTGTATCCCAGCGTTTTTTTCCTATAAATGTAGCATAGGTGTTCAACTTCCTTTCCTAAGGCCCTGTCATCATGAATATGCTTCCAGTGCCTCATGGTTCTATTTAAGAACATCTCTCGTTCCCTTAAGTGATCCACAGGGCGCCAGTCAAAGGTTGAGGATCGGCTTTTATTGGAAATGGTAGCACCTTGTATTGCTTAGGAGGCCTTTTCCAATATTACTGCAATAAAGCAAAGCCGTCTATTAATAAATAAAGAGGAGACCTTGTCTGCTTTTAAAACGTTCTGGATAATGTGATGCATCACTTTCACCAGCTCTTCTGAGTGTCCAACATGCCATTTAAATTTCTTTATACTCTCCACCTCACCCAAGGAGATTAACTTCTTTGTGACATCTGGAACTTTTGTATCTGAAAGAAACAGTTAGTTATAGATTCCTTACCTTAGAATTACCCCCAGGCGTCCGACTGGATCCGGAAAGTTTTTTCGTCAGCAGTACCTCTGCGCGTCGAAAGGTGGCGTCGGTCGGCTCCGCGTTCGTCGTTGGCGTCGTGGTCGCCGGGATGTCGTCACGATAGCTACTTAGACGCCGCCCTCGCGCGCTGACGTCAGTTCTTTCTTTTTCTGCGCCAGCAAGCGCAGATCCGGAGAGAGCGGTACCTCCAGTCACTTTTTGACTGAACTTGTTGAGCGACTTTTGTCGACGTCTTTTTGAGTCTTACCGACTCCTGGTGCATGTAGGGATCCCCGGCTTAAAGGCCTGCGGTTCCCGCATGATGTCGGTAACGGATCCGCACCGCGTGTGCCTCTTTTGCCTGGAGCGCGACCACGACCCCAAGTCGTGCTCCGACTGCCGGACCATGGCTCCGAAGTCTTTGCGGGAGCGGTCCCGAAAGCTTCTTGAGCGCCGGCAGTCGGCTCCGCGCCGTTCGAGGTCTTGGTCGCAGAGCCATCACCACTCGTCATCCAAGTCTTCGCACTCTGGGTCAGGTAAGTCGAAGCACAAGAAGAAGTCAAAGAAGCATCGTCGCTCTTCGACTTCTCCCCGTCGGTCGGCTGACGCGACGAGGGATGCGGGCGGTGCCACTCCCGCGGCTCCGCGTGCGGAGCCTGAAGGGTCGACTCCGAGCTTCCCTCCCTTTCTGGGACCCGGAGCGACCCCTGCCCAGCTTCGTCAGTTTTACGAAGCCATGCATGCCATCTTTGGGCAGCCCGACTCCGCCGGCGCGTCTTCGGGCCCCGCGGACTCGGTTGGGGGCCCTAGGCCTTCTCTGCCGGCGGCCCCGGCGCCACAGGGCCCCCATGGATCCAGGCCTGGATCCGGATCGGCACCGGTCGACCTTGTGACACCTCCACCGGCGCCGACTCCACCGGCACCGCGTCTGCTGCCGACGCCGGCTGGACCTCCAGCCGGCGTCGACCCCAGCTCCCACCTCCAGGTGGATACGGAGTCGGACCGGCGTCGGCCGACGCCGGACCCGACGCCGATGAGTACTTTTGTGCCTGCATTCCACCCTGTTCAAGAAAGAACAGGGGAACCCTACTCACTAAGGATCCAGGGTAATAGTTATATAGGAAAAACAATGGTTCCTGTGGAATAATATACTATGAGGTTATGATACATAAGCACAATCGCGATATAGAGGGTTAGATAATGGCAGAGCGCGAAGGAACCACTAACACACCGATTCCAGTGTAGTATATTTTATGGATTTTTAAACAATAAAGTTAGGAGTAAACATTATACATCAAAACAACATTTGTGCATAGTGTCCCAAGTGACAAAGGGAACCTAAACCTAAGTGACAACGTGAATATTAAATACAAGGTTTCCACAGTTTGTACAAGTCGACCATTATCAAAATAATTCCATGTGAACAGCAGCTATATACAATGATATGTGCTGGGGAAATGGTTCGCTTCTTCTGTTTGTCGACGGCGTTTCGACCCTCAAAACAATGTGGGGTCTCTTCAGGACTATTGATGAAGGGACATCTAAATGGGATTGAAATAAAAAGAGCATAAGGCCCATATACCGGCACAAATGCGAAAAATAAAGGCCGTTGGATCAAAGGTACCTGAATATATGGTTGCGCAGCCTTGTGAAAATGATGTGCCACACGTGAAGAAAAGAGGAAAAGGTTTACTCACATGAGGACCCGTCCGGGTACTGTGATTGTGAGAAAAGAAGTAAAGAAGAATATTGCAATTACTGATAATTGGACAATGCGCTATGTATAATCAATTACAAGTTACACCGAGGTTCTTACTCAATGTGAGGACAGGCTGTCAATCCAATGGGGTATGTAGGTGGGCCAGAGGGGCTCAATTAGTTTTACGCCACAGCCGTAGCGTTGTAAAATCCCTTTGTGGATTAACAGTGACAATGCACTGAGAGTATTTCTGGAAATTAAAATAATGTAGGGGTCAGATTACTGAATTAAGGGTTGAGCGCAAGGGCTAAACAGCCTGGATGTGCCAATTCTTACCTCGGTAGAAGAATGGAAAAGCGGGACAGCGCTCCGCGTGTAGATTCAGAAAAAGCCGCGTCAGTCAGCTTGATCGGGTACAATGACAGAGATCCTCATCCAGAGAGGATTGTTATATACAGGGTTTCCCGCTCTTTTTCCCAAGGGAAACCGGCAGACCTAGCTAGGGAAAACCGCTGCACCGAGCAATCCGGTGCTCCGTTTCCGTGATCGGTAAAGAGTGAAAAAAGACCTCAGTGGGAGGTGAAGAAATTAAATGTGTGGCACAAGGTGGGGCTGTTGCGCTAATGACAGTGGTGAATACTCTGTTAATAGGTGGGAATTAGGGCACAATACCGGTGATGGGTACTAAATAGGGAAGAGCAGGTAAAATAACATATATACTTTATATATTTAATTCCGAATTTTGCCGGTGTTTATAATATGCAAACACGCATGCTGGACACTTCATGGAGTGTGAACATTGTATGTGGGCAGACATTTCACAATTGTAATTCTTGGTTAGTGAGCACATATTGCATAAGAGTGAATCTAATATATACAGTTCAAGTGTCACAGCGAAAATGAAGTAAATAAAGCTGTTACAGCAAGCATAGTCGGATGTCAGATGACATACAGGTGTATTCAGGCCACAATTGTTATATCACATGCAGTTGTTTAGCGAAGGGTAGTGACATATCCTCTCCATTCCTCAGCAGAGTTAAGCACTTCATTTATTGAATTCACCTTATCTATCCAGCGGCATTCATTCCGTTGGAGTATCTGAAGGTCGAGGTCGCGGAGCCATCACCACTCGTCATCCAAGTCTTCGCACTCTGGGTCAGGTAAGTCGAAGCACAAGAAGAAGTCAAAGAAGCATCGTCGCTCTTCGACTTCTCCCCGTCGGTCGGCTGACGCGACGAGGAATGCGGAAGGTGCCACTCCCGCGGCTCCGCGTGCAGAGCCTGAAGGGTCGACTCCGAGCTTCCCTCCCTTTCTGGGACCCGGAGTGACCCCTGCCCAGCTTCGTCAGTTTTACGAAGCCATGCATGCCATCTTTGGGCAGCCCGACTCCGCAGGCGCGTCTTCGGGCCTCGCGGACTCGGTTGGGGGCCCTAGGCCTTCTCTGCCGGCGGCTCCGGCGCCACAGGGCCCCCATGGATCCAGGCCTGGATCCGGATCGGCACCGGTCGACCTTGTGACACCTCCACCGGCGCCGACTCCACTGGCACCGCGTCCGCTGCCGACGCCGGCTGGACCTCCAGCCGGCGTCGACCCCTGCTCCCACCTCCAGGTGGATACGGAGTCGGACCGGCGTCGGCCGACGCCGGACCCGTTGCCGATGAGTACTTTTGTGCCTGCATTCCGCCCTGGCCATTTCCAGCCAGAGAAGGATGAGGAAGACTGGGAGGGGTCTGAGGACCCTCTCACTGCTCAATTGGAGTACGACCAGGACTGGAGAGAGGACCTGGGGGATGCCAGTGGTCTTGACACTTCACCAGACCTTGGCATGTTGTCTCCTCCTACCGTGGCTACGAAGGAGGGAGCCTCTTATGCAGTCGTGTTGCGTAGGGCAGCCGAGGCCCTAAACCTCGAGCTACCTACTGTGGCAGTCAGGACTAACCTCCTGACAGAGGTGCTTCAACCGGCAGCGAGCTCTTCGGAGCCCCTGCTGCCGTTTAATGAGGCCCTTACGGACATCCTTTTGGGCACCTGGTCCAGGCCCACCACAGGGGCTCCTGTGGATAGGATGGTTGCCCGACCCCACTTTCCTCTCCCAACACCCTTCCCCCGAGAGCTTGGTGGTCCAAGCCTCAGCATCCCAAAACGCATTCCCTACCGCACCACCGGACAGGGAATCCAAGAAGCTGGATCAGCTTGGGAAGAAGTTGTTTTCTTCCTCCAGTTTAGGGCTGCGGTCGGTGAACACCGCATGCCTCCTGGGCCGTTATTCCCACTCTGTGTGGGATACGGTGGCGCACGTGCTGCCTCAGTGTCCGGAGGAGGCCCGGACCGTGCTCTCCCGTGCTGTTGCCGATGGGAGAGACGCAGCAAAGTTCGCCATTTGTTGTGGACTGGACACTGCCGACTCATTGGGTAGGACCATTTCAACGTCTGTGGCGCTTCGCCGTCACGCCTGGTTGAGGACGACTGGCTTTTCTGGGTATGTCCAGAACACCTTGATGGACATGCCTTTTGATGGCCGCCGCCTGTTCGGCGACAAGGGAGACAGTGCGCAAGAGCGATTCAAGGACTCTCGTGCTACGGCCAAGTCCTTGGGCCTCTCCACCATGCGCCCTGCACGGTCTGCTTTTCGCCCCTTTCGTGGCCACAGAAAGGGTACCCCAACACATTCCTTTCAGAGCCACAGGCCAGCGCAAGCTGTTCCACCTCAGCGCGGCCGGGGACGTGGGAACCACCGCCGTGGTTCTGGGGGCCAGCGAGCGGGCCAGTCCACCACCGCCCCCTCTGCAGCAGCCTCCAAACCCTCTTAGTCCGACCTTTCAGGGCCACCAAACGCCAGTGGGCGGCAGGATCCGCCATCACCTCCCCCACTGGCGCACCATCACGTCGGACAGGTGGGTTTTGCAAAGGATGGGTGGGGCGGTAAGGAATCTATAACTAACCTATGTTTCTTACAGATATATCGTTACCGAAGGTAGGTAACTTGTTCTTTCAGTAGAGTGTTGTCTTTTGGAGAAAATGGTTACGTACTAAAGTGGGGATGATGGCAAAGTCTTTAATATACTAAGGGCCAGATGTAGGTAAAATCAAATTTGCGAGTCCTTAATAGCGAATTTTACCGATTCGCTATTAAGGACTCGCAAAATTGAATGTAGGTAGGAATCGCTTAAATATTAGCGATTCCTGGGGGCGTGGTTTGCCGAGCAGCGGAATGGCCGCTCTTTGAGTGCGCTCCGCCGGCTGGGTTGTAAATCCTACCATAATCCTTGTCTACGGTGGCGTGGCGAGCCCCTGAGCGATGTCCCCAACTGACTGCCCACAGCGGACCGCTCGGATGTGAGATTCGTGCTCTGCGCGAGCTCTGAGGTGTGCGTAGCGGGGGTGCTGCCTACCGCCTGTGCGATCCAGGCCCGCTGTGTGTACGGAGAGCGGCCGCCCTACAAATCGAGCTCGAGGCTGCGGCGAAGATACAGGCCGAGACCCGGAGATGCGGAAGCCCTGAGACGACTAGTCTCGCAGCCGAGTTTGGGTACGTGAGCGGCGCAGGGTGTGAAGGAGACTGAAATTGGTGGTGTCTGCCCCACTCGGCGCAAGTGGTTGACTTTTGTCAAGGAGAGGTGTGTGCTCGGCGTGAATACATCGGCCTGCCGCCGCCATCTTTGACGATTTGCGGCCGGAGGGGAGGTGGAGGAGGGCACACGCCGAGAGGACAATCCGGCGCCATCGGCGATTCCTCATTGCTGCCGTGCCCTGCGGAGTGCTCTGTGGCGCCGGCGGTGGAAGTCGCGACCACAACATTGTGACTGATCCCCTTATTGCTGGGAGTGGGCCATCATTGCGGTGGACTTCCCGTGTTTGCTGCGGCAGGAGTGAGGCGGAGGAGGCTGTGCCCTTGATCAGACACTGTACGCCCTAAACGGGTCTCCTTGCCACGGTGTATTGAAGGACGCCTTGCAGAGCAGAGGCGTTGGGGTCCAAGAGTGGCGGCTGCGCGATCGATCTAGCACCTGATCCCCCAGCTACTGGGAGCTGGACATTCCTGGAGTGAGCACAGGGACACGAGGTCCCTTGGCTGCTTGAATGGTTCCCCGGAGCCGGACTGCAAACTGACGCTCGCTGTGGGTTTCCCTGTGGTGTTGCTCCTGGAGTCTGCCGAGGCTTTGGAAGAACTCCCCATTTGATCCCTGCGCTGTGAGGGCTTGTGCTGGCCTGCCTCCACTGTCTCACCGAAGAATCCTCAAAGGATGTGAATGTGCGCAGGTGGGCCGCGGCATTGGGGAATTGAGGAAAATCTGCGCTGGGACAAACTGCATTGTGCGCCTTGAGTCGGGCTTGCCGTGGGGCGGAGGTCGGCGGCTGAGAGGCCCGGAGAATTGCCTGGGGCTGAGAGATTTCATCTGACCAGGTTACACGCCACCCGGGCAAACAGGATGCCAAACTACCGAAACTCACATTTGATAGACGCTCCACGCGCCAAACTGAGACGCCTTTGGATACACAAATGGAGGAGCAACAGGAGCTGCATTCTGAGGACCAGGGAGAGGACTTGCGCACCCTCATGCTGGAGATGCGTTCCAGCCTGAGGAATATTGACTCCAAATTGGATACCCTGACTACGCAGCTGGACTCGGTCAAGGCCCAAGTTATTGTCCATGAAACCCGATTAGACGTCCTGGAAAACCGACAAACCGAATTCCACGAATTTCAGGTGACAACCAAGGAAAAATTGTTGCACATGGATAAACTTCTAGGGGTCATCCGCGCCAAGAATGATGATTTGGAGGCGCGGTCAAGGAGAAACAACTTGCGTATTACTGGTATTCCGGAGACCACCGCCATTACCAAGATGGAAACCTTTGTGACGGACCTCCTGCATGCGCTATTTGACCCTCATTTGTCCCCTGTCTTCGTGGTGGAAAGAGCACATAGATCCTTTGGTCAGAAACCCCCGGTGGGGGCGCCGCCAAGACCGATATTGGCCAAATTGCTGAACTATCAGGACCGGGACAATATATTGAGAATGGCGAGGGAGAAAGGCCAATTGTCCTACCAGGGTAACAACATATCGCTCTACCCGGATTTTACCCCAACTGTACAGGCGGCGAGACGCGAATTTCTACAGGCCAAGAGACTACTTTTACAGGCGCAGATTCCCTACTCCTTGCTATACCCTGCCAAGTTGAAGGTTTCGTATGATGGTACCGCACATTACTTCACTGACGCAAAATCTGCCCTGAAATTCGCCAAGCACGTAGGGGGAAGAAAAGCAGGGACCCTCGAGGGGCAGCGGCATCCACGTCTAGCCACCTCAATGACAATGACTGACTACTGACATCGCTCTCTTCCGATCTGAGTGCCTCTTCCACGAATTGCTGAGCTATGTGGTATTTCATATATACATGACTGTGGGCTTTTATGCTCTATTTTCTTTAGTTAGCTGATTTGCCTGGGGATGTCGGGGAGGGCTTGTAGCGTATGCTGCAGTATTCCCAGCCACCCTGTTAACACAGGGGTGATTGCTGTTGCCACTACGCCCCCATGGGAAGTTTCCCTTTTATTTTCAGGAGACTGTTCTGTTCTAGTTCTTCAGGGAGGGTTATGCTGCAACCTGATTGGGGGGTTGGAGTGGGTGGTGGGTGGGTGGCGGGGATTGTTTGTTTGTTTGAAGCCAGTATGGATACTATACATTGGTCACTGTACACACCCTGTGATTTGCTTACTATACACACTGAGTCCCTCATCACGCTGAAGAGTTCCATATAGATAAGCCCACGCACAACCATTAAATTTGCTAACGTGGAACATTAGAGGGTTAAATGATAGTCGTAAGTCCAGACTTGTGCATGCTTATTTATCTAGACACAACATTGACGTCTGCTTATTACAGGAGACGCATTTAAACGCTGCACCATCTCAAAGACTGCGCCATCGAAGATGGGGTCATATGTACTCCTCCATATATTCCAATTATGCTAGAGGCGTAGCTGTGCTGGTTAAGCAGGGGATAGACTGGCACGAGCGAGAAATGCACAGAGACCCTGAGGGGAGGTTTGTCATTATCTGTGGATTGTTGGGAGGGGTTTCCCTGGTGATCGCAGCAATTTATGGTCCGAATATTGATTCCCCCGAATTCTTTCAGGATATATGGTCCAGAATCAAGGCGACAGGATATGACACCGTGTTGTGGGGTGGAGATTTCAATGCCATATTGGACGATGCCATGGACAGGAAGGGGGTGGCTCGCTCTTTACACCCGGCTGCCAGTGCCGCTTTGCACTCCATAGCTGCAGATGGGGACTGTTAGATTTGGGGGTCTCTAGTTGGCAGAGGTATGTACCCTTGTCCAAATAGGGACCCTTGCGTCTAGTCAGGGAGAGTAGGTACACTCTCGAAATAACCCCTGCTCACCCTCTTGGTAGCTTGGCACGAGCAGACAGGCTTAGTTCAGAGGCAGTGTGTAAAGCATTTGTGAACACATACAGTAATCAAGTGACAACACTACAAATGGACACCACACAGGTTATATATTTATAAAAATAGGTATACTTTATATAGATTTATCACAAGACCATAAAACGACAAAAATAATCCACAATACTGTTAAGAATACTTAGTTCTGATCAAAAAGGCTTAATTCAAGGTTCTGTGCGAGTCGGTAGCCTCCTCCGGCTACGGCGATGTCGAGAACAAACAGAGTCTAACAAATCCAGCTGACCGCGTCGAGACGGGCCAACACAGCGTAGACAGACTCGGTCACAGTACCTTTTACTTGAAGCGGCAGGCACGGGCGTGCGAGCCGGATGGCTGTTCGTCGCGGTCGCGATGCAAAAATGGAAGCGTTGCAGGACGCGTTGTCCCTCGATGCGGTGCAGGCAGCGGCTCGTTGACGTCGTCGAGACGGAGTCGGTGAGACCAGGGCCGTGCGTTGCAGGGCGAGACGGTGCTTCGATGCGGTGCTGGCAGGTTGCGGTGCGGCGACGGAGCCGGATTCAGGAGCTGGCGTCGATCAGTCCGGACAGCGGTGCGAGTCGGGCGGTGCGTCGCAAAGCGTGCGAGCGGTGCCCAACTCCGGTGCGGTCACAGGACTCGAACTCAGCAGCAGTGACCGTGTCGGTCGGACCAGTTCGATTCGGCGTAGCGAAGCGTTGCAGGACGCGTTGTCCCTCGATGCGGTGCAGGCAGCGGCTCGTTGACGGAGTCGGTGAGACCAGGGCCGTGCGTTGCAGGGCGAGACGGTGCTTCGATGCGGTGCTTGCAGGACACCGAGTCGGTCGTGAGAGTCGGTCACAGCTCCCTACCTCTGTAGCCACTGAAACAGAGTTTCCAGCAGCAATTCACAAAGGGGTGAAGTCCAATGGTCCTGGGACTTCGGTCAGGGGCAAGCTCTCTTCCAAGCCCTTGGAGATCCTTCACAAGTTGAGGAAAGTTACAGCAAAGCAAAAGTTCCTTTCTCCTTTCTTTGGCAGTCAGGCAAACCACTGCAGGCCAATCCCCCAAGCAGCACTTCAGGCTTAGGGATAGTCTCTCCTCAGTTTCTTCTTGGTTCCGCTCCTCAGCAAAGGTTTCTTCTTGTTCCCAAAAGTGATCTAATCTTCCTGGGGTCTGGGTGCCCCTCTTATACCCTGATTCTCTTTGTTCTCTGGAGGCAGAGAGGCCTCTGCCTAGTCCAAAACCAGTTCTGGTCAGTTCTGGAGCACTTTGTTTTTCTGACTCCTTCTTTCCTTTCAGAATGTGGGGCAGAGTGCTCAGCCGCCCGGCAGGAGGTGGAGCCAGCATTGTGGAAGGCAGGCACAGCCCTATTCAGACCCAGGTGCAACTCCTCCCTCCACTCTGGATGCAAATCTTTCTATTCAGCCCTGCGCTGACTCACCCTGTCTCCGGTAGCCACCCCAGCCCCTGTCACTCAATCTCCAGACAAGGAATACACAACCTAGCAGAGGCAGGCTTGGATAGTTAGGCAAGAAAATACCCACTTTCTAAAAGTGGTATTTTCGAACACAGAATGTTAAAACCAACTTCACTAAAAGATGTATTTTATCATCCTGAGTTCAGGCATACTAAATTCGTTTTTCTACCATGTTCCCTGGGTCAGTTCTGATTATAAGGTGTAATAGTCAGTCTGCCCATTCTGGCCTATGGGGAGCAGGTAGCCTTGCAATAGTGAAGAACGAAAATGGCTGTAATTCACTATTAGGACATGCCACACACACCAGGGCATGTCCTACCTTATACTTACAATGCACCCTGCCCTAGGGCCTACTTTAGGGGTGACCAACATGCAGTACAGGGAAGGTTTAGGGACTGGTAAGTGGGTGTACTCACCAAGTCGACATGGCAGCCCGAGGCTGCACACAGGCTCTGCGATGGCAGGCCTGAGACACATTTTACAAGCCGCTTCTGTGGGTGGCACAACCAGTGCTGCAAGCCCACCAGCGGCATTGGATTTACAAGCCCTGGGCACACTGAGTGCACTGTACTAGGGACTGACAAGTAAACCAATCATCCAATCATGGAGTCACTAATACATATATCAATTAACGATAGGGAGCACTTGCACTTTGGCACTGATTAGCAGCGGCAAAGTGCCCATGAGCATCTAGTCCAGCAAAAACATATCGGCAACAGTGGAGGCATTACGAAAAAATGGAAGGGAGACCCACGCCAAGGATGCCAGGTCTAACACGTGTCCCCTCCAGCTGAAATGTGGGGAGAACTATCCTACCCCTAGGGAGTTCTCATCGCTAAGGCGGAAAAATCTGGACAGTCCATCAGCATTGGCGTGTTCTGTACCAGGGCGGTGTTCCACCGTAAAGTCCATCCCCTGTAGGGAAATGGACCACCTCAACAGCTTTGGATTCTCACCCCTCATCTGCATCAACCATCTGAGGGGCCTGTGGTCTGTCTGAACCCGGAAGTGAGTCCCAAACAGGTATGGTCTCAGCTTCTTCAGTGCCCAGACCACAGCAAATGCCTCACGCTCAATAGCACTCCATCTCTGTTCCCGGGGAAGTAACCTCCTACTGATGAAGGCTACAGGTTGGTCTAGGCCCTCCTCATTGATCTGTGATAGAACAGCCCCTACACCATGCTCTGAAGCGTCGGTCTGAACAATGAACTCATTGGAGAAGTTGGGTGCCTGGAGCACAGGCGCCGTGCACATGGCAGTCTTCAAGGTGTCAAAAGCTTTTTGACAGGCGTCAGTCCAAATCACTTTCCTGGGCTGCTTCTTGGAAGTCAGCTCGGTCAAGGGGGCAACAATGCTGCCATACCCCTTGACGAATCTCCGGTAATACCCGGTGAGTCCTAGGAAGGCTCTCACCTCTGTCTGGGTCTTGGGGGCTCCCAAGCCAGAATGGTATCAATTTTCGGTTGGAGGGGCGCCACCTGGCCGCTCCCAACCTGGTGTCCCAAGTACACCACAGAACCCTGCCCAATCTGGCACTTACTCGCCTTGATTGTGAGGCCTGCCCTCCGCAGCGCCATCAACACTTCCCAGAGGTGGCGCAGATGCTCTTCCCAACGGGCACTGAACACTGCGATGTCATCCAGGTAGGCGGCACTGAAATCCTCCAGTCCAACCAACACCTGGTTGACCAACCTCTGAAAGGTGGCAGGGGCATTCTTCATCCCAAAGGGCATCACCCGGAACTGGTAGTGCCCATCTGGTGTGGAGAATGCTGACCTCTCTTTGCCCCATCAGTCAAGGCGATCTGCCAGTATCCAGACGTTAAGTCAAACGTGCTGAGGTACCGCGCAGCCCCTAACCGATCTATGAGCTCATCAGCTCTGGGGATGGGGTGGGCGTCAGTCCTGGTGACGGAATTGAGTCCCCTGTAGTCCACACAGAACCGGAGTTCTGGTGTGGCACCAGGCGCGGCAGCTTTTGGAACCAAGACCACGGGGCTGGCCCAAGGGCTGTTAGAGGACTCAATCACCCCTAGCGCAAACATCTTGGAGACCTCCTCCTTGATGCAGGCTCTGACCCTGTCAGTCACCCGGTAAGCCTTGTGCTTCACAGGAAGACTGTCCCCAGTGTCCACATCATGGACGCACCAATGGGTGACACTGGGAACCAGGGAGAACAGGTCAGGGAACTGTCCCAACAGTTGGCGACAGTCACCCTGCTGCTCAGGTGTCAGGGAGGTAGAGAGGTTTACTCCCTCCACTGATCCATCTTGCTCTCGGGCTGACAGGAGGTCAGGAAGAGGCTCGGTCTCCTCCTCCATTCCATCATCTGTAGCTAAGAGCATGCCCACTTGGGACCTCTCCAAGTGGGGCTTCAGGCGGTTCACATGCAGGACCCGCAAGGGGTTCCTGGGAGACTGCAAGTCCACCAAATAGGTAACTGGACTCTTGCGCTCCACCACCGTAAAAGGGCCGGTCCACCTGTCCTGGAGCGCACAGGGCTCCACAGGGGCCATGACCCACACTTTCTGACCAGGCTGAAGCTCTACCAGAGTGGCATTCTGGTCGTACCACCGCTTCATCTCCTCCTGGCTGGCTTCCAGATTTGCCTCAGCAAGCTCTCTGAAACGCCTAGTCTGGTTCCTGAAGGCCAGCATGTAACTGTATACATCCTGGGGAGGTTTCCTGGGAGATTGCTCCCAGCCTTCCTTGACCAAACTCAGAGGTCCTCGCACCGGGTGTCCATAGAGGAGCTCAAAGGGACTGAACCCTAGAGACTTCTGTGGCACCTCCCGGTATGCAAACAACAGGCATGGTAAGAGGACGTCCCATTTACGCCTCATGGGTTCTTCCAGACCCATAATCATGCCCTTGAGGGTCCGGTTGAATCTCTCAACCAGACCATTTCCTTGAGGGTGGTAAGGAGTGGTGAACTTGTAAGTTACACCGCACTCCTGCCACAGGGACTTCATGTACTTGGACACGAAGTTGGTACCTCTGTCAGACACCACCTCTTGAGGGAATCCCACACGTGAGAAAATTCCCATCAGTGCCCGTCCCACCACGGGGGCCGTCACTGTCCTCAGAGGGATGGCTTCAGGGTACCGGGTGGCATGGTCCACCAAGACCAGGATAAACCTGTTGCCCATGGCTGTCTTGGGGTCCAGTGGCCCCACAATGTCAATACCCACCCGTTCAAAGGGGGTGCTGACCACAGGGAATGGCTGGAGAGGAGCCTTGTGCTTCCTCCCACTTTTTCCACTTGCCTGGCAAGTCTGGCATGTCCTGCAGTGAGTGGCGGCACTCCTGCGCATCTGGGGCCAATAGAAATGGGTAACAAGCCTGTCAAAGGTCTTGTCCTGCCCCAGATGTCCCGCTAACGGTACATCATGAGCCAACCCCAGTAGGAAGGCTCTGAAGCGCTGGGGTACCACCAGCACACGGGCTGACCCAGGCTCAGCAACCTTAGGCTCTGAATACAGGAGACCATTCTCCCAGTAAACCCAATGTGATCCAGACTGATCACCTGCTGCCTGGTCTGTGGCCTGTTGCCTCAGACCCACGAGAGAAGGGCATGTGTTCTGCTCCTTGCAGAACTCTTCCCTGGAGGGTCCTCCTTCTTGCTGCCAATGGGTCAGCTCAGGTAGGTCCCCCAGTTCAGCTACCTGTTCCCCTGTAGGCTCCAGGGCATCCCCCTCAGGGTCTGCCTCCTCCTGGACCGTGGGAACCTCGGGGGCCGGTTTCCCGCGCCCCCTGCCTCCTCTCTCTCCGGCAGGCACCTGGGCCTCCCTCTCAGGCTCCAGGTCCTCTTGAACACCTTTAGCTGCCATTGACCGGGTGGTCACACATGCCCAATCAGGCAAGCCCAACATTTCTAAATGCGCACTCCGCTCCACCTTAGCCCAAGGTGAGCTCTCCAAATCGTTCCCTAACAAACAGTCAACAGGCATGGCTGGCCTCACAGCTACTTGAAGAGTACCCGAGACCCCCCACTCAAAGGGAACCTGAGCCACCTTGCAGTGACTCTCTGTGTTGTCAGCGGCAACAACCGGATAGAATGCATCAGGGATAACCTGCTCTTTAGACACCAGGTGACACTTGACAGCTGTCACACTGGCTCCTGTGTCTCTCAGAGCCTCCACCCTATGGCCATTGATGGTCACCCACTGCCTGTATTTCTTAGTGTTCTCAGGCAGCGGGGTCCTAGGGACCATCTCAGAGTCTCCTAATGAGACAAGGGAAAACACTGTGGGATCCCCCCACCTTGGGCACCCAACTCCTCCCCCAGGGCTACACTAGCCAACTGCCGGGGGACTGCACTGGTGGGTGCTGGTTTTCCATGCAAAGGGCAACGAGGATCGTTTGCCTTGTGGCCAGGGGCGCCACACTTGTAACATACCAGTGGTCCCTGGTGAACAGGGGGCCTGTCAGGGCCACTGGCTTCTTCTCAGGGGGAGGCTGGGAACCTTTCCCTGGGTTCCCTTGGGGTCTACTTTGGGGCCCTTTATGGAACTCCTTCTGTTTACCCTTGTCCCCCCACTCTTCTGCTGGGGACCCTGCCCACCCTTGGCGGAGTCTCCCACGTGACCCTTGTGGACCCGGGTACTCACCCAGCGGTCCGCCTCCTCAGCAAGCTGCCTAGGGTTAGTCAGCTTACTATCAATCAGGTGCTGGCGTAGCTCAGGAAAACAATTACCGGACAAGTGCTCCCAGGCAATCAAATCAAAGAGCGCCTGAAAATCAGTCGCTTTGCTACCCTTTACCCAACCATCCAAGGCTCTGCAAAAGAAGGTCACATATTCAACCCAGGTACTGCTTTCAATCTTACTACAGTTCCTGAACCTTTGCCTATAAAGCTCAGGGGTCAAACCATATCTAGTCATTAAGGCATCCTTCATGTGGCTGTACGAATTATAGACTTCAGAGGGCAAATCCAACAAGGTATCCCGCCCTTCACTGAGGAACCGTCCCCACAACCCCGCTCCCCAATCCTTCTCAGGGACCCGGTGGGAAGACATGGCTACCTCATAGGCTTTGAACCACTGCCCTATGTCGTCATTTTTAAAAACTCCTTCACCACATCTTTGGGAATATACACCCTAGCTTCAACAGGCACAGGCGGTACACTGCCACCAGAGGGAGTAATCTCTAAGCTCTTGGCCTTCAATTCCAACTCCCTCAAAACTTTCTCATGTTCAAACTGCATTTTCTTTTCCTCTAGGGCTAATTTCCTTGTTTGCATTTCGAATTCTAACTGCTTATTCAGCTTGAGTTTGGTCAGCTCCATTTCGTGCACCCTACTCTCTTTCCTGTCCTCCAACTCCTCTGGAGACAGTCCTCTGGCAGAAACACTGCTACCTACTGGGGAAGGTGGTCTTCTAGCCCCTAGACCCAATAGCCCCTCCAGCTGCCCTTCTGCATTCTCAGCCCCCTCCACAGGGGCACTCCTTGATTCGACCCAGGCCCTCAGCGCCTTTTGGAGGTCCTCCTTCCTGGAGATCCCGGTCATGGACACTTTAAACTTTTTGCAGAATTGCTTGAGCTGCTTAAGGGTGTAGCATTCTAGCCTCTCTTCTTCCCAATCACATTCAACAGAGGCTACTGATGCTGGTTTCTCCATAGTGACTGAACTTGGCATTTGCAAAAATAGGAAATCCCAGAAAAAATGCTATTAAAGTATGTGGTTGCGTTTTGGTCTGCACTCACTAAGTAGTGTTCACCAATCACTGTACATGAGTCACAAATGCAAGTCCAGAATCCTCACCGCTGACCACCAATGTTAGATTTGGGGGTCTCTAGTTGGCAGAGGTATGTACCCTTGTCCAAATAGGGACCCTTGCGTCTAGTCAGGGAGAGTAGGTACACTCTCGAAATAACCCCTGCTCACCCTCTTGGTAGCTTGGCACGAGCAGACAGGCTTAGTTCAGAGGCAGTGTGTAAAGCATTTGTGAACACATACAGTAATCAAGTGACAACACTACAAATGGACACCACACAGGTTATATATTTATAAAAATAGGTATACTTTATATAGATTTATCACAAGACCATAAAACGACAAAAATAATCCACAATACTGTTAAGAATACTTAGTTCTGATCAAAAAGGCTTAATTCAAGGTTCTGTGCGAGTCGGTAGCCTCCTCCGGCTACGGCGATGTCGAGAACAAACAGAGTCTAACAAATCCAGCTGACCGCGTCGAGACGGGCCAACACAGCGTAGACAGACTCGGTCACAGTACCTTTTACTTGAAGCGGCAGGCACGGGCGTGCGAGCCGGATGGCTGTTCGTCGCGGTCGCGATGCAAAAATGGAAGCGTTGCAGGACGCGTTGTCCCTCGATGCGGTGCAGGCAGCGGCTCGTTGACGTCGTCGAGACGGAGTCGGTGAGACCAGGGCCGTGCGTTGCAGGGCGAGACGGTGCTTCGATGCGGTGCTGGCAGGTTGCGGTGCGGCGACGGAGCCGGATTCAGGAGCTGGCGTCGATCAGTCCGGACAGCGGTGCGAGTCGGGCGGTGCGTCGCAAAGCGTGCGAGCGGTGCCCAACTCCGGTGCGGTCACAGGACTCGAACTCAGCAGCAGTGACCGTGTCGGTCGGACCAGTTCGATTCGGCGTAGCGAAGCGTTGCAGGACGCGTTGTCCCTCGATGCGGTGCAGGCAGCGGCTCGTTGACGGAGTCGGTGAGACCAGGGCCGTGCGTTGCAGGGCGAGACGGTGCTTCGATGCGGTGCTTGCAGGACACCGAGTCGGTCGTGAGAGTCGGTCACAGCTCCCTACCTCTGTAGCCACTGAAACAGAGTTTCCAGCAGCAATTCACAAAGGGGTGAAGTCCAATGGTCCTGGGACTTCGGTCAGGGGGCAAGCTCTCTTCCAAGCCCTTGGAGATCCTTCACAAGTTGAGGAAAGTTACAGCAAAGCAAAAGTTCCTTTCTCCTTTCTTTGGCAGTCAGGCAAACCACTGCAGGCCAATCCCCCAAGCAGCACTTCAGGCTTAGGGATAGTCTCTCCTCAGTTTCTTCTTGGTTCCGCTCCTCAGCAAAGGTTTCTTCTTGTTCCCAAAAGTGATCTAATCTTCCTGGGGTCTGGGTGCCCCTCTTATACCCTGATTCTCTTTGTTCTCTGGAGGCAGAGAGGCCTCTGCCTAGTCCAAAACCAGTTCTGGTCAGTTCTGGAGCACTTTGTTTTTCTGACTCCTTCTTTCCTTTCAGAATGTGGGGCAGAGTGCTCAGCCGCCCGGCAGGAGGTGGAGCCAGCATTGTGGAAGGCAGGCACAGCCCTATTCAGACCCAGGTGCAACTCCTCCCTCCACTCTGGATGCAAATCTTTCTATTCAGCCCTGCGCTGACTCACCCTGTCTCCGGTAGCCACCCCCAGCCCCTGTCACTCAATCTCCAGACAAGGAATACACAACCTAGCAGAGGCAGGCTTGGATAGTTAGGCAAGAAAATACCCACTTTCTAAAAGTGGTATTTTCGAACACAGAATGTTAAAACCAACTTCACTAAAAGATGTATTTTATCATCCTGAGTTCAGGCATACTAAATTCGTTTTTCTACCATGTTCCCTGGGTCAGTTCTGATTATAAGGTGTAATAGTCAGTCTGCCCATTCTGGCCTATGGGGAGCAGGTAGCCTTGCAATAGTGAAGAACGAAAATGGCTGTAATTCACTATTAGGACATGCCACACACACCAGGGCATGTCCTACCTTATACTTACAATGCACCCTGCCCTAGGGCCTACTTTAGGGGTGACCAACATGCAGTACAGGGAAGGTTTAGGGACTGGTAAGTGGGTGTACTCACCAAGTCGACATGGCAGCCCGAGGCTGCACACAGGCTCTGCGATGGCAGGCCTGAGACACATTTTACAAGCCGCTTCTGTGGGTGGCACAACCAGTGCTGCAAGCCCACCAGCGGCATTGGATTTACAAGCCCTGGGCACACTGAGTGCACTGTACTAGGGACTGACAAGTAAACCAATCATCCAATCATGGAGTCACTAATACATATATCAATTAACGATAGGGAGCACTTGCACTTTGGCACTGATTAGCAGCGGCAAAGTGCCCATGAGCATCTAGTCCAGCAAAAACATATCGGCAACAGTGGAGGCATTACGAAAAAATGGAAGGGAGACCCACGCCAAGGATGCCAGGTCTAACAGGGACCTAGTAGACATTTGGCGTACTAGACATCCCTTGGTGAGGGAAGGTACATGTATATCAGACCATCACAGTGCGTGGTCCCGCCTGGACTTTTGGTTGGTCTCTAGGGACGTTGCGGCCTGGACCACTGACATCTCGCACTTACCGCGCACACTGTCGGACCACGCCCCATGCTTGTTGCGAATACTGCTCCCGGGGTCACTCCCCCGTGCATTCACCTGGCGTCTCCCACCACATGCCCTGCTGGATGAGGCCTTTAAGGAAGAGATAAGGGGGGACATTACTGACTACTTTACTAACAATCTGGGATCTGTGGATACAGAGGCATCACTTTGGGAGGCCTTTAAGGTAGTGATCAGAGGTCAATGCATTGCGCGGCAGGCGGGGGTGCTGAAGGCCATTCGGAGTACGCTTACCTCCCTGGAGACCCAGATTAAGGTACTAGAAGACACTTTCTACTCCACAAATGACCCTCTCACTGCACAAAAATTGAAATCTTTACTGTTAGATTATGCAGAGGAGGCGCAGCGCGAAACGAAATTTTTGGGTAAATATGCTGAGGCCCGTCGATACGGGGAGGGGGACAGGCCGGGGCGCACATTAGCAGGCATGATTAGACCATCTAGATCGGCGACATTTCTTTATGAGATACGAGATCCGCAGGGCAACATGGTTAGAGGCCACGTGGGGGTGTCTGATGAGTTCTCCGCGTTTTATTCCCGGTTGTACACGACTACTCGGGGGGCATGTGAAGAGGAGCAACAATCGTTCCTTGATTCACTGGCACTGGTCTGGTTTAACAACACCCATCGAGAATATATGGACCTCCCATTTACAGTAGAAGATGTGGCGCGGGTTATTAAAGGCCTACCCCTAGGTAAAGCTCCTTGTCCCGATGGCCTAACTACATCATTCTATAAAACCTATGCCGAGGACTTGGCACCTAGGTTGCTAGCGGTGTATGAGGAAGCGCTGGAGTTTGGCGTGCTACCCCAGTCCATGAGGGAGGCGACGATTCTCACGCTTTTAAAGCCTGGGAAACCGGAGGAGGAGCTGGACTCCTACCGTCCACTTTCTATGATTAATATGGATGTCAAAATCCTAGCGAAGCTGATAGCAAACAGATTGCAGCCTCTCCTACCCATAATAGCGCTGCCAGATCAATCGGGGTTTATCCCGGGGAGATCGACGTCCCATAATCTACTGAACGATTTTTTCGGTATTGCACTACTTACACCCAGACGAAAAAGCCGCAGTGGTGTTTTTAGACGCCACTAAGGCGTTTGATACGCTCGAATGGCCCTATCTTTTTTCCATTCTGGGGCGCATGGGCTTTAGTCCGCTTTTTATGAACCGCATTAGGCTGCTGTATTCTTCGCCCACGGCACGTGTCCAGGTGAATGGGGTGCTCTCTGATCCTTTCCAGATCTCTCGCGGCACTAGACAGGGGTGTCCCTTATCCCCGCTGCTTTTTGCAATCGCAATGGAACCCCTGGCTGCCCGTATCAGGCAACACCATACTGCACGAGGTATTGGACTCAGCTCTCGTAGCTTGCTCATCTCCTTATATGCGGATGACGTCACGCTTTACGTTGTGAACCGCGCAGAGAATCTAGATCCGATGCTGAGGGAGTTCATACGATTTGGCGGACTTTCGGGTGTATTTATAAATTGGGCTAAATCGGTGATATTTCCGTTAACGGATGGTACCCCTCCGGTAACGTCGGAGTTCCCCTTGCGATGGGAAGCTGCTGAGGTTAAATATTTAGGGGTCTGGATAAGTCGAGACACACAGGAGGTGTGGCGCCTCAATTACGGCCGAACTGTTATGTGGCTGGAGGAAAAGGTAAAAGTGTGGGCTCGGTTGCCACTGTCGTTAGCCGGCAGGATAGCCCTAGCCAAAATGGTTATTTTGCCAAAACTTTTGTATTTGTTTGTTAATATACCGATTCCACTCACCAAACAATTTTTTAACACCCTCCAAGCAAACCTGACCACGCTGGCGTGGGCCGGGAAGCAGGTTAGAGCCTCTTGGGATCTGCTAACTCTCCCGTTGCGACAGGGCGGTTTGGGAGCCCCTGACATGCGGCTATATGCACTATGTGCTCAAGCACAATTTTTGCATTATTGGGTCCACCCGACCCAATTCCAGCCGCATGTGGCGGTTGAGACAGATGTCATGGCCCCCATCCCGCTAAAAGTGGCGCTGTATCAAAGGGCACGCCGCCCTCGAGGTGACATAGACTCTGCTGGGACCCTGTGCTGGTCATGGGATGAACTGCGTAGAAGAGCGGGGATCCCGGTGTTGTATGCCCCTTCCATCCCCCTGGCTCAGAACCCGATGATGCCTGGTATACGGGACAGTCTGAGCAGGTCTTTAGCTCAGAAAATGACTCTCCAGACGTTTGAGGATTTATATCCAGGAGATGAATTTCGGCCTCCTCCTGTAGCTCCCGAGGGTCAGGCGGTACCGTTCTCTGAGATGTTTTTATATCTTAGAATACGCACGGCGTGCCGTGCCCTCTGGGAAGACTTCCCGAAGGCGCCGCCGGCCCTGCCTGCATTGGATAACCTGCTGAAATTCCCATCTCCCCGTAAACTCATTACGCGCCTTTACACCCGCATGCAAGATACCGCCCCGGTAGTGACGCCCACGTCGTTTAGGCACTGGAACGACGAGCTGGAGACGCCCCTGACTGAGGCACAGTGGGATTATTGCTGTGGTCAACTTTCGGAACTCTCCCCGAATTATAAGTTGAGATTGATCCACTTCAAGTATTTGCATAGATACTACAGAACACCAGTGAGCCTCCACCGAATGGGCATCCGGGACGACGATAACTGTTGGAGATGTGGCTATGCCGCAGCTACATTCCTCCACATTGCATGGCACTGTCCCAGGATAGCCGTCTTCTGGGGGCAGATTTTTGAGTCAGTGAACAACATCTTGGGGCTGTCACTGGCCCCGTCCCCCACGCTTGGACTACTAGGGTACGTAAAAGATACACCGCTCAAGTTGCGTAAATTGCATGCTCTCCTCCTATTGTTTGCTAAGAGACAGGTTGCAGTCCTCTGGGGCAGACGCCGAGTGCCTTCTATTAAAGATTGGGTTAGAGACCTCATATATGGGCACGCACAGTTGAGCACATTTTGGGAATTGATGCCACCCTCCTCTAGACCTCGGAATATATGGGAGCCATTCTTAACATGGAACGCTGGATCACAAACAACGATTGGAGTGGTAGACACAGGAGATGCGCAGACTACACCCTAAACATGATATCCTCACACCCCATGCCCAATTCGAATGTCAGGACGCATGTATTGGTGTGTATGACTAGTGGCCCAATGCATAAAAGATGTAAAAGCCCCCTCCGAGGCCGTTATGTGCAAAATGCTTACTCCTGGGATAATGTTTGCTTAACTATGTGCACTATTTTCTGCGTGCTTCTTATCATGTTTGAAATTCGTGGAGGATGGATACGGTGTAAGCTGTTATTAGATTTGTGTACTGATGTAATTATGGCTATATTAGCTACTTTCTTGATTAGAATTGAACTGGCCTGTTGGAATGTATTGGAAATGTTTGGTTAAAAATGTCAATAAAAAAAAAAATATTAGTGATTCCTTAATATTCCTTAATAACGAATCGCAAATTGAGATTCGTTAATAAGGAATACCTACCCATTCATTCCTATGGGCTAGGAGGCCCATAGGAATGAATGGGAAGATATTCACTATTTGCGATTCGCTATTAAAGAATCGCAAATAGCGGGAGCTATTTCAAGGGTGCCAGGGTGTCGAAAGGACACCCTGTTGCACCCCTGAAATGTGCATGTGTGCACATGTGGCGCACATACATGCCCTAAGGGCATGAATGTGTGCCACATGGCACTTACAAAAAGCAAAAAGTGCTTTTTAAAGGAAATCGCTAATTACCACCAACTTGAAGTTGGTGGTAATTAGCGATTCCTTAAGGCTAAAGTGCACTTTCTTTTGTGCTACTTACATTGCATTTAAGGAAACGCAATTTGCGATTCCCTAAATGCAAGAGCAAAATAAGGAATCGCAATTTTGCGATTCCTTATTTTGCTAGTAGGTTTAAACTCACCTACATTGCTCGCAGCCAAATAGCGATCGCAAACGCTGAAATTCTGCGAATTTCAGCGTTAGCGCTCGGTATTTGGCCACCTACATCTGGCCCTTAGTCTTTAATAGTGAACCACGTGTAATCCAGGATGCTTTGCTGCTGGGGGGGGACATGAGTGTAAGCAGTTGGTATGTTGGATTTAAATCGTCCATTAAGAGTTTGAGGCTCATTAAGGTTCCCTCTGTTATCCGACTTGATCTCTGTGACTATGGCTGGTGGGATATTCCAATGTAGATCCTCTGTGTCATGTAATTTAGGCTCACTGCCACAGTTGAATAGAAAATAGTTGAAGGTTCCTTTGATAATCCACATTGCATTTATTTACTCTTGTTCTCGATATCTGTAATCAGCTTTTCAGTTGTGACCTTTTTCTTGCATATTTTGGGATTGGCATAGATATTGCATATTATCATGGATTTAAGGTCAGTAAACAGTTGATGTTTTATGCAGTGTAGCTGAAGTAGTAAGATAGTGTGCAATCTGACCAGGACTTCAATAGCATCCACATTGATTAAATTATGAATGTAGGCGGCAACACCCCCTGATGGGTGACCACCACAATTTGACGGAGTAGCAAGAGAGAAATATTAAGTGAAGTCCTCCAATCTTAACAATTTCACTGTCAAAGTTTCCTGTACACAAAGGATATGAAACTCTTATAACATTAATGTTCCTGGTTTTGCAAAGCTATCTTGAGCCCCCTGATATTCCCTGAACACAGGGCTATAGTCCTATCTGACAGATGATTGTGGTGACATAGTCGGTTAGGATCTATTTTGTAATGCTCCGTGCAGCCAACTCCAATCTTCTTTTGCCAAAGATTTATAGTGAAATGGAGCCCCATGATAAATAGTTCTTGAGGCCAATGTGGTGGACACTTTCAAGTTAAGACCCCCCCCCCCCCCGCTGATTCAGTTCACAGCCGATCACACCTTGTAAAAAGCAGTGGTTTTTAGGAGAGGATTCATCCAGCCCACCTTCTTTAATTCTCCGCCGAGGGCTAGACTCTTGTTCATCCAAAAACACTCTGGATATTTCATCGGAAGTGATGGTTAATTTAACCCCCCATTCTACTAACAGCATACAGTTATCCTTCAAACATGAGACAGTTTTACTATTTGTAAGTGTGACCAATGTGTCTTCCTTGCTTTCTCCTACTTGCAGAGACTTGAAGGCGACTCTCTGAATATCAGTGGAGCAAATTAAGGCCTAGAAGAGCTCAACAAAGTTTTAAAATATTACTTCTGTTTAAGATGTCTATCCGACCTCTGGACAAATACTCTGGGTAGAAAACCGCAACCTTCTTCTCACAGATCTCAAGAAACTTGATGTTCATTTTGTAGCGGCGGAACCCTGGTATTATAGTTGAACCATCAAATGACTTTAGTTGTGGCTCATTATTAGTTGCGCAGAGGGGAGCAACTTGAGTATTCCCCATCTTCTCTGATAATGTGGGTAATCCATTATCTGAGCTTAGATGCTGCTGGTTTTTCAGCTTGCATGTTTTCAATAGGGTGATGTTTATTACCTACGATTTCTAAAGAATGATGGTTAATGAGCATTGAGTTGGCTTTAGCTCTAAAATCAAATTAAATGAAATTATTTCCTGTGGATTTTCGAGCCCTCAGATAGTCGATGGGCATTTAATCCCTTATATCAACAAGAGGCGTATGTACTATAGGAGATGCATTACCTTCATCCAATTGGTCTGCACAATCTTGACGGATAAGTTGGATCATCTTTGATGATTTTTGTGTTAGTTCTACAGTTGGTACTTCCACCCCTTTGCCTGGAATCAATGATTTCTTCAAATCACAATCTTCAGTCAAGATCTTGCAATTATCTGATGTGACCCTAAAGAAGCATGATGTGTCTTCAGTGGTGAGTCCTTCTCACATGGAGCATTTTGTGACCTTGCTTTTTTATCCTCAAATATTTTGTATAGTCGGCAATCCTCGGGTAAACAGAAATTAAGATTATTCTGAGCCTGTCTTTCTTTTTATTGAGCTTTTTAGTTGTTTCTTATGCTTCTTTGAAATTGTAACTACTTTTTGCTCAGGCTTTCTTGTTTGTGTCGGCAAACCCTTAGTGTGTCCCACTGATCTCACCACTCTCTAACTTCGCCTTCTTCCCTTTTACCCACTTGTGGCGAGTGTGCTGTGACCAGTAATCTAGACAGTTCATTGCAGGCAACGTTGTTATCTTTCCCTTCTGCAAGTTCTTTTTTTAGGTCATAAGTCACTGTTTGCATTATATCAGGTAATGAAGCCAGCTTGTCAGTAACTGAAGACCAAAAGCATGCCTCCTCCAGCTTTTTGTTCTCATTCTATACTTTATATATTAAAGAATATAAATTGTTCAATTTATAGTTGATAGTGATCATGTAAGTTGCCAGCGTTTGGAGCAACTCAATCTGGGAGCCCAACTTATCTGAGTGGGATGCGGACACACTGAACAATTGAAGACAGCAATGCATCTAGTATTGACCACCACACTGGTGGTGAATTAACATCATTCTTATTAACTATATGATCTGCCTTCTTTGCTGTTTTGGTAGCACTAATAGCAACATCAGTACTGGTTGCCGGAATCATATCAATATCTTAAGTTGTTTGTATCATTATCTGTGCACGTATCTACCCTTTGATTGTCCTTATTCAGGTCTCTCTCCTTGTCTCTCTCCTTGTCATCATTCACACCCTCACTCTTGGAAGATGATTTATTAAATACATTGGTGAAAGAGTGCTCATTAAAAACATGAGTCATCAAATTATCCACAATTTTTCCAAGAATGGAGCATCGATCGGGGGAACAAACTGCCCGCTATTTACTTCTCAGGACAAGCAGTTGCCCTTCTCACCATCACGTAATCTGGCAATATTATCGCCATACATTGTCATTGGTGGTCACCCATCAGGGAGATAATAGCAACTAGAGACAATGGTGGGTCTAGCTTTTGATTTGCAGGATCTGTTTGGTGTGTTTGATTGTCAATTAGCTCCCCTTTGGTCCTTGAGTCTCTAGCCTGAACTTCAGCTTTGCTTAAATCTCTGGCCTTACTTTCAGGTCCCAGGGCGGAAATAGTCTGTGAGCTCTACTCGATCTGCTTGCTTTTCATGGTCCACCGAGTCGATGTCCGACTCACATTTGACCTCCATTATGCTTTAATTTAACTTGTTTAACTTATTTTGGGTCTACTGGGTCTTCTAAACCTGGAGCATATTCATTAGAAAGACCTTTACAGCACATATTGCCTTGTTCTCTATTATCATCTTTATTGCCGCCTTGGGGCCTCATTGAGGTCTCTTTGATTCACTTGAAAATTTGGAAGGTTATGCCCTTCATCTGTTTATGCAATACGGCCATTGAGGCCGGGCTTACTTTGTCAGAAGTTGATTCACTGTTAGCACTTACATCATTACCTCTTTAGGCTCTTTAGTAGCTTTGTAGCTTGCAGCTTTTAGCTTTCTGGTTTTATTCAAGCATTGGTAGGCTTGCAGCAGGATTGAACTGCGACTTCTCATTGCGACTTCTCATGATGAGATGCCGTAACTGCTTGTTATCTAATGTTCACTGTCGAGCCTTCGTGAGTTGTAATGAGGATATAGTTGAAACATGGCTAATTGTTGATAAAGTGAAGCACGACCAAAAACTTCTATAATGCTTCCCCTTGGCAGCTTCAGATAATTGATTTCCAAGATGCAAGTGCAGAAAGCAGGGAACCAAAGGTACAAGCGCTAGATGTTCTGAGGTTCTCGTCCTCTTACCACCGAATGGTCCCAGGCACGAGCACTCCAGGCGTCGTCTTCGTCTTCAGTGTCTCACCTCAGGTATACCGGACTGATGGTGTAGGGATTGGTGTGAGAACAGTGACGGGGGCATCAGCACCTATGCTGGCTGCTTCCATGCTCTGACTGGTCGCTCTCCCCGTCAGTGCCTAGTGCATAGCGTGCCACTGCTGCCGCACCCGAGCGCCCTAACTGAAGTAGAGCTGATGCAGGCTCACCTCTCGACTCCACGGACGCTGTTGCTGTGTTGCGCTGTGTTGCGCTGATGTAACCTCCGAGTCTTTAGACTACTAGCTCCGGTCCAAGATTACTATCCAGCCTAGATCTACATCCCTGTCACACAATTGTGCTGCTTCTGTTTGCAACTCTCTCGCCCCTAGTTCATCCACATTTATTACCATATAACTGGTTTTATTTGAGAAAGACATTGAACCCAGTTGGTATATTTAGTACACTGTCCCTATTTCGCCTTCTGAGATTCTGCATGTTTATCCTGAGAATACCATTACCTCCAGACAACAGGTGACATAAATTGTGTTGAAATGTCATCCAAGAAGGCACAATCAAGCGATTTTGGAAAAAGTGCAAGGTGAACTGTTTGAAAATAAGTTAAGAAGCATTTTTTATTTTTTATTCTACTTGGGCCCAAAGCAAAGGTTAATTTAAACTGGGCGGCTGGCAACCTTTGAAAGTGGTGGGGTGAACAAAGTGCCACCATGCTTCAAATAAACCAAAATAAAACACCTACTCCCTCCAAAAGCCCATAATAAAACACTCCCTCCATCCAAAAGACCATAATAAAACAACCCCCCTTCCACCCAGAATAAAACTACACTAACAATTTAAATAAATAAAATTTAAATAAATGGTACTTACCCACTGCCACATGTCCTCCTCAGTGAAACTGCAGTCTGCTGTGGAGCTCCCCTAACCAATCCAGACGCTACTCTTATGCTGTTAACCAGCGTGTGAGAAGCTCCAGGATTGGATGGAGTGGGTTGACTAAACGCTCCTTCAGGCCCTGGAGGCTTGTGCTTGCTCTCCACCCAGCTGTCTAAGACATCTAGGTTGGGGAGCTGAAAAGTGTGCATGTCAGGCTGGCCGTCGTAAGACAGCCGGCCAAACTGGCATGCACACTTTGGAGCGTCCAGCCAGCCACTGCTCCAGTCCTCTATGCTGCCAATCTGAATCAGAGGACATGCCCCGCATGTCTCTTTGCTTGGGGGCACTGCGGCCCGCACATCGGTAAGAATAAAATGGCAATGAAATCCTTTATTTCATTGCCATTTTATTTTTTCACGCGTGGCTCACAGTGGGCGGGGGGGGGGCGATGATCCCCCGCCCTCATGGAGAAAACCGCAGCTGAATCAAAGGGCCATCAGCCTTCCTTTTGTTCGAGTACAATTCTGGTTGAAAGCTATCTTCAGCCTAACACCTTTTTGCCAATGGAGTGGGGAAACAAAGACACACAACTTATCATTTCACAGGTACTTAAAAGAAACTAATTTGGAGACATATTTTTGACTTTATGCAACCCCTTTATGTAAGAGATATGCATGCATTGAAAGAGTCAGATGTAACAGTACATACAAGTATTTACACGAGCAACAATTTAAATAGCACTTGCTAATTTTTTTATTTAATACTTTTATAACGCTACTCATCTGACTGTAGGATGTCAGAGCACTTTATATCTAATGCACACATTATACATTGACAATACATTTTACAAGTGTGTAGTGTAACTCAATATAGGATGTTGCATAAGACAAAGAAGGTTTCAAGGTGTAGGAGTTAAACATTGTCTTTACTGGTAGAGACTGTATGCTAAGATTGTATAGCTAGGAGAAACACAAAGTCGGGATTCAAAACGTAACATAGTGCTTGGGTTTCTCCTTTATTACTACCCCACAAAACATTTTTAATCAGCCTTGTAATAGATTGAGAAAAAACATTATGGTTCGAAACCCATGCCTTCCAGTGTGCATGCAGGTCCTTGATACCAGGCCATGGATCACTGTGCTATATTAGGACTGCAATTTATGAACTGCAAATAATAAAAGGATCTCTGTGTCAAAAACAGTTGACAATCAGCCTAGCTACATAGGTAGTCATCGGCGTGTTATACAATGTGCTTTGCAGGAGACACTTTAACCCTCAGCCTTTTATATTACTTTAAGTCAACACTCTGACTAAACAAAACACAGTTCTCTCCAGCGAGTGCTTTAACCACCAAAGTTATCTTACCATTATTATTATTCCCTGAGTTTACTGGACACCCAAAGCTCTCTGTAGCAGGTGCTTTAACCCCCATAGGATATTTTAAAATGCAGACTTTGCAACCAATTAAGCCAGAACAGATTCTCGATCACATTTCTCCTTCGTGCCAATTTCTTTGTGACAGAGTTTTAAAAAAAATCAATGTATAAGTTGACTTTCAGACTGATTTTCGTGACTCCACCCCTTTTGACTTTACCCCATTTTTGTTGCCCACGTTGATCCCTAAGTTATGGGTTCCCAGAGTAAAGTTTTTACAATTCCATCTCTGACCCTTACAAATAACATTTGGAATCATGTGTTTTTGGACTAGCCTATTACCTCTGCTCAGAGAATGGGGAATAGTCCGTAAAAGTGCTCCCATTGTGTTTGCATTATTACCCATAGCACACTGGTTTAGCCACCTACTCCACCAAGCAGAGCCTGGCGGAGAACGCAGTTAATCAAAGGCCCAGACAGCAGAGCATGCCTCGGGAGTCTGGAGCCTTAACAAGGTCTCCCAACACAGTCCAGGCTTAAAAAAGTACTGACACCGATCCCTTCCGCCAGCACAGGGGGAGAAGACGGAAGGGCGCGTAAAGAATAAAGCCACTAGAAAAGGCGCCAAGAAGATAGAGGCACCAATTAGGGAGACAATGGGAGCCCTCTAGAGCACTTAAAGGAACCTTTGGGGGTGTAGCAGGGGTGGAATAAAGTATGCCAGTAGGTCACGATAGCACTTGCTGCACCTCGAGGATTCTGCTCAAAGCCCTGATCACAGTAGGATTGTCAGCACATTGCTTTCACACCCACTGTTGCGGATTAGGGGCGGCAACCACCGTCGTGGCATACAGCATGGACCAAGTGGGCATCATGAGGATGGGCCTGGGGGAGTCCAGAGAATACAAATCCTACATTAGGTATGATCAGTACGAATGATGCTCACCATCTTCTATTGTCGTTTGAGTCATCCAGCAGGACAAAAAACAGCAAGAAAGAGGTATGGGTCATCAGGCACTCCGGCATTAGCCGGCCGCTGCAGTGGGCGAGTAAAGTTCAAAGGTTCAGGGGTTTGCAACACAAATTTGAAGTGTTTGAGCATGCAGGAATGCAATGGGCCCAACTCCTTCCAAATGTTATGTTCTATCAGATAGAGACTTCTAGCCACAGATTCCTTACCTTAGAATATTCCCCAGGCGTCAGACTGGAGCCTGACATTTTTCTGTGCAGTCCCCTTGAATGATGGTTGTTGGCATCAGCGTTGTAGACCTCAACCACGCCAAAAGTGATGTGGGTGGTGCCTATGTTGTTTCCACCCCAGTGCACTAACCTCAGTTCCTTCTTTTCCGCATCAGCGCAGATCAGTCAGTTATCTTTAAAATGTATTTTTTCAACCAAGTGTGCCTTTTTTCTCAATTTAAAAAAATATATGTCTCCAAAGAAATCTGTAGGTTTTAAGCCTTCTGGTGCCTGTCGCAGACAATTGTCTGTGACAAACCTCTACTTGGTTTGTCTTTGGTGCCTGGAGCAGATCATGGCTCCAGGGCCTGTACGGAGTGCAAGACCATACATCCGAAGGCTATCCGAGAGGGAGCCATGAAGCTCCTGGCTGCTTGACACATGACTCCACACTGATCCAGGTCCCGGTCGTAGACACAGGTCCCGGGACCCTTCTCGCATAAAAAGAACTGAAAGGGTTCTTCAACTTCTCAGTGTCCAGTCCAAGTTTCTGGATAAGGCGTGGGAACTATGCCACAAGTTAAAGCCCCGCTCCCATGCTGTTCCTGTAGAGCCTGGGTTTGGGTCCGCCCCCCGCCTTCCTGAGTTGCCTGGAGCAAACCTTGCAAAACTAAAGGAGCTTTATGAGGCCTTGCACGTGGTTTTGGGTCAGCGGGATCCTTCTGTAGTGCCTTCATGCCCCATGGCTCCACGAAGGGGCCCTCGACTGTGTTTCTGCTGGTGGATTAGCCCTCTGCGTCAGTCGGATTCTCTGGACCCGTTCCCGGACCGACCTTGGTTGTGAAACCTTAGCCTCCACTGTGATTCGTTGCAGTGACACCGTTCCGGTGCCAATCCCATCATAATTCCAGACTCTGATATAGAACCAGATCTGTGTTGAACGATGCTGGCATTGGCTCCGATCAGACTCTGACAATCTGAATCGGAGACAGTCTTATTTCCCAGGAAGGCCCTGTAAGGATTATGATTGGAGGGGATCTGAGGATACATATAGCTATCCCCATTGCCTAGAAGAGACCATTGCCGAGGATAACTGGTATGAGGCACTGGCTAATGACACTGGTCTGGATACCTCATCAGACAATGTTCTCCTCTTCCCTCCTACTATGGCTATGGAGGAAGGGGCCTCCTTTGCAATGGTGGTGCATAGAGCAGCTGAGGTCCTGGACCATTCGCTGCCCATGATGGAAGTCGAGACAAACGTCTTGACAGAGGTGCTTCAACCTGGGCTATCCCCCTCAGAACTCCTAATCCTCTTTCATAAAGTCTGTACTGATATCCTGCTGAGAGCCTGGATCAAGCCCTGCACAGGCGCTCCTATGCACAAGCCTGCCGACATTGTCCCGCTCCTGGGGACCCAGCCTATCTTACCCAGCCTGCTGACATTGCCCCGCTCCTGGGGACCCAGCCTTCTTACCCGGCACCCCACCCCTGAGAGCCTGGTGGTCCAGGCCTCTACTTCCAGAATTAACCCTAGTGCCCTCCCTACCACACCACTGGATAGGGAACCCAAGAGGCGGAATTCCTTTGGGAAGAGGATTTTTTCTTCCACCAGCCTTGCACTGCGGTCGGTAAACACTGTGTGCTTATTGGGCCGATACTCCCATACTGTATGGGATTAGGTTGCGCAAGTAGTGCCTGTGGTCTTGGATGAGGCCAAAGACATATTCTCCCAAGCAATTCCTGATGTCAGAGACGCAGCAAAGTTCACCATATGCTGCGGAACGGATACAACAGACTCGCTAGGCAGAGTGATCGCATAGTCAGTGGCACTCAGATGCCACATCTAGCTGAGTTCACCTGCTTTTCAGGGGATGTCCAGGAATTCCTTAAGGACATGCCCTTCGATAGCACGTGCTTTTTTGGTTACTGTGCGAATTAGGCACTTGAGCGTTTTAAAGATAGCAGGACCACCGCTAGGTCATTGGGGCTTACCATGGCCCTCACAGGAGCCGCATTCTGCCTTTTGCTCCTTCTGTGGCTACAGTAGGGGCTACGGGTCATGTCCTTTCAACCCTAGCCACCAGGCTCCTTAGTCTTTTCATGGCGATGGACGTGGCTCCCACAGACCTCATAGGAACGAAGGCCAGAGGCCTACCCTGTCTACCTCTTCCCCAGCAGCAGCAGCCGCCTCAGCCTCAAAGCCTCTTTAATAAGCCTTTGCAACGTCATGGACAGTCGGTTGGCGGCAGGATCTAGTGCCACTTGGCCGAACTGGCAAAAATAACTTCAGACAAATGGGTGCTTCAGATTGTTCAGTGGAGTTATGCCCTACCCTTTACAGAACCCACTGTCGCCTATGCCACCTTCCTCAGATCGGCTAACGAAGGACCACCTTTCGCTCTTGCAATAGGACTACAGGCTCTTTCTATCCAAAGCAGCCATTGAGAGGGTGCCAACATCAGAAGTATCCAGACTTTATTGAACAAGAGTGAATGCAAATGGATCACACGCTGTAACTCAGTGAACCAGGGCCTGAACACGATTGACGAGTGGAACAGCACCATTCAGGTGTGATCCCTGTTCCCCACTGTATCTATGATCCCTGACCTATTTTCTCCTGTACACTGTCCGCCCTGCTAAAACCCTAGCCACACTACACTCGAACACATGAGATTATCTCTTGAACAAGACATGTTTTTTAGTCGTAGTGTTTTATTCACGCAATTATATACTGTTGAACTGTTAGCGCCGATTGTTGAATCTCACAGGTCTGCTAAATTCATGTCCAAGCCAGGCTGACTCTAAATTCACCTATTTTGCTTTAACTGTATTAATGTTATATTCATGTTTTTTTCATCTTTTTAAATTCCATTTCGTATTTCTAGACTGCTGATACAACCATGTGTACCTAGCAGACGCTAGACTGAAAGTAACTTTTCATTTCACTCCGCAATATGGTAGAGTGCACCTCGTAAATATTATGCTGTATTTATTACCGTAATTTTGACTGATAACTATTTCGCAACACTCACACGTGTTCCCTACAGATACCATTACTCAGAGTAGCTCTTCCCTTTCCTTATGACGCCTTACTCATGGTTGACCAGCGTCCATGACAACGCCCCACCCACCCCCTTCGCCTTCAATTCGGAGGCGGTCACGTGATCGTTTGACGCGCTCCCCGGAAATGCTAGACACACTTAACTAATCCATCCACCACACACTCACGAGACACCGGTTGACACCGCACACAATTGTGGCGGCCCGGAGATACTCGTTGACCCATCTCTTAACGGATTTATTCTACCTCGCCTCCACATACATCAAGGTAAGCCGCGACAACACTCGAGCCCCGCAACCTCTTACTTTCCCTCCTTATCTCCCGCATTCACGCTCAGATCCCTTCTACCTCCCCAGGATTCTACGCCTGTTGTCGTTGCAGTGGATCGGGGATCCGACCCTGCACCTCGCCTACGATTCCTTCGTTGAGTTGCCAGTGGGTGAGTTAACCGTTTCAGCCTCGCTGTCTCACCCCCATTTACGCGTGCTCATTAGCACGGAAATTATTTTACTCTGGTTTCTCCCTCCGTTTTCCCCCCAGACTGCGCGCTCCGGTCTCTTGGCCACACGCAGACGTTCCTCTACGCGGCCTCACACACAAGGACCCGAATTTATTCTTGATCTACTCTTGAACCCCCAGGCCACCTCCACTCGTGTGCTACAGGTAGGCAGCCTTGCCCCTACTTCTACATTCCCTTTTTCCCGTTCTCCTCCCCCTGTGTGCCCCCTGCCCCTAGTCGCCCTGATCCCTCCCTTTCTTTTTCCATACAGCACCTACAAAATCGGCTACCCGGTCCTGAAGATGATCCTGATTTACTAGGATCGAAACGCCGTCGACCATTTTACCAGTGCAATTTTTGGCGCACACTCAACTTTGGTTCACAAAATTGCTCTAAAACCCTGATTAATTACCTGAAATAATCATTGTGTTGAACCAATTATTTTGTATATATTCTATATCACTTTATCACTTCGCGCCTATCACTGTGTTCCTCACTTGTCACTTGCGCCGTCACCTTTTTGTCACGAGCACAACGTGCACTAAGTTCCTTAGGGTTGCCTCTGCATTTATGCCAACAGTGCTGATATAACTGTCATGTATGATTTGTGTTTCAAATATATGATGCCATGAGCACATTCAACAAATTACTTGGAGTCTCCCCTCTTTTGTTTCTTTCCTGTAATGTCTTGTACATACATATATATTAGTTTATATTAAATCCGGTTGAGACATTGTTGCTAGTTTTCTCTAACATCAGAAGTAGGTCATGGTTGCTATTCCCGCTACTTTCGGGAGCCAAAAAGGATGGAGGCCTTTGTCCTATTCTCGATCTGCGCCCTCTCAATTACTTTCTGAACAATGAATAGTTCAAAATGCTCACTCTGGCCCTGTCTGCCCTGGATCCCGTAGACTGGATGGTTGCATTGAACTTGCAGGATGCATATTTCCATATTCCAGTCCTGCCAGTCCACAGACGTTACCTGCAGTTCAAGGTGGGTCACGAGCCTTACCAGCAGCGCCCCTTGGGTGTTCATGCAAGGGATGGCAGTGGTCTCAGCCCACCTGCGGAGTTAGGGGTTCCAGTCTTCCTTTACCTCAACAGCTCACTGTTTAAAGCGAACTCACCTCAGGCAGTTGTCACCTACCTCTAGACTACGGCAAACCTTCTGCCAAAGTCACACTTGACTCCTAGTCAGGCTCTCCCTTTCATCAGAGCCATTCTGGACACATTACAGTACCCCACCTATGCTCCGGAGCAGCGAGTCCAGAATATTCAGGCTATGATACCGATGTTTCAGCCTCTATTCTGGATTTCGGTAAGACTGACTCTGAGACTGTTGGGCCTCATGACCTCCTGCTGGTAAAGCATGCCCATTGGCATATGCAGGTTCTGCAGTGGGACTTGAAGTTCCAGTAGATTCAGCATTAGGGGAATCTCTCCGACCTGGTCCAGATATTGGCGGGAACTGCAAAAGACCACCAATGGTGGCTGACGAACCGCAATTGGGTCAGTGGTAGACTTCTCTCCCGTCCCCTGCCAGAACTCACTGTGGTCACAGATCGGTCAACCTGGGTTGCGGGGGACATCTGGGAGAGGTGGAAATCAGACGACTCTGGTCTCCGGCGGAGTCTCAGATCCACATCAACATACTAGAGTTGAAAGCAATACGCTTGACATTGAAAGCCTTCCTTCCATCCATCATGGGAAGGCTGGTTGAAATGTTCACAGACAACACCGCCGCCATGTGGTACTGCAAGAAACAGGACCGGGTGGGGTCACAGACCCTGCTCCAGGAGGCTCTGCCCCGCTGGACATGGCTGGACATTTTGCTGGTCGCACAACACCTGGCAGGATCTCCTAACACCAAGGTGGACAAACCTCGCCGTCAATACCTCTACCGATCACGAATGCCGTCTTCACCCGCAGGTTATGCAATGTCTCTTTCACAACTGGGGAGAACTTTGGTTGGTTCTATTTGCTATCTCCGTGAACACGCAATGTCAGCACTTCTGTGTGTTGGAGTTTCAAATGCAGCTCTCGCCAGGAGATGCATTTCGTCGCAAGTGGAGCTCAGGACTCCTGTACACCTTCTGCTGATACCATTCCTGTCCCGAGTTCTAAAGAAAATCAGAACTGACAGGGCCCAAGTCATCAAGTGGCCCGGATTGGGCATGGAGAGTATGGTATGCTGAACACCTAAGCATGAGTCTCAGTTCTCCGATCATGCTGCTTCTTTGGAAGGATCTCCTGTCACAGCAGCAGGTCAGGTTTCTGCACCCGAACCTGGGCACTCTCCACCTGCATACGTGGAGCTTTACTGGTGACAGCTGAGAGTGTTTGATCGGCCTCTTGAAGTATGTGACGTCATTTTAGCAACCATGGGTCCCTCGACAAAGCCTGCACATGCCTGCTGATAGGACATATTTGTAGCTTGGTGTGCTGCCAAATTGATTGATCCTCTGTCTACACCCTTAGCTGAAGCTCTTTTGTCTGCATATAGTCCCTCGCCTTGCTTTGGGCACAGTTAATGGGTACCTTTCAACCATCTCGACTTTCTTGCGGTTGCCAGTTCAACCCTCCGTGAGCAAGTCATCCATTGTGACACATTTACTGAAAGGTTTATAACACATGCTCCCCCCTTCGCCTTTCATTATGCCCCAATGGGACCTTAATTCAGTCCTAACCTTTTTGATGTGTTCACCTTTAAAGCCCATGAACATCTGTACACTCAGATTGCCCACCATCAAAACAGCTTATCTGAAAGAGACACGTTAGTGACAGATTCCTTACCTTAGAATATCCCCAGGCGTCAGGCTGGATCCGGAAAGTTTTTTGCGTAGCAGTACCCTTGCGCGTCGGTAGGCGGCGTCGTGCGGCTCCGCGTCCGTCGTCGGCGTCGTGATCGCCGGGATGACGTCGCGGGCAATACTTGGGCGCCGCCCCTGCGCGCTGACGTCAGTTCTTCTTTTTCCGCGCCAGCAAGCGCAGATCCGGGAAGAGCAGTGCCCTGGTCATTTTTTGACCAAACTTTTTGGTGAATTTTTCACTGTTTTTCTCAATCGACTTCAAGGTGTCGTAGGGATGCCCGGGTTTAAACGTTGCGGCGCCTGTGCTCGGATGATGTCCGTCACAGACCCGCATTGGGAGTGTCTCTTCTGCTTCGGCCACGACACGGAGTCTTGTACCGACTGCCAGGCCCTCAACCCGAAAGCTTTGCGAGAGCGGTCTCGAAAGCTCCTCCAGGCCCGGCATTCGGCTCCGCGGAAGCCCCGGTCGCGTGAGAGGTCCAGGGGTCGATCGCGGAGTCCACACCGGTCGTCGGCATCGAAGTCTTCTTCGTCCGGTAAGTCAAAACACAAAAAGTCCAAAAGCATCGTCGCTCTAGGACTTCGCCTCGCCGGTCTCGCGACTCGGCTGAGGCCCCTCCCGGCACCGTCCCCGCCCCCGCGGCCCCGGACATGCCTGTGGAGTCGCCCCCGCAATACCCGTCCTTCCCGGGTTCGGGGGCGGATCCGGCCCAAGTGCAGGAATTCCTGTCAGCCATGGCCCGCCTCTTCGGGCCTCAAGGTCCCTCCGGTGCGCCTTCGGGCCCCGCGGGCCCTGATGGGGTTGCTCCGGCGTCGCCGACGGCTCCGGCCCCGGCGTCGCACGTGCCTCCAGCCTCGATCCCGGCTCCGGCCCTGGCCTCGATCCCGGCTCCACAACCCCCATCGACGCCGGTCGACCTAACGACACCTCCGCCGGCGCCGATGTCTCCGGTGCCGTTCTCGACGCCGCCTGGGGCTCCGGGCGGCGTCGTCCCCAGTTCCTTCCGGCTCCGGACATGGACCCGGACCGACGTCGCTCGACGCCGGTTCCGGCGCCGATGAGACCTTGGGTCCCAAATGTCCCTCCTCCCCCTTATTTTGAACCTGAGGAGGACCAGGAGGACTGGGAGGGGTCTGATGACCCTCTGACACAACAGTGTCAGTACGATGAGGACTGGACAGAGGGTCTAGGGGATGCCAGTGGTCTAGATACTTCCCCTGACACTGGCATGCTGTCTCCTCCCGTGGCTACGGAGGAGGGAGCCAATTTTGCAACGGTGTTGCGTAGGGCGGCTGGAGCCTTACATCTCCAACTCCCTACTGTGGCGGTCAAGCCTAATCTCTTGACAGAGGTGCTTCAGCCGGCAGCCTCCTCTACGGAGACTGTGCTGCCGTTTAACGACGCCCTCACTGACGTTCTTTTGGGCGCCTGGTCCAAGCCCAACACAGGGGCTCCTGTGGATAGGAACGTGTCCCGACGCCATCGCCCAGCTCCGGGCGACCCCCTGTTTCTCTCTGTCCACCCCACCCCTGAGAGCTTGGTTGTCCAAGCCTCCGCTTCCCAAACCGCCTTCCCTACCGCCCCTCCGGATAGGGAATCCAAACGCCTGGATCAATTTGGGAAGAAGGGTTTTTCTTCCTCCAGTGCTGGCTTGCGGTCCATCAACACCGCCTGCCTTTTGGGCCGATATACCCACTCTTTGTGGGATTCGGTGGCGAATGTTTTGCCCCAGTGTTCTGAGGAGGTCCAGACACTGCTTTCCCGCGCCATTGCGGAAGGAAGGGATGCGGCCAAATACACAATAAGATGTGGCCTTGATACCGCCGACTCGCTGGGCAGGTCTATTGCAACGACGGTGGCGCTACGACGCCACGCCTGGCTGAGAACCACTGGTTTTCAGGGGATGTCCAGAATACTCTCATGGACATGCCCTTTGATGGAGTCGGTCTTTTTGGGTCCAAAGCAGACCATGCGTTGGAGCGCTTTAAGGACTCACGGGCTACTGCAAAGTCCCTGGGCCTTTCTGCTACACGCCCTCCGCTGACTTCTGCTTTTCGCCCCTATCGTGGCCACGGTAGGGCGCCCTTCACGTCAGCAGCCCAGCCACCGGCCCGCGCAGCAGGCGTCTTCGCGTGGCCGAGGACGTGGATTCCGCCGTGGCGGATCGGGCAACCAGCGTGCGGGTCAGGCCACCACCTCCAACCCGTCCGCGGCCTCCAAACCCTCCTAGTCCCTCCTTTCAGGTGCACAGCACGCCGGTAGGGGGCAGGGTCCGCCATCACCTTCCCCACTGGCGTACCATCACCTCGGACAGGTGGGTCTTGGACATTGTCCGAAGGGGCTACTCCCTCCCCTTCGAGTCCACCCCCCAGCCATGCCACCTCAATTCCACCGCATGTCAGGGGATCACTTGGTACTTCTGCAGAAGGAAGTCACGGCCCTCTTGGCCAAGAGGGCCATCGAGCATGTTCCGACCCCAGAAGTAGGGCGTGGTTGCTACTCCCACTACTTCCTGGTGCCCAAAAAGGACAAGGAGGACATGCGTCCTATCTTGGACCTCCGGAACGTCAATCGCTTCCTCCGGAAGGAGAAGTTCAAGATGCTCACCCTAGCTCAGGTCTTGACTGCCCTCGACCCTGGAGACTGGTTGGTAGCGTTGGACTTGCAGGACGCATATTTCCACATCCCCGTCCTGCCGGCCCACCGGCGTTACCTTCGGTTCACGGTAGGCCCCGAGCATTTTCAGTTCACCGTGCTCCCCTTTGGCCTTACCAGTGCCCCTCGGGTGTTCACGAAAGTGTTGGCGGTGGTCGCAGCTCATCTGCGCCGGGCAGGGGTTTCAGTCTTCCCCTACCTCGACGACTGGCTGCTGAAGGCGGGCTCGTCCCAGGCAGTCGTCTCCCACCTCCAGACTACGGCCGAACTCCTGCACTCGCTGGGGTTCTCCATCAATGTGCCGAAGTCGCATCTGATTCCTTCTCCACAGCTCCTTTTCATCGGAGCAGTTCTGGACACGACGCAGTTTCGGGCCTATCCTCCCGAACGGCGAGTCCGGGATATTCAGGCTATGATTCCGATCTTTCAGCCTTTATCCTGGGTTTCGGTACGGATGACCCTGAGGCTGCTGGGCCTCATGGCCTCCTGCATCCTGCTGGTCAATCATGCCAGATGGCATATGCGGGCTCTGCAGTGGGACCTGAAGTTCCAGTGGGCGCAGCACCAGGGCAACCTGTCCGATCACGTCCAGATCTCGGAGGGGACTGCAAAACAGTTGCAGTGGTGGCTCTCGAACCGGCAATGGGTCATGGGCAGATCCCTCTCCCTTCCCCAGCCAGAGCACACAGTTGTGACGGACGCGTCCCTTCTGGGATGGGGCGGTCACATGGGAGAGGCGGAGATCAGAGGCCTCTGGTCTCCGGCGGAGTCCCGGCTCCATATCAACCTTCTGGAGCTCCGGGCGATCTGACTTGCACTCAAGGCATTTCTTCCCTCTGTCAAAGGGAAGGTAGTGCAGGTGTTCACAGACAACACCACCGCCATGTGGTACTGCAACAAACAGGGCGGGGTGGGGTCGTGGACCCTTTGTCAGGAGGCTCTGCGCCTCTGGACATGGCTGGAACATCAGGGCATGTTCCTGATGGTTCAACACCTGGCAGGTTCCCTGAACGCCAGGGCGGACGAACTCAGCCGCAGGTGCATGATGGATCACGAATGGCGTTTTCACTCGGAAGTGGCGCAAGGACTCTTTCTACAGTGGGGAGAGCCTTGGTTAGATCTATTCGCCACCGAAGAGAACGCGCAATGTCATCAGTTCTGCGCGTTGGAATTTCCAAGGCGGCACTCGCTCGGCGACGCTTTTCGTCACGAGTGGAGTTGCGGTCTATTGTACGCCTTTCCGCCTATACCACTTCTACCCAGAGTGTTGAAGAAGATTCGGCACGACCGGGCCCACGTCATTCTTGTGGCTCCGGACTGGGCTCGAAGAGTTTGGTATCCCGAGCTACTCAATATGAGCGTAGATCCCCCGATCCGTCTGCCTCTTCGGGAGGATCTTCTGTCGCAGCAGCAGGGGACGGTCCTCCACCCGAACCTGTCCAGTCTACACCTGCTTGCGTGGAGATTGAGCGGCGGCAGTTGATTCCTTTCGACTTGCCTCCCGAAGTTTGTGATGTGATTCTGGCAGCCAGGCGTCCCTCCACTAAGGTGGTATACGCCTGCAGGTGGAACAAATTTGTGGCATGGTGCACAGCAAAGGCTGTGAATCCCCTTTCTGCCCCTCTTTCTGAGGTCCTTCTGTTCCTTCTCTCTCTGGCCCAACAGGGTTCTGCCCTGGGTACCATCAAGGGTTATCTTTGTGCTATCTCGGCCTTCCTCAGGCTCCTGATCAGCCCTCCCTTTTCAAGTCCCCTGTTGTTAACAGGTTCTTAAAAGGCATTACACACCTCTTCCCTCCTGTTCCGTTTGTGATGCCTCAGTGGGACTTGAACTTGGTTCTTACCTTTTAATGTGCGCTCCCTTTGAGCCTCTACATAACTGTCCTCTTCGTCTTCTGACTCTGAAGACAGCCTTTCTGGTGGCCATCACCTCCGCTCGGCGGGTGAGTGAGCTCCAGGCTCTATCTTGCAAACCTCCCTTTCTGTCTGTTCATCCAGACAAGGTTGTTCTTCGGACGCGTCCGTCCTTCTTGCCAAAGGTGGTTACTGCTTTCCACATTGGGCAGACCATCACTTTGCCCACCTTCTTTCCGCCTCCGCATCCTTCCAGAGAGGAAGAGAGGCTCCACCGTCTGGACCCAAAACGTGCGCTCTCCTTCTATATCGACCGCACAAAACACTTCCGGGTGGATGACCAGCTCTTTGTTGGCTACGTGGGCGCCAAAAGGTCGGGCGGTGCACAAGCGAACTATCTCCCGCTGGGTTACCTTGTGCATCAAGACCTGCTATTCTTTGGCTAAGAAGGAGCCTCCTGTTGGGCTGCGTGCCCATTCCACCAGGGCAACGGCTGCTACCACGGCCTTGGGCCGCGGTGTTCCGCTGCCGGTTATCTGTCAGGCAGCTACGTGGGCCTCGCTGCACACGTTTACAAAGCATTACTGCCTTGACAGTCAGGTCCGGAAGGACGGCTTCTTTGGCCGTTCTGTCCTCCAGGACTTCCTTGTCTGATCTTTGTTCGCAGACCCACCACCGGGGTTGGTATTGCTGGGGTATCTATTCTAAGGTAAGGAATCTGTCACTAACGTGTCTCTTTCAGATGCACAAGTTACTAACTTGTGTAACGATATATCTGTAAGAGACAGTAGTTAGTGACAGATTCCTACCGCCCACCCATCCTCCCCGTTCTGCGAACTGATTTCTAGGGTTAAGGACATCCCTTTCAGGGCCCTAGTATTTTTCAGACACCTATGTCAGCTTCTTGCATGGCTCTGCGTTCCTGGCGCGGAAAGTCGTGTACAGAACTGACGTCAGCGCGCAGGGGCGGCGCCTAAGTACTGCCCGCGACGTCATCCCGGCGATCACGACGCCGACGACGGACGCGGAGCCGCACGACGCCGCCTACCGACGCGCAAGGGTACTGCTACGCAAAAAACTTTCCGGATCCAGCCTGACGCCTGGGGATATTCTAAGGTAAGGAATCTGTCACTAACTACTGTCTCTTACAGATATATCGTTACACAAGTTAGTAACTTGTGCTTCTAGTGGCTATTACATCTGCCAGAAGGGTTAGCGAACTGCAGGCACTCTGTCATTCCTCTGTATCCCACTTCTTTCCAGACAAACTGGTCCTTTGGACCCGAGCCTCATTCCTCCCCAAAGGGGTGACACCCTTTCACATCAGCAATAACATCACTCTGCTGACCTTCTTTGCTCCACCTCACCCCACCACGGAAGAAGAAAGACCCCACTGCCTAGATCTAAAAAGAGCGTTATCATTCTATATTGATGGTACCAAAGACAAACGGAATGTTGATCAACTTTCTGTTGGGTTTGCTGGAGAACAGGAAGGGAAAGCAGTGCAAAAGAGAACCATCATCAGGTGGATTGTGCATCAAAATCTGCTATGCACTGGCCAAGAAGCAACCCCAGGTGGGCTTGTGGGCTCACTCCACCCGAGCAAAAGCTGCGACCACCGCTCGAGCTTGCGGATTCCCAGTCCTGGACATCTGTCAGGCAGCCAGGAGGGCATTGTTGCACACGTTTGCCAAACACTACTGTCTCAGCTTTCGGGTCCGGCGTGATGGGCATTTTGCCTGTTCGGTCCTCCAGGACTTTCTAGTCTAACCAGTTCACAGGCCCTTGTCTGTGGAATTATTGCTTGGGTATCTGTTCTATGGTAAGGAATCCACGGCTAGAAGTCTCTATTATATGAACAAGTTACTTACCTTCAGTAACACTTGTAAGGAGATGCCTCTTTTTGTATGGTCACCCCCAAGTTTTTGGACTGATGCTGCTGGGTTTTTTACTCTAAGTGTGCACTGAGGCCTACTAACCAAGACTGAAAAAGCAGTTTTAAACTGCTAGCCCTACTTTGCCAAAACATACAATTGACCCTGCACTCGAAAACCACAAATAATCTATTTGTAAAGGCAATTGTGCATCATGTTGTAAGAACAGAACAGAATATGAGTAAATAGCTTCCCAAATGAAAAGACCAGACGATCATATTTTTGATTGTAGAAAAACGTTGTTATTTTTTATTCCAAAAACTTCATTCTTTAAAATACACGACAGAATTGCTTGCCAACGCGTTTCGTCCCTCATGGGACTTCTTCAGGGCTCAAAAGATTCTGTATCTGCTGTGTTTATTTTAAAAGTTCAGATGTGGTGTTTGGATCAGCAAAGGGTATAGTCTATGGTTTATCGTGTTCCTGATGTTAATATTGCATCTCTACGAGCGAGAGGCATCAACAAGTCACCATGTAATTAATCATCTCAATATAATGATTTGGGAATATGCATCTCCCTCCACGCGTGTGCGGGCGTCCGGTTCCATAAAGTTGCAAAGTGTGCACTGAGGCCTACTAACCAAACCTCCGTGCCAGTGGCCTGACCCTAAAATGTGTGCTGCATTGGCTATATCCAATTGGCATAGGCTTAGGCTAACTTAACCTGTAGGTCCCTAGTATATGGTACCCAGGGCATGTAAGTTAGCCGGTCACCCCAGGGATTGCAGCACTGGTTGTGCCACCCTGGGTATGACACAGGTAAATTGAGTCTCCCAGTCCGCTATTGTAGACTGAAAAAGCAGTTTTAAACTGCTAGCCCTACTTTGCCATTTAAAGCAATGGCAAAGCCAGACCTCCCCCTGCAATATATCTAAGTCACCCCTATAGCAGGCTTACAGAGCCCTAAGGCAGGATGCAGCATATTTCATGGGCTGTAAAAACGTGAAACTGTTGTTTGTACTGTGGGAAAACTTGGTTGCCCTATTGGCGAGTACAGGTGATTCTCAAGTTGAAAATTAATGTAACAAGTAATTATGGGCAACTTTTACAAAGTTGTCATGTTGTTTCTTTCAATTCCCTGTGCCCCTAATGGTTACGCAAGGAGCTGGAGCCCAAGACAGCTTTCTGACCTGCTAACGAGACGTACTAACGACTCCTAGGGAAGGAGACAATAGGGGCCTGCACTGGAGAGAGGTGTTACCAGTCTTTTGCAGGAATCCACACAGGTGTCGGCCCAAAAAGCAAGTGTCAAAGCTGAAACCCCCTTTGAAGAGCAAATGGGGAACACTTTGCAGAGGAGTAGCCCCCTTGTTTAGGTGGACTAGCTGGTATCCAGCAAAGAGAGGGGAAACCTGTTATCAAACCGTTTTTTCAGGGCCATGTTGCCCCCTTTGTAGCCAAACCTCTGGGATGGGCTTGAGAGCACTGGACCCTGATAGAGAGGTTCTCCAAGTTGGGAGTTGGCAGAATGGAGCAACTTGGGATAGCCAGGTCCCACACTTCCCAGGCAGTGGTCATCAGGAGGAAGGAAATCTAGTGGCAACCACATCCTACTCTAGGTGGATTTTCTGAGCATAAATAGGGGCACCCCTGGCACACACAACTCAGATCTCGACTGGACTGGAAGGAAGACTTCCCTGCTGCACCGTGGAACTGACAGAGAGGCTACACCGACGTGGACTACACTTGCTGAACCTGGTGGCTAGCAAAGAAGAGGGACTGTGCTTGTTGTATCCGCTTTTGGAGAAGTCATCTCCGGAGCCCAGTTGAGGCTAAGATACTCCAAGGGTCAGACAGCTGACCTCCTGTTCACAGCACAGGGCTACAAAACCTGAGAAGACTGCTGGGGCAAGTTGGTAACCTAAAATATTCAGTCCGCCACCAACCACTGCCGTGCAGCACCAGCAACCAGGACCTAATGCTAAATGTTGCAACCGAGTTTGCTGAGTCTGGAGAGTTATCGCCCAGGAAAGGATTTGACTGTGACCTGGATAGCGGGTGACTGGAGCCCAGTGGTCACTGGACTTCTACCAGCACTGAGAAGACTTCAAGGGACGTCGACCCTGTAACCAGGACCTAACCCCCCCCCCCCCCACCACCACCACCACCCCATCATCGAAGAGTAGCCGCAGAAAGACCTCCGTTGACTGCATCTCATCCACTGCATCCTTGAGCATCTTCAGCATCCTGCATCTCTCGCATCAGGACCACTTCCATAGGAAATCACTGTAATGGATCAAAGTACCTCGAACTGAGTGAGGACTGTTTCAATTGCTGAGGTAACTGTTTCTGAGGACCTAGCTGGTCCCCCTGACTGGCTCCGTACAGGAGTTGGTAACCTAAAGTGACTGAGTGACCGCAATACAACTAGACCAACTTTTTGATGAAAAAGTTTCCAAGTGTCATATTTGTTCGCGGTTGAGTGAAATAATTTGATTTACAATAACTTGTAAGTTCTATATCTCTAGAACCCTCTGGTGGATCTTTTTCGTTGTGGTGTCTAAAAATACATAAAAACAGTCTATTTGTATAAATTGGTGTCGGACTTCTTAAACGTCTTGTCGATTTTCTTCTTTAATTGTTTTGGTGCCGTTTAAATGTTTTATAATTATTGTTTGTGTAAGCTGTGCTGCTCAGAGCCACAGCTACCCAGGGTTGAGCTGAAGGTCTTACAAATAAAACTAAAGGAGTTGGTAAGTGTATTAGACAGTGAAGTCACACAACCACATAATATAATACACCCCATTTCCTCAGAACAATTTATATGTGGTAGAGACTCTATCTAGGCGCAGATTCCTTACCGACTCTCCCATCATCCCCATTCTGCGAACTGTGATTTCCTTTTCAAGAGGGCCTTGAGGACCTCCCTTGTGCACACTGGTCACAATACCTCAGTACGACCCCGTACTTCTGTCTCAGAAAGTAGTCACGAAACTGAGGTCAGCACGCTGGGGTGTAGCCTATATAGGCACCGCGCACGTCACTTCCGGTACAGAATGATGATGCCGATGCTGAGACAATCGACTCCACCTACCGGCTCACAAGGGGACTGCTCCTAAAACTTTTTGGATCCAGTCTGACACCTGGGGAATATTCCAAGTTAAGGAATCTGCAGCTAGATAAGAGTCTCTTCCAGATAAGGCGGTACCGAGTAACTGTTACGTTAAGTTGAGTTGATCAGTAGAGGCACTATCACCCGGGAGGGTATCCTGTCGCTCCCATCAAGAAATTGCTGAAGGAACACAGGTGACCAGATATCTTGGTTATACACCTTAAGGGCAACGATTTGACTGACATGGGAAGAAAGCAACTACTCATCAGCATGAGGCGAGGTCTCGTGGGAGTAGTTAGGCTGCTGGGCCGGACAACAGTTATATGGTCCAGCCTGATCCCAAGGTTCGAATGGAGAGGAGAAACAGCCCACAGTGCAGTGGAGAAGTAATGGAGGAAGCTGAACATAGCTACTGGCAAATACTGCAAGTCCATGGGATGGAAGAACATCACACATTGGTTAATTAACCTGAAAATACCTGAATACCATGCAAAGGATGGGGTATGCTTGACCGGAGCAGGAATAGACCTGTTTATCATGAACCTTACAGTAGAGCAGGAACTGGCAGGTTGTCCATAAAGCAAGAAGAAAGTGTGGGGAAGGCCAGCTGGATGGAGGTGTGAAGGAGCATAAACTCCTTGGCCATGTGGCGGTGATGATGGCAGTGTGCCCAAAAAAGAACACAACCTAATGGTGCAGACACTTCACTTGCACCCAGAGCACTGAGGGAGCCAGCTGAAGGACAGTTGACACCACAGGTGGTCACCCCTTGCAAGTCTGAGGCTGGAATAGAGAACACGTACAAATAAGTCTGCTTTGCTTTTGTTGATATGCATGAGAAATGAGGATGCAACACCTGCGGATGGGGATATGGATGAAAGTAATAAAGTGCAGCATACAATTCCAAAGAGTGTGTCCGGGGAATGTTTAATTTCATCAGAGTAATGCGGAGAAAGGAAAAGTGACTCGATCCCTTGGATTATGTGCTAAGGTCCTTATCGCTGCTAATGCTAAAACGGGTGATTATGTATCTGTTAGAAATGGGGGTCTCTAGTTGGCAGAGGTTTGCACTCTGGCCAAGTAGGGAGCCTTATTCTAGTCCAGGTAAGGAGGTCACACAGCTAGGATAACCCCTGCAAAGCGATGCGTCGGTTCCTTTCTGCCAGGGGAGGTGATGCTTCAGTTCCTTACTGTCAGGTGAAGTGTTGCATCAGTTCCTTACGGTGCGTCGATCTTTAGTTCACCAGGTTCAACTTCCAAAGGCCCAGGGACTGGATTTGGCACCACTTGGCAAGTCCGGACTCTCAGCACGAGAGCCCAGGCACTGGTAGGTGAAGTCTTTGATGGGCCTGAGACTTCTTAACAGGAGGCAAGCACACACAAGCCCTTGGAGAACCTTGAAAGCAGGATAGAGAAAGCAAAGTCCAGTCCTTTCACTGTCCAAGACAGAAGCAGCAGGCCAGCACAACAAAGCAACCAGCAGAGTGTCAGTCCCTCCTACAGCATCCAGCTCTGATTCTTGGCAGAATTTCCTTTAGTCTAGAAGTGAGCTGAAGTTATGGTGTCACAGCTCCAGTGCTTATACCAGTTTCTGCCTTTGAAGTAGGCAAACTTCAAAGAAAGGTCTCTGTAGTGCATAGGATCCTGCCTTTCCCTGACCTGGCTCCAGACGCACCACTGGGGGGGGAGGGGGGGCACAGCCCTATTCAGGTGTCAGTGACAACTCCTCCCAACACTCTAGTTCAGGAAGGCCCATCAGCCTGGTGATGGCCCATCAGGATATGCAAGGCACACCTCCCTTTGTGTGAGTGTCAAACTGCCCAACTGTCAACCAAACCCAGACGTGGATTCCACAGGCAGGCAGAGGCACAGAATGGTAGAGCAAGAAAATGGCTACTTTCTAGCTGACTCGCGACATGCTAGTGAGAGCTATCGTGGACCACTGACTTTGGCTGCAGCACCGCTACTTAAAATAATGTTACTGGATTGAATTGAGTACTTTACAGGACATCTCCCGTTTGACGTAAATATTTTGCAATTTACCTGCGAGAACTTCCTTTCTAGAATCTTTGATTAGATTTTTGTGCCCTAAAGGGATCTTGGATCTTCATATGAAACATCTTGTCTTGATGATGGTCTTATAGATTCACCTCCCAAAAGACCGAAACGTCGACGCTCTAACCCATTTCCTTTTAGTCTGTGTTAAATATTAAACTCTGGGGATTTTGTTCCTATTTCTAGGACACTCTCCAAACCAAATGTCCTTAGGAATGGGCTATTGAACATTGATAATTAGTGAAATCTAAAGAATTTCTTTCTTGTTCAGTTATCAATGTTGCTGAAGTATTTCTTCATGTTGAACCGCTAGTGAAACCATTTGTCTTTGATTGAAATACAAAAAGATATAAGAGATGCGTCCGGTTGTGTTGATTTATTTCTCTACTTAAATAATATATACTATTCTGCTTTGAACTGGTTTCCTTATGTCATGATTAGACGATCAATAAGTACTTTGAGATTTTTTACTTAAATATTTCTTTAAGTACATCCCTTGTAGGCATCATTACCTGACTCTTATTCACCCAAGCCCACAGGGGTATTCTGGGTTGCCCATTTTTGTGTTAATACTTTCCAAAAGTGGCATTTTCAGACACGCAATTCAAAAACCAACTTTACTAAAAGATGTATTTTTAAATTGTAAGTTCAGAGATCCCAAACTCCAAATCTCCATCTGTTCCCAATTGAAAGTTACACTTGTAAGATGTTACAAGGCAGCTCCAATGATAACCTACGGGCGAGATAGTCCTTGCAATAGTGAAAAATGAAATTAGCAGTATTTCACTATCAGGACATGTAAAACACAACAGTTCATGTTCTACCTTTTAAATACACTGCACTCTGCACATGGGCCTACCTTGGGCCTACCTTAGGGATGATTTACATGGGAATGTTTGGGCCTGGCAAGTGGTTGCTATTGACTGGTCAACAAAAAAAAAAAGAACATGATGAACGGAATGCTGAACAAATCAAACACTCACCCCCAGTCAAAGATCTGGGTTAAATCCATAGTTTTTTTGTTTGCCATGCATTACAGTTTAGTCCTAGCCATATGCAAATTTGTCTTGACCCTGCTCCCCATGGGAACAGTCCAGCCCGAGCTGCCAGGTCATCCCTGGACCAGAAAATATCATTCTGGGACCAGTTTCGGGTTATCACTCATCAGCCAGGCTAGCTTGAATCTGGAGGCAGAGTGAGCACGGGTCCCACGTCTGGGCATACACTTCCCACTTAGGGCGACAAATGAAAAAAGAACAGATGAACGAAATACTGAACAAATCAAACATTTGCCCCAGTCACAGATCTGGGTTAAATTCATCGTTTTTTTACTCGCCACGCCATTCCAGATTAGACCCAGCCATATGCAAATCAGTCTCGACACTGCTCCCCATGGGAACAGTCCAGCCCGAACTGCCAGGCCAGGTCCTCTCTGGATCAGAAACGAGCTTCCTGGGAACGGTTTCAGGGTATCACCCCTCATCAGCCAGGCTAGCTTGAATCTGGTGGCATAGCGAGCATGGGACCCACGTCTGGGCATACCCATCCCACTTAGGCGACAATTGAAAAAAGACCCGACTCTGGTACCAGTATGCTTGTTTCCAGTCCAGGGAGGACATGGCCTGGCAGTTTGGCCTGGACTGTTCCCATGAGGAGCAGGGTCAAGACTGATTTGCTTATGGCTGGGCCCATACTGGGGTGGCATAGTAAGCAAAAGAGCGGTGGATTAAACCCAGATCTCTTGACTGGGGGTGAATGGCTGAAACGTTTCAGCACTCCGTCCATTATCTTGTTGTGTTTGCACTTGCCAGGTCGACATGGCAGTTCAAAACTGCCCACACAGACACTGCAGTGGCAGGTCTGAGACAGGTTTGCAGGGCTACTCATGTGGGTGGCACAATCAGTCATGCAGGCACACTAGTAGCATTTGATTTACAGGCCCTGGACATACATGGTGCACTTTAGTAGGGACTTACTGGTAAATCAAATATGCCAATCATGGATAAACCAAATACAGATACATTTTATACATGGAACACTTGCAATTTTAGCACTGGTCAGCAGTGGTAAAGTGCCCAGAGTACTAAATCCAGGAAAAACGAAATGCAGCACGCAGTCAAAAAACAGGAGGTCAGAAGCAAAAAGAGAGGGGAAAACACGCCTAAGATGCCAGGTCTAACAGTATCCTCCGTGGACCTAAGATGTCTGTGTCCCCGATACTGACCTGATCTCAGGGGAATCTATTAGGGCACCCAGAGGTTGCCATGCTCCCCCAGGTTTTTGCCTGCAGCCCTTGTGATCTAACAATAGGGACAATACATTGGTATGTTGAGAACATTTTATTCATTTTTGTGAACTGGGATTATGTTATTTATTTTAGTTGTGTCTTTAGATTTCTTTTCTCTTCCCCAGTGGCTAACCTTTTATGCTATTTGAATCAAAGGGGTGTGTTTTTACTTCTGCCCCACTTCTGATTTTGTTTTATATGACCCCTGCCTGACTCGTTTTGTGGTCAAAGGATGAAGATTCCCGGTCTAAAACCAATTCTCTAATTTACTCACTAGCATTGCACACAAAGCTCGTGTTCTTTTCCTGAACTTTGACTCACTGTCTAAGATGCAGGCCGTCCGAACCTTGGCTTGCTGAAATTCGAAAATGCTTTGAATTCCATATTGACCTGTTGGCAGACAGGAAACCTCTAACAGTTCTCACACATTGTTTCGGTTCAAGAGCACACACAAAATCATTTTCAAGGCAAGCCACAGTTAGATCAATATTTGACAAGACTTTCAGACAGCATATTTACGCCTCCTTAAGACATTTAGAGAAAGAGTTTAGACTATAAGCACACAGTTCGAATTGCCGAGCTGATGAGAAGTGAATGACGGTGTATGGCCCGCCAGCCCATTATACTCGCACCCTGTGTCACAACCTGTCCCAGGTGGTGTTGTGACTAAATGCAACATGCCCATTCCACTGGGATGGCCTACTCAGGAAAGGTCTCTCACCTACACAAAGCGAAACAATAATAAGATAGTGGCAAAGGGTGACGATGGCATAAAAATATGTTCTTCTCATGAAGGTATACCATCCACATGACTGCTTTGTTTTGTCTCCTTCGTTGTTTCTGGACTTGGGTGTGGCTGGGTAGGGCATGAGCTCCGCAGTAGTCTGGCCTACAAATGATGAGGGATTTAGCTGGCTCTGCTCAGTGATTTGGTCGTAGGACAGTGATCACCTTCCATGACAAACGCAGCTGATTCTTTCTGGGTTGAACTTTGTATTTACCTCCGGATTGTAAGAAAGTTTGATCTGACACCCAGGATTCCGGCCTCTTCTACAAGAGTTGGAGCCTCTTCAAGCAGCCACTCGGGCAGGAGGCGGTAGTTGGTGCAGTTACCTGTTCATCCACTGAGGCGCAGGAAGTTTGCCCTCAACTATCAGTGCATGTGCTGTCTCCATTTTGTTATGTCGTTCCATGTGTCATGTCTGGTTGGTTCCTGGTTTTGTCTGCATGCACCCTGTACTCCACGTGATACAGCTTGAGCTTATAGCTAAGGGTGGCCTACACACTTTACATAGTAAATATGATGAGGACCCCAGTGTCACCCCGTGAGCCTCCCCTGACCTATCCAGCGTGTGTTTCTCCAGATATTTTAGCAGTGAGGATTTGACCCAGCCATGTACAGATTTTTAAAACCCTTACACATCTACACAGTGCTTTGGAGAGTGGTCCACCGTTTCAGGAGTGGCATGCAGATTTGGTAGGATAAATACTCCAGACTAGGCCTCGTTCTGAGCAGAGGCGCCATTTTGAAGATGTTAGAACAGCAAATGTCAGTGATTGCATACTCCCCCAGCAGCTAGCTTGTATCAAAACATTTTAATAGTTTTAACATAGGCTTGTGATGCTGTTTTCTCAAGTAATACAAACATTACTAAAATGGGTATCTGAAATATAATCCTCATTAGTGAAAATATTGTTCCATATAAGGACGTTTGTCATTTTCGGGCAGAAGCCCCACAGTGACCCTTTGACCCCTGGTTGGTCAGCGAATGGCAGCGACAGTTGCATGACCTCACTCTTCGACTCTTGGTTTTGCAGATGACGGCTCTGCTGCGCATCACCAGAGCGCGGTGACGGCCCTTGCTTGGTCTCCCAACGGACAGTTTGTGGTCTCTGGCAGTGAAGGGGGCGAGATCATCGTCTGGCATTCAGGAAGCCCTTTAACAACGGTTCAGGTAAGGATTCTTTCCCAGCAATGAAATTATATGCACGTTTATGAGGTACATTTTGTTTTTTTCTTCTATTTGTTCACAAGTGATTAATTGATTTGCAATAGTGAATTTGAGCCTTTCTCCTCCATCTATATGTGTAATTTTAATTAGAATGAAGGAAAAACACACAAATATATTTACATCGTAAATCATCCAAGAATCATTTTTGGCTGTATCAGTGAGTGTGCAGCTTGGTCATCTCAAAGTGATTGAGAGTGAATGTGAGGGAAAGGCATTTGTTTATTAACTGTCCATTTTTGTGAATAGGAGAAAATCAAAACGTAACTGTTTTTTTAAATTCATTGAAAAACTTTGATCTTGTACATCGGAACTCTTTGTAACAAGCACCTCTCTTTAACTTTCACAACATCCAGCACTAACACTTTAATTCTTAATCGTCTTTGATATACACTTTACAGGGTGAAAAAAATAATGATGAGTGTTAACATTATAACTAAGAGTAGCCAGTGAGTTGTTTTGGTCGAATGAACTTTAAATTAATGTAAAGTATAACACATAACGTTCACTTTGACACTTCGGTCAAATGGTTTTAAAGATAACATGTTTTTGTCCAATTGAAAGGCACCTGTTACTTGGACTACTATCACTTTGACATAGTCGCGCCATAAAATTGCAGTTAAAAAGTAACAGCACTAACAGCTAAATAGGCGGCAACTGTAGGAAGGATAGTGATGGGCAAGTTGCAAAGTCAGTGTATGGGTAGGAAAATCCGTAGTTCCCGGGGTAGAAGAAAAGATTCATATAAAAAGGACCCCTTTTTAAAACCTAAAGTGTGCCTTTTAAATAACTGTCTGATGCTTTTTAAAACAGATCACGCTGATGCGTCCTCCTCCCTGCACGTCAGAAAACAAAAATACAAAGGGGAGCCCATGGAATGCAAGTGACATAATAAAGTTAAAAACCATAGTACAATATATTTTTCATGCTGCAAGCTTTTCGTTATTTTTTGTAATAGTGTTATTTACATACAGTTACATTATATTTCAACATTTTGCATTCAATTAAAAGAATTAAAACAAAGATCATTTCAGTCAAATGTATTTGACTTCTACGCTTCTATCCAGATAAACATTATAAAGATGACATAATATTGATAATATCTACAAGCGCAGATATGCACAACTACTCACATATGACAAAGCCTTCCAGAGTAATCGGAGAAAATCACAACTTTGTGGACCATCAGTCGTTATGGCAAGATGACATGGTTTGAAAAAATAGGCAAACTTATCAAATTGACGCAGTATCTTTGCACATTGGAACTCTCAAAAGGTGTCATATCAAGTTCATCATTCCCCTGCGATGACCATGAGATCTTCAATGTATCTTTGCACATTATCCTGCCAGCGTTTAAGAACTTCTTCGCAAAAACGTTAAACTAATCTACCAAGTTCAAGTGATGGTGCTGCTAGACTCTATTTTGCAGGATAAAAAGGGCTTTGGCGGGTTTGCTCAATATTGCCCAGTTAATAGAAAGAACTTCTGTAGGGGTGTACAAAGGTAGTAACCCTGGGCATGCTCTCCACCCAACAGGTTATGTGAATTCTATAGTGAAACCTACTACTGGAGACACATGATTTTGTTATGATAATTGCCTAGTTTATTACATTTAATTGGAATAGTTTTACTTCTCCGAGTAGTAGTAGAGTTGAATACTTGTGGTACAGAACCATCTGGGCTATCTCTTTTCATTGGTACAGACTGTTAGGACTTAAGGCTTCTCTGGACTATCCTTAGCGATAGTCGCATCAACGGATTTCAATTTGGAGGTCTATGAATGCCCGACCTAGCACATCTTTCTTTCTATGTGCAATAGAATTACAAAATGGCTTTCTGCTCCACTGGATGAGCATTCTTGACCTAACGTCAAAGTTTTCATTTAATTTTTACTTGGTGTCAGGGTTATTCCAGCTTTTCTGATCTAGCGTTCTGTAATCTAAAATGCTAATTAGTCATGAATGGGAATGTATAACGAGATTTAATCGGCCAACTGAGGACAGCTTATTGGATTTGAGCCAAAACTGCTAGAAAGCTACCAATACGATTGGATCTATAGCACCAAAACTTTTTAACCACCCAAAGGTCCACCATGCAAAGGTAAACAAGCATCCCTTCCTACAGTAAAATAATGGTTTAAAGGTGCCAAAGAACTAGTCGAAGTTAAAGTTCCAACATCCAGTTAACCGAGCTTTCGGTCTGCAGTGGTCAGTGGCAAGGAGAGCAATTAATACAGTTCACCAAGGGACCAGTTACTGCTCCAGCTGGTCTCCAAAATCATCAAGTAATGAAGATTACTGTTACTGAAAATAGACTAGCATTCTCCAAAAGGTCTCAAGAGATGAGATCTGTCTCTCATGAAAGGTGTATCTGAAAGAAACACATAGTGATAGATTCCTTACCTTAGAATATCCCCAGGCGTCAGACTGGATCCGGAAAGTTTTCGTCAGCAGTACCCCTGCGCGTCGGTAGGTGGCGTCGTGCGGCTCCGCGTCCGTCGTTGGCGTCGTGGTCGCCGAGATGACGTCGCGGGCGCTACTTAGACGCCGCCCAAGCGCGCTGACGTCAGTTCTTTCTTTTTCCGCGCCAGCAAGCGCAGATCCGGGAAGAGCTGGAACCCCCAGTCAATTTTTGACTGACTTTTTTGAGGCTTTTTGTCTCTATTTTTCTTCGAGTCATCGACTCCTGGTGCAGTAGGATGCCCGGTTTCAAGTCCTGCGGGGATTGTCACCGCATGATGTTGGTGACGGACCCGCACCGTGTGTGTCTTTTCTGCCTGGGGCGCGACCACGACCCCAAGTCGTCCCCCGACTGCCGGGCCATGGCGCCGAAGACTTTGCGGGAGCGGTCCTGAAAGTTGCTGGAAGCCCGGCAGTCGGCTCCGCGCCGTTGGAAGTCCCGGTCCAGAGGGAGGTCGAGGGACCGTGAGCGGAGTCATCATCATCGGTCTTCGGGATCCAAGTCTTCGCACTCGGGGTCAGGTAAGACGAAGCACAAGAAGTCGAAGAAACGCCATCGTTCTTCGACTTCCCCTCGCCGGTCGCGGCTGAGGGTGTGGGTGGTGCCACCCCCGCGGCTCCGGCAGATCCCGCCGGTGCGCCTTCGGGCCCCGCGGTCCCGCATGGGTGTCCTCGCGTTTCCTCGCCGGCGGCTCCGGCGTCGCTGTAGGCTCCGACCCCAGCGCCGCAGGACACCCTTAGATCCAGGCCTGGATCCCGGTCGACGCCGGTTGACCTTGTTACGCCTCCACCGACGTCGACTCCGCCGGCACCAGTTCTGACGCCGCCCGCTCCTCGGGACGACGTCGACCTCAGTTTCAGCCCCGAAGTGGACGCAGCGTCGAGCCGGCGTCGATCGATGCCGTTCTCGACGTTGCTTGGGGATTTTTATCCCCATGTCCCTGCTCCTTATTTTAGACCTGTTGAACAGCCTGAGGAGCAAGGGGAGGACTGGGAGGGGTCTGAGGACCCTCTCGCTGCAGCCTGCGAGTCTGAACAGGACTGGACTGAGGAATTGGGGGACGCCAGTGGTCTGGATACCTCACCAGACCTTGGCATGCTGTCTCCCCCTACCGTGGCTACGGAGGAGGGTGCTAGTTGTGCTGTGGTGTTGCGTAGGGCGGCCGAGGCCCTACACCTCGAGCTCCCTACTGTGGCCGTCAGGACTAACCTCCTGAGAGGTGCTTCAGCCAGCAGCTACTTCTGCGGAGCCGCTGCTTCCTTTCAATGAAGCCCTTTCTGACGTTCTTTTGGGCACTTGGTCCAGGCCCACCACAGGGGCTCCTGTGGATAGGAACGTGGCCCGACGCCATCGCCCGGCTCCGGGTGACCCCATTTTCCTCTCCCAACACCCCACCCCCGAGAGCTTGGTTGTCCAAGCCTCTGCTTCCCCAACCGCCTTCCCTTCCACACCACCGGATAGGGAATCCAAGAAGCGGGATCAGTTTGGGAAGAAGATTTTTTCTTCCACCAGCTCTGCGCTGCGGTCCATGAACACCGCATGCCTCTTGGGCCGTTATTCCCACTGTCTGTGGGATACGGTGGCGAACGTGCTGCCCCAGTGTCCGGAGGAGGCCCGGCCTGCTCTCTCCCAGGCTGTTGGAGAGCGGAGAGACGCAGCAAAGTTCATGATTCGTTGTGGCCTAGACACCGCCGACTCACTGGGCAGATCGATTGCAACGACGGTGGCGGTTCGCTGTCACGCCTGTTGAGGACCACTGGATTTTCGGGGGATGTCCAAAACACCCTTATGGACATGCCCTTTGATGGCCGTCGCCTTTTCGGCGACAAAGCGGACAGCGCGTTGGAGAGGTTTAAGGACTCACGGGCTACGGCCAAGTCCTTGGGACTCTCGGCAGTCCGCCCTCCTCCGCCTTCCGCTCCTTTCGTGGCACAGGAAGGGGCGCCCGCAGCGTTCGCAACAGAGCCACAGGCTGGCGCAGCAATCATCCCAGCGCGGCCGCAGACGCAGGTTCCGCCATGGCGGACCAAGGGGCCAGCGGGCGGGTCAGTCCACCACCACCCCTGCCACCACTGCCTCCAAACCTTCCTAGTCCGAACTTTCAGGCCCATCAAACGCCAGTGGGTGGCAGGCTTCGCCATCACCTCCCCCACTGGCGCACCATCACTTCGGATAGGTGAGTTTTAGAGATAGTCCGGAGGGGCTACTCTCTCCCCTTCGAGACTACCCCTCCAGCCATGCCACCTCAGTACCACCGCATGTCCGGGGATCACTTGGTGCTTCTTCAGCAGGAAGTTGTGGCCCTCTTGGCCAAGGGGGCCATCGAGCGCGTTCCGACGCCAGAAGTAGGTCATGGTTGCTATTCCCACTACTTTGTGGTGCCCAAGAAGGACAAAGGCCTGCGTCCTATCTTAGACCTCCGGAACGTCAATCGCTTCCTCCGCAAAAAGAAGTTCAAGATGCTCACTCTAGCTTAGGTCTTGTCTGCTCTTGACCCACAAGACTGGATGGTGGCGCTGGACTTGCAGGACGCCTATTTCCACATCCCCGTCCTGCGAGCCCACAGGCGTTACCTACGGTTCACGGTAGGCCACGAGCACTTTCAGTTCACCGTGCTCCCCTTCGGCCTTACCTGCGCCCCTCGGGTGTTCACCAAGGTGATGGCGGTGGTCGCAGCTCATCTGCGCAGATCAGTGGTTTCAGTCTTCCCCTATCTCGATGACTGGTTGTTGAAGGCGGGCTCGCACCAGGCAGACGTCTCCCACCTCCAGACTACGGCCGACCTCCTGCACTTGCTGGGGTTCTCCATCAACGTGCCGAAGTCGCACCTGATCCCCTCTCAGAAGCTCCTCTTTATCGGAGCGGTTCTGGACACGGCGCAGTTTCGGGTCTATCCTCCCGAGCAGCGAGTCCGGGATATTCGGGCTCTGATTCCCATCTTTCAGCCCTTGTCCTGGGTTTCGGTCAGAGTGAGTCTGAGGCTGCTGGGCCTCATAGCCTCCTGCATCCTGCTGGTCAATCATGCCAGATGGCATATGCGGGCTCTGCAGTGGGACCTGAAGTTCCAGTGGGCGCAGCATCAGGGGAACCTGTCCGATCACGTCCAGATCTCGGAGGGCACTGCACGACAGTTGCAGTGGTGGCTCACGAACCGGCATTGGGTCGATGGCAGATCCCTCTCCCTTCCCCAACCGGAGTTTACAGTGGTGACGGATGCGTCCCTCCTGGGATGGGGCGGCCACATGGGAGAGGCGGAGATCAGAGGCCTAAGGTCTCCGGCGGAGTCCCGGCTCCATATCAACCTTTTGGAGCTGCGGGCGATCCGGCTTACACTGAAGGCATTCCTTCCCTCTGTCAAGGGGAGAGTAGTGCAGGTGTTCACAGACAACACCACCGCCCTGTGGTACTGCAACAAACAAGGCGGGGTGGGGTCGTGGACCCTCTGTCATGAGGCTCTGCGTCTCTGGACATGGCTGGAACATCAGGGCATGTCCCTGGTGGTTCAACACCTGGCAGGTTCTCTGAACGCCAGGGCGTACGAACTCAGCCGCAGCTGCATGCTCGATCACGAATGGCGTCTTCACTCGGAGGTGGTGCAAGGTCTCTTTCAGCAGTGGGGAGAGCCTTGGTTAGATCTATTCGCCACCGAAGAGAACGCGCAATGTCATCAGTTCTGCGCGATGGAATTTCCAAGGCAGCACTCGCTCGGCAACGCTTTTGGTCGCGAGTGGAGTTGCGGTCTGTTGTACGCCTTTCCGCCTATACCACTTCTGCCCAGAGTGCTGAAGAAGATCATGCGCGACCGGGCCCAAGTCATTCTTGTGGCTCCGGACTGTGCTCGAAGAGTATGGTATCCTGAGCTACTCCGTATGAGCATCGATCCTCCGATCAGACTGCCTCTTCGGGAGGATCTTCTGTCGCAGCAGCAGGGGACGGTCCTCCACCCGAACCTGTCCAGCCTCCACCTCCTTGCGTGGAGATTGAGCGGCGGCAGTTGATTCCTTTCGACTTGCCTCCTGAAGTTTGTGACGTTATTCTGGCAGCCAGGCGTCCCTCTACTAAATTGGTATACGCCTGCAGGTGGAACAAGTTTGTGGCATGGCGCACAGCAAAGGCTGTGGATCCCCTTTCTGCCCCTCTTTCTGAGGTCCTACTGTTCCTTCTCTCTTTGGCCCGGCAGGGCTCTGCTCTGGGCACTATCAAGGGCTACCTTTCTGCAATTTCTGCCTTTCTCAGGCTACCTGATCAGCCCTCTCTTTTCAAGTCCCCTATTCCTTTCGTGATGCCTCAGTGGGACTTGAATCTGGTTCTTACATACTTGATGTGCGCTCCCTTTGAGCCCCTTCACAACTGTCTTCTTCGTCTTTTGACATTAAAGACTGCCTTCCTGGTGGCCATCACCTCCGCTAGGCGGGTAAGTGAGCTCCAGGCTCTTTCTTGTAAGCCTCCTTTCCTTTCAGTCCATCCGGACAAGGTTGTGCTCAGGCCCCGTCCTTCCTTTTTGCCAAAAGTGGTTACGGCCTTTCACATTGGGCAGACTATTACCTTGCCCACCTTCTTTCCGCCTCCGCATCCTTCCGGAGAGGAAGAGAGGCTCCACAGTCTGGACCCAAAACGTGCGCTCTCATTTTATCTCAACCGCACACAGCAGTTCCGGGTGGATGACCAGCTCTTTGTTGGCTACGTTGGCACCAAGAAAGGTCGGGCGGTACACAAGAGAACTATCTCCCGCTGGGTTGTCTTGTGCATCAAAGCCTGTTACTCTTTGGCTAAAAGAACCTCCGGTGGGGCTGCGTGCTCACTCCACCAGAGCTACTGCAGCCACTACTGCATTGGGACGCGGCGTCCCCCTGCAAGACATCTGTCAGGCAGCCACGTGGGCCTCGCTGCACACGTTTACCAAGCATTATTGCCTGGACAGCCAAGTCTGGAGAGACGGCTTCTTCGGCCGTTCTGTTCTCCGTGATTTTCTGGTGTGATCTTAGTTCGCAGACCCACCACCGGGGTTGGTATTGCTGGGGAATCTATTCTAAGATAAGGAATCTATCACTATGTGTTTCTTTCAGATGAACAAGTTACTTACCTTCGGTAACGATATATCTGTAAGAAACATTAGTAGTGATCGATTCCTTACCGCCCCACCCATCCTCCCCGTTCTGCGAACTGATTTCTATAGTTAAGGTCATCCCGTTCAGGGCCCTAGTTTCAATGCACCAGTGGTCAGTATCTTGCATGGCTCTGCGTTCCTGGCGCGGAAAGTAGTGTACAGAACTGACAGCGCGCGTGGGCGGCGTCTAAGTAGCGCCCGCGACGTCATCTCGGCGACCACGACGCCAACGACGGACGCGGAGCCGCACGACGCCACCTACCGACGCGCAGGGGTACTGCTGACGAAAACTTTCCGGATCCAGTCTGACGCCTGGGGATATTCTAAGGTAAGGAATCTATCACTACTAATGTTTCTTACAGATATATCGTTACCGAAGGTAAGTAACTTGTTAATTTAACTACAGGTTTTTGCATGGTGGGAGCACCTGCTGAATGTGGCACACCTGTTGTGAATTTGAACCTCATAATATATTTTGAAATGTATGGGCTATAAACAAAATTTGGGCAGTTCAGCTAAAAGAACACCCTTGAAGACTGGGGCGAGCAGGAATGTCCCCTCTTTCTAACTGGAAAAGGGCTTTTAAGGGATCCCACAAAGTAATGGTGGATGATAAGGTGCAGAATAATCACACTCACAATCCTTGAACGCCTCCTGCAGGCCATGGCTTCAGTCTGAATGGCCCATAGAACCTGACTATTTATACGTATCTGAAAGAGACACGTTAGTGACAGATTCCTTACCTTAGAATATCCCCAGGCGTCAGGCTGGATCCGGAAAGTTTTTGCGTAGCAGTACCCTTGCGCGTCGGTAGGCGGCGTCGTGCGGCTTCGCGTCCGTCGTCGTCGGCGTGATCGCCGGGATGACGTCGCGGGCAGTACTTAGGCGCCGCCCCTGCGCGCTGACGTCAGTTCATCTTTTTCCGCGCCAGCAAGCGCAGATCCGGGAAGAGCAGTGCCCTAGTCATTTTTTGACTAACTTTTTTGGTGAATTTTTTCACTGTTTTTCTTCGAATCGACTTCAAGGTGTCATAGGGATGCCCGGGTTTAAACGTTGCGGCGCCTGTGCTCGGATGATGTCCATCACAGACCCGCATCGGGAGTGTCTCTTCTGCCTCGGCCGAGGCCACGACACAAAGTCTTGTTCCGACTGCCGGGCCCTCAACCCGAAAGCTTTGCGAGAGCGGTCTCGAAAGCTCCTCGAGGCCCGGCATTCGGCTCCGCGCAAGCCCCGGTCGCGTGAGAGGTCCAGGGGTCGATCGCGGAGTCCACACCGGTCGTCGGCATCGAAGTCTTCTTCGTCCGGTAAGTCCAAACACAAAAAGTCCAAAAAGCATCGTCGCTCTAGGACTTCGCCTCGCCGGTCTCGCGACTCGGCTGAGGCCCCTCCCGGTTCCGTCCCCTCGGCCCCGGACATGCCTGTGGAGTCGCCCCCGCAATACCCGTCCTTCCCGTGTTAGGGGGCGGATCCGGCCCAAGTACAGGAATTCCTGTCGGCCATGGCCCGCCTCTTCGGGCCTCAAGGTCCCTCCGGTGCGCCTTCGGGCCCCGCGGGCCCTGATGGGGTTGCTCCGGCGTCGCCGGCGGCTCCGGCCCCGGCGTCGCCCGTGCCTCCAGCCTCGATCCCGGCTCCGGCCCCGGCCTCGATCCCGGCTCCACAACCCCCATCGACGCCGGTCGACCCTAACGACGCCGGCGCCGATGTCTCCGGTGCCGTTCTCGACGCCGCCTGGGGCTCCGGGCGGCGTCGTCCCCAGTTCCTTCCGGCTCCGGACATGGACCCGGACCGACGTCGCTCGACGCCGGTTCCGGCGCCGATGGGACCTTGGGTCCCAAATGTCCCTCCTCCTCCTTATTTTGAACCAGAGGAGGACCAGGAGGACTGGGAGGGGTCTGATGACCCTCTGACACAACAGTGTCAGTACGATGAGGACTGGACAGAGGGTCTAGGGGATGCCAGTGGTCTAGATACTTCCCCTGACACTGGCATGCTGTCTCCTCCCGTGGCTACGGAGGAGGGAGCCAATTTTGCAACGGTGTTGCGTAGGGCGGCTGGGGCCTTACGTCTCCAACTCCCTACTGTGGCGGTCAAGACTAACATCTTGACAGAGGTGCTTCAGCCGGCAGCCTCCTCTTCGGAGACTGTGCTGCCGTTTAACGACGCCCTCACTGACGTTCTTTTGGGCGCCTGGTCCAAGCTCAACACAGGGGCTCCTGTGGATAGGAACGTGTCCCGACGCCATCGCCCAGCTCCGGGCGACCCCTGTTTCTCTCTGTCCACCCCACTCCTGAGAGCTTGGTTGTCCAAGCCTCCGCTTCCCAAACCGCCTTCCCTACCGCCCCTCCGGATAGGGAATCCAAACGCCTGGATCAATTTGGGAAGAAGGGTTTTCTTCCTCCAGTGCTGGCTTGCGGTCCATCAACACCGCTTGTCTTTTGGGCCGATATACCCACTCCCTGTGGGATTCGGTGGCGAATGTTTTGCCCCAGTGTTCTGAGGAGGTCCAGACACTGCTTTCCCGCGCCATTGCGGAAGGAAGGGATGCGGCCAAATACACGATACGATGTGGCCTTGATACCGCCGACTCGCTGGGCAGGTCTATTGCAACGACGGTGGCGCTGCGACGCCACGCCTGGCTGAGAACCACTGGTTTTTCAGGGGATGTCCAGAATACTCTCATGGACATGCCCTTTGATGGAGTCGGTCTTTTTGGGTCCAAAGCAGACCATGCGTTGGAGCGCTTTAAGGACTCACGGGCTACTGCCAAGTCCCTGGGCCTTTCTGCTACACGCCCTCCGCTGACTTCTGCTTTTCGCCCCTATCGTGGCCCGGTAGGGGCACCCCTTCACGTCAGCAGCCCAGCCACCGGCCTGCGCAGCAGGCGTCTTCGCGTGGCCGAGGACGTGGATTCCGCCGTGGCGGATCGGGCAACCAGCGTGCGGGTCAGGCCACCACCTTCAACCCGTCCGCGGCCTCCAAGCCCTCCTAGTCCCTCCTTTCAGGTGCACAGCATGCCAGTAGGGGGCAGGGTCCGCCATCACCTTCCCCACTGGCGTACCATCACCTCGGACAGGTGGGTCTTGGACATTGTCCGAAGGGGCTACTCCCTCCCCTTCGAGACCATCCCCCAGCCATGCCACCTCAATTCCACCGCATGTCAGGGGATCACTTGGTGCTTCTGCAGAAGGAAGTCACGGCCCTCTTGGCCAAGAGGGCCATCGAGCATGTTCCGACCCCAGAAGTAGGGCGTGGTTGCTACTCCCACTACTTCCTGGTGCCCAAAAAGGACAAGGAGGACATGCGTCCTATCTTGGACCTCCGGAACGTCAATCGCTTCCTCCGGAAGGAGAAGTTCAAGATGCTCACCCTAGCTCAGGTCTTGACTGCCCTCGACCCTGGAGACTGGTTGGTAGCGTTGGACTTGCAGGACGCATATTTCCACATCCCCGTCCTGCCGGCCCACCGGCGTTACCTTCGGTTCACGGTAGGCCCCGAGCATTTTCAGTTCACCGTGCTCCCCTTTGGCCTTACTAGTGCCCCTCGGGTGTTCACGAAAGTGATGGCGGTGGTCGCAGCTCATCTGCGCCGGGCAGGGGTTTCAGTCTTCCCCTACCTCGACGACTGGCTGCTGAAGGCGGGCTCGTCCCAGGCAGTCGTCTCCCACCTCCAGACTACGGCCGAACTCCTGCACTCGCTGGGGTTCTCCATCAATGTGCCGAAGTCGCATCTGATTCCTTCTCCACAGCTCCTTTTCATCGGAGCAGTTCTGGACACGACGCAGTTTCGGGCCTATCCTCCCGAACGGCGAGTCCGGGATATTCAAGCTATGATTCCGATCTTTCAGCCTTTATCCTGGGTTTCGGTACGGATGACCCTGAGGCTGCTGGGCCTCATGGCCTCCTGCATCCTGTTGGTCAATCATGCCAGATGGCATATGCGGGCTCTGCAGTGGGATCTGAAGTTACAGTGGGCGCAGCACCAGGGCAACCTGTCCGATCACGTCCAGATCTCGGAGGGGACTGCAAAACAGTTGCAGTGGTGGCTCTCGAACCGGCAATGGGTCATGGGCAGATCCCTCTCCCTTCCCCAGCCAGAGCTTACAGTTGTGACGGACGCGTCCCTTCTGGGATGGGGCGGTCACATGGGAGAGGCGGAGATCAGAGGCCTCTGGTCTCCGGCGGAGTCCCGGCTCCATATCAACCTTCTGGAGCTCAGGGCGATCCGAATTGCACTCAAGGCATTCCTTCCCTCTGTCAAAGGGAAGGTAGTGCAGGTGTTCACAGACAACACCACCGCCATGTGGTACTGCAACAAACAGGGCGGGGTGGGGTCTTGGACCCTTTGTCAGGAGGCTCTGCGCCTCTGGACATGGCTGGAACATCAGGGCATGTTCCTGATGGTTCAACACCTGGCAGGTTCCCTGAACGCCAGGGCGGACGAACTCAGCCGCAGGTGCATGATGGATCACGAATGGCGTCTTCACTCGGAAGTGGCGCAAGGACTCTTTCTACAATGGGGAGAGCCTTGGTTAGATCTATTCGCCACCGAAGAGAACGCGCAATGTCATCAGTTCTGCGAGTTGGAATTTCCAAGGCGGCACTCGCTCGGCGACGCTTTTCGTCGCGAGTGGAGTTGCGGTCTGTTGTACGCCTTTCCGCCTATACCACTTCTACCCAGAGTGTTGAAGAAGATTCGGCACGACCGGGCCCAAGTCATTCTTGTGGCTCCGGACTGGGCTCGAAGAGTTTGGTATCCCGAGCTACTCAATATGAGCGTAGATCCCCCGATCCGTCTGCCTCTTCGGGAGGATCTTCTGTCGCAGCAGCAGGGGACAGTCCTCCACCCGAACCTGTCCAGTCTACACCTGCTTGCGTGGAGATTGAGCGGCAACAGTTGATTCCTTTCGACTTGCCTCCCGAAGTTTGTGATGTGATTCTGGCAGCCAGGCGTCCCTCCACTAAGGTGGTATACGCCTGCAGGTGGAACAAATTTGTGGCATGGTGCACAGCAAAGGCTGTGAATCCCCTTTCTGCCCCTCTTTCTGAGGTCCTTCTGTTCCTTCTCTCTCTGGCCCAACAGGGTTTTGCCCTGGGTACCATCAAGGGTTATCTTTGTGCCATCTCGGCCTTCCTCAGGCTCCCTGATCAGCCCTCCCTTTTCAAGTCCCCTGTTAACAGGTTCTTAAAAGGCATTACACACCTCTTCCCTCCTGTTCCGTTTGTGATGCCTCAGTGGGACTTGAACTTGGTTCTTACCTTTTTAATGAGCGCTCCCTTTGAGCCTCTACATAACTGTCCTCTTCGTCTTCTGACTCTGAAGACAGCCTTTCTGGTGGCCATCACCTCCGCTCGGCGGGTGAGTGAGCTCCAGGCTCTATCTTGCAAACCTTCCTTTCTGTCTGTTCATCCAGACAAGGTTGTTCTTCGGACGCGTCCGTCCTTCTTGCCAAAGGTGGTTACTGCTTTCCACATTGGGCAGACCATCACTTTGCCCACCTTCTTTCCGCCTCCGCATCCTTCCAGAGAGGAAGAGAGGCTCCATCGTCTGGACCCAAAACGTGCGCTCTCCTTCTATATCGACCGCACAAAACACTTCCGGGTGGATGACCAGCTCTTTGTTGGCTACGTGGGCGCCAAAAAAGGTCGGGCGGTGCACAAGAGGACCATCTCCCGCTGGGTTACCTTGTGCATCAAGACCTGCTATTCTTTGGCTAAGAAGGAGCCTCCTGTTGGGCTGCGTGCCCATTCCACCAGGGCAACGGCTGCTACCACGGCCCGCGGTGTTCCGCTGCCGGTTATCTGTCAGGCAGCTACGTGGGCCTCGCTGCACACGTTTACAAAGCATTACTGCCTTGACAGTCAGGTCCGGAGGGACGGCTTCTTTGGCCGTTCTGTCCTCCAGGACTTCCTTGTCTGATCTTTGTTCGCAGACCCACCACCGGGGTTGGTATTGCTGGGGTATCTATTCTAAGGTAAGGAATCTGTCACTAACGTGTCTCTTTCAGATGCACAAGTTACTAACTTGTGTAACGATATATCTGTAAGAGACAGTAGTTAGTGACAGATTCCTACCGCCCACCCATCCTCCCCGTTCTGCGAACTGATTTCTAGGGTTAAGGACATCCCTTTCAGGGCCCTAGTATTTTTCAGACACCTATGTCAGCTTCTTGCATGGCTCTGCGTTCCTGGCGCGGAAAGTCGTGTACAGAACTGACGTCAGCGCGCAGGGGCGGCGCCTAAGTACTGCCTGCGACGTCATCCCGGCAATCACAACGCCGACGACGGACGCGGAGCCGCACGACGCCGCCTACCGACGCGCAAGGGTACTGCTACGCAAAAACTTTCCGGATCCAGCCTGATGCCTGGGGATATTCTAAGGTAAGGAATCTGTCACTAACTACTGTCTCTTACAGATATATCGTTACACAAGTTAGTAACTTGTGCTTTAGAGATTTTAGTTAAGGTAACTAATACCACCTTACTATCAAATTGGAAAAAGGGTTGCTGGGGCCTTCCTAGCTCCACCTTAATATCAAATTGTTCAAATCCTAGCCAAATCCCAGAAAGGTCAATTGGACGTTGGCCTGGTAAATTCCCTCCAGCATAAGAAGTATTACAAGCTCCATCCATACTTTTTAATAAGGTCGATCAGGTGTTTAGGTGATCTTGAAAAAGGTGATTAATGTACTGCTAGTGCATAGATTGGTCAATCAGGCTCCATACCACCATCAGAAGGTTGATAGACTCCATTTGCCTTTATGAGAAACTAGATCAACCCAACCTGGGATAGTATGTATTTTTGAAATAGCTGATTGTCTGGAATTACAATTGTTTAATGTATTGCAAGTTAAAAAAGTTTTAGTTTGATCAAAGATGAACCCATCACTGGGACGCTTGGTGTGGGCTCCCTCGGAGTAGGCCCAACCTAGCATAAATCCCAGTACAAAGTGGGAACCCCCTTCTCCCTCCCAAAATGGGCTTGGATCAAAAAGGTGGTGGAGTGTGCCGGAGGAGAGGGGTAAGGACCTGAAAGTGGCGAATGGGTTTATGCACCGAGCATGATGGAGGCGTGTTTTGGAGCACTGCTCAGGAGAAAAGACACTGCATTCGAGATCCTCGAGGTCTGAACGGTGGAAAGCAAGTCTTGGATGACTCCCTACCCCTTTTAGAAATTAGAGCAGAGCCCGGAATCCTTGTGGGGACCTGCACAGCTGCTCAGAGGGGTAGAAGGAGATGATCGAAGGTGCCATCAGAGGCCTCTCAGCAAGTCCCTGAAGCAAAGGGTATCACTGAACAGACAAGAGCCTCACGGGGCAAATCAGGAGGAGGGTGTGGTTGATATAAGCCAGAAAAAATGGCATCCAATTAAGTGGAAACAAAGGTCATGGGCGCAGTGGGCATACAGCCTGGCTGAAAGAGGACAACAGAGCAAACAGGCTGCGTTAAGCACAGAAGCGCCATGTCGCATAAAAATGGTGAGCTCACACATGGAGTGCAGTGCAGAGCAGACAACAAATTACTGAGTCGCACAGGTGCATCCTGTCCTGTTTAGCTGAGGCAGTCCATCTCTCCTTCATAATTAATGTTTCTGCAGAGAGCAGTTGTATATTTTCTAGGAACCTACTGAATATAGGGGTGAGTGAAAAAATGGGAATGGGGTTGTAGTTGGAGGGGTGATGAAGCAAAGTGGCGAGGGGAGAATTGTGACCCGACGCAGATTTGGATTTAAAAAGAGAATATGAAGGGAAACATGAAATGGACAGTACAAACGACAGCAGGAGACGACTTCTGAATTGATGGTGCAGATAATTTTGTTTAAGGTGAAGGGGCTGAACACCCCTAAAAAGGATGCTGATTCTGAGATGACTCCTGGCTGAGCTGCTATATACTTTTTCTCCCGGAAGCACATTTACTCCATAAAGCTCAAGGTACAATGATGTCTGTGATTCAGTACTCCAACTCATGTATAGGTAAGAAGGAGTGTGCAGTGTTAATATTAAGAAGAGGTTTCCAGTTTCAATATGAAGGCATCTACAAGGAAGACAAAGTGTGTTATATCATTGCGAAGGGTAAACTTTAGGGCTACTCTCCTACTCTAGCCTCAATATATGCACCAATTCAAGGCCATTCAAAGTTTGCTATCAATTCCTTGAAAAGGTGGCTGAAGGCACAATTTTATTTTGGGAGACCGTAATCTGGTGATGTCTGGGGAAATTGATAGGTCTGGAAAGGGGACACAGGCAAGCGAGGTGGTATCCTGGAAAGTCAAACAGAGATGCTATATAGGTTAGTAGACCTAGTGCTGAAAGATCATTCATTCCTACTTTCATATGTCAAACACCCGCATTGACCGTATCTTGGTGTCAGTAGACATTGCAAATATCAAAGGTGCTAAGATGGGAAACAGTCAAGGGACAAGTTGAGTTAGGGAGAAACCATTTGACTCTGGGGGCATAGGCGGGGGAGGACAGGATATTCAGCCATGCGTTATATAGAGACCTAGTGGCTTTGGCAGAGCTGAAGGACAAAACCATATCATATTTTAATATTAATGCTGATGGTGAGGTCCTTATACCAAAGGTGTTGAACGACTTTACTGCAGTAAAACATTGCAACAGCAATCTTATCAGATCTGATTTTAATTTTAAAATCCCTGGTGGAATATGCAAGAAACAACATGAATATGTAATACATAACCTTTGTGGTGTATGGTCAATGTTGTGACATAATCCTTGGGCAGGTCCTGTGGCTGTGTCCTATTGTGATGTAGTATATGACTGTCATTGCTCTATGTTATGCTTGTGCTATTGACTGATGGGTTGTGTTGACACTTGGCATTTTTTTTTTTTTTTTTTTTTTAAATCTTTTTTATTATTAATAGTGCTCATAAGACCATACAGTACCATTCCATGTAAAAATTAGCACATTGGGGAGCAGTGCAGACATCAACTGAGCATTACACGTCAGGGAAACACAAGTGTCGATCATCAATACAAATTGACTACTCCTCCAAGGCGGCACCCGCCTCTCTAAATTTACGCCAAGGCGCCCATATTTTCTTCCATTTTCCCGTGCACCCTCTGCTTTTGTACACCGTTTCTTCCGCTCTTTGGCACCAGTCTAGGTCCCGCTGCCAGTCCTCCCATAGAGGGGGCGCCCGCACCCCCATGCTCTAGCAATATTCCGTTTCGCCACCCCTGCGGCCAGGGCTAGCCAAAGCTCCACATATCTCGTCCAGACATTGTCCCCCTTGATCAACAAGAGAAGCCACTTTGGGTCCATCGGAACAGGCATCGCCACCACCCTAGACATTATATCCGTAACTTTCACCCAGAAGGAACCGATCCCCGGACACTCCCAAATGATGTGGAAGAAGGAGCCCTCTTGTTGACAACCCCGCACACAAAGCGCTGACTGACACCTTCCCCATGTATACAGATGGGTGCGAGGATAATATGTACGATGGAGGATTTTGAACTGTACAAGCCTAAACCTAGAACGGATAGCAATCTCCCTGGGCCCCTGGAGCGCGTCCTGCCAGTTCTCCTCATCGAGGCTCCCCAGGTCCCGGGTCCAGGCCGCCCTGAGACCAACCAAGGGATCGGGTATATTGTTTATCAGTTTCCGGTAAATTGTAGATGTGGGTTTCTCCGCAATGGGATCAAGTAATAAACGATCTTCCATCGGGGAGTACTCCGGGATTACTGTACTGCTTGGTATGTGAGAGCGTAGGGCATGCTGGAGGCATATGTACTGGTATCTCTGTGAGGTATGTAAGCTATACTCCTTCTGGAGATATTCAAAAGTACGGATGGCGCCCCTTTCCAGACATCCCCCAAATACTCAATACCTATTTGCTGCCATCCCTTAAACCCTGTTAACGCCGCCACGTCTCTCAGCAGGTCCCCCTCCAAAGTGGAGTTCTCTCGGTTATCTTGCCGGCCCAGCCCAGGAGTCGATTCGCCTCCTGCCAGCAGTGGAAGACTACTCTAGTGTGGTCCGGCCATGTCTTCTGGTGTCTACGGGCATACAGGAGAGTTTCGCAAGTGCCCTGTGGCATGACCATTCTGTCCACTCGGTAGGCGGGTTCGTCCCTTTCAGTGTACACCCAATCATTTACCACCTGCAATTGTGCCGCCCAGTAGTATAATTTAACATCTGGGACCGCCAACCCCCGTCGTACACCCCCTATGTAATTTATGTAGCGCCACCCTAGGGGACCGTCCGTCCCATAACAAGGTCCGCACTGCCTGAGAAATCCGTTTGAAAATACCTGTGGGTATCTGATAAGGGGTGTTCTGCAGAACATACAATAGCCTCGGCAGCGTGAGCATCTTAAACATTGCCGCCCGACCCATAAGAGAGAGTGGGAGAGTGCGCCAGTGGGCCACATCGGCTTGCAGGCGAGTCAGCTGGGGCTCGAGATTCCTCTCAAAAACTCCTGTTTGCTACGCGTTACATACACCCCCAAATACTTGAATCCCTCCAGGACCACAGGAGCAGAGCACCTGGACGGGACTCGAGGGGAGAACCCGACAAGGGGAAAATCACAGACTTCGACCAGTTAATGGTATATCCGGAGTAGCTACCGAACAACTCGAATAAGTGAACTACTCGGGCAATCGAGTGGTATGGTCTAGCCAGGTAGAGGATGATGTCATCAGCGTATAAAGATATACGCTCCTCCCATTCATCCGTTGCCGCTAGACCCCAAATCAGGGGTCCCTCCTGATCCAATGGGCCAAGGGCTCCAGCGCCAGGGCAAAGAGGAGAGGGGACAGAGGGCATCCCTGCCTTGTCCCCCTCCGCAGGGAGAAGGCCCGAGACACAGCCCCGTTAACCCGCACCCTAGCCGTCGGTCGTCTATATAGGAGCCGTACCCAGCTACAGAAGATCGGTCCAAAGCCCAACCGCCGAAGTACCATAAACAAGTAGGGCCATTCTATGCTGTCGAAGGCCATTGAGGCGTCCAGCGCCATCAATGCCGTCTGGGTGTCTCCAACATCCTTGGTCATATACAGAACCCCATAGAGACGCCGGAGGTTATGACGGGTACTTCTACGTGGGATAAAGCCGGATTGATCCACATGGACCAATTCGGTAACCACCGACAGTATACGATCCGCCAGGACCTTGGCAAGAGCCTTCACTTCCACATTTAGCAGAGAGATCGGCCGGTATGATGCACATTGGTCTGCTGGTTTCCCAGCCTTGTGGATCACCACGATCAGGGCCTCTCTCTGATCAGGGGGCAGATACCCACGCTCACGCACCTCCTGAAGCATTGCGAGCATGGGGGCTGTTACAATCGAGGCCTGTCTTTTATAAATTTCGATCGGTAGCCCATTAGGACCCGATGCTTTGCCCGACTGCAGGGAGTTGAGCGCCTTGGCAAGCTCCTCTACCGTGACGTCTACCTCCATACGTTCACGCATCTCCTCGGTCAGTGCTGGAAGCGCAAAGTCCCTTAAAAGTCCTCGCAGTCTTCCTCGGTTCTAGTGCACACAGGTGAGTACACTCTCTCAAAATGAGCCGCAAAGGCCTCTGCTATATCTGCGCTGGACGAGCATAGGTTGCACTCTTCGTCCCGTACCGCAGCTACCCACGTACGCTCCCTGTCCCGGCGCTCCAGCCACGCCAACAATTTCAGTGCCTTGTCGCCAACGTCGTAGATCCGGTGCTGAGTGGCCAGCGCATAGGCTCGGGCCTCGCACTCTGCCAAGGCCCTAAGATCCCTCTGTTTTAATTTTAGCCTGTGGCAAAGATCCAAGGATGGGGTAGTAGCCGCGTCTCCCTCCAACTGATGTATTTCAATCTCGAGGAGCCGAGTCTGGAGGGACTTCTCCTTCTTTTTCGCCCCAATAAGTGATTGAGCCATGCCCCGCAGCACCGTCTTATACGCTTCCCATAGGATAATCTGGGAATCCACTGACCCCTGGTTCTCCTTGAAATACAGCTCAGACCCACCCCTCAACTTATCGCCAATTTCAGGGTCCCGGAGGCGCCAGGGATCTATTCTCGGAAAGACCGCTCTGTTTACGATAGGGCCCCTGATGGTGGTACAGACAGGAGAGTGATCCGAGATCCCCCGTGCCATATGTGTAGTGGTGCCAAATTCCCCCATCTGATCCGACCGAGTAAACAAATGGTCAATCCTTGAAAAGGACCCGTGTCGTGCCGAGTGGAACGTATATTGTCTAAGTGTGGGGTTCTGCGCCCGCCACAGATCTCCCATCCCCATGGCTGTGACGAAGTCCGAGAGGCCCCTCTCTCCATGCCGACCCGTGGGGGCACTGGAACGGTCAATCTCCGGGCACATAACCGCATTCGTATCGCCCCCAGCAGTAGCGTTCCCGCAGGGAGGTTTACCAGAAACGCGCTCAGCCTGGGAAAGCACCCAGAATGGAGGCCAGGGGGTATATAGCAGGAGCAGAACACCAATGTGCGTCCCTCCCATCTACCCGCCACAGCGGCGATGCAGCCCGCCTCATCCACCCAGGTGCCCGAAATAACAAAAGGTAGGGCATTACGTATTAAAATACCCACACCTCGTGACCCAGAGGTGAACCCCGAATGTATGACCATTTTGTAGCCGAACCGATCAAGGGCTTTACATCTATTCCCCTTCAGATGCGATTCTTGAAGAAGGACCACATCTGGGAGTGCCTCTTTACATATTGGAGCACCAATGTACGCTTGATTTTATTGCCCAGCCCATTAACATTCCAGGTCCAGACCTTTACCATAGCCGAGTCACCCATCATATCGAAAACCCCTCCACCCCCTCGGAGGAACTATTGTCCCGAACGTGACCTCCAAGTCAGTCCCCAGTGCATGATGAATATTGTGGTCTTGAGCAAACTCCCCATACCCCCAACTCCCTCGAACCCCTGAAGCCCTACCCCCAACACCCAAACTCCCCCTCCCTGCCGCCCTGCCAGGTGAGTCCCAAACCCCCCACCAAAAAAACTTGCAGAGTGCCTGTCGCCCTGAAAACACAACTGGTAACATTGATGAGGAAACGTAAGCTTGCAGACATAAGGAAGAGGCACACAACTAGTGTTGAATCTTACACCCCCACCCTAGAAACGGCAAGGCAGCCCACGTACCATATTGCGCCCGCCCCCCACCCAGGCCAGAGACCCATAAAGAACAAAGACTGTCAACGTCTCGCACACTGTCCCATGCACTGTGCAGGCCAAAAGCCCCGGAGCCCGTCACCCATCCGCCGTGGAACCAAACCACCCAGCCCCCACACAGGCAGGGTTTGTGCAGGGCCTACCACCGGACCCAATGGTGCAAGAGTCACCTCAAAGTCACGCAGCCGCCTGCTGCTCGCTGCCACTGGTAGATCGTCCTTCAACCATGTCCGTGGCTTGATCACCCCGATGCGCTGCCGAGCTTGGCCTCCTCCCCTGCCGACCAACAGTTCGCCAGCCTTCTAGCCAGTCACTGGCAGCCGCCGGTGAATCGAAGAAGTATGCCTTCTCCCCATCTAGGATTTTGAGTCTGGCCGGGAAAAGCATCATGTACTTCACTCCCTGGTCTCGAAGGGCCTTTTTCACCCCATCGAACGATCGCCGCTGTCGTTGAACCTGAAGCGTGAAGTCCGGGAAGAAACGGATGGTAGCGTTGTCGCGATGAAGGTCCCCATGAATGCGCGCCGCCTGCAGTATGGCGTCCCTGTCTCTGAAGTTTAGGATGCGGGCGATGACCATGCGGGGAGGAGCCCCTGGTTTGGGCTTACCTCCCAGGGCCCTGTGCGCCCGTTCAACAGAGAAGAAATTTGACAGACGTTTAGGTTTGAGGTGGTTTAGGATCAAGTCTTCTACAAACCAGTCCGTCGACGGCCCCTCAAGTCCTTCCGGCACGCCAACGATACGAACGTTATTCCGTCGAGCCCGGCCTTCCTGGTCCTCCAGGCGAGCATGGGTGTCGGCCTGGTTCTTGGTGAGAGCGGCAACCTGTTCCTCCAGCCTCTTCGTCCTCGACTGAAGGCCCCCAATTCCAGTTTCCGCCACAGAGACCTTTTCCGACATCTTCCGGAAGTCTGCCCGTAGGAGATTCACCTCTTCTGTCACGGTGTCCAGTTTGGGCTCCAGGGTACCACGGAAGTCTCTAATAGCCCTCATAATATCTTTCAGAGAGGGGTCCGGGCCGCTGTCCTCAGGGTCATCATGCTGGCCCTCCCTCGTTGCGCCTTCGTTCCGGTTCACAGCGACGGTATATTTCTCAATTTGATTAGTTTGGCCCAATGGCCTGGTGCGACCCATGGCGGACCGGGAACAGGGACCCAGCAAAAGCACCGGCCCTCCACAAAGCCTCGTCGGGACCCGCACTCACGACGGATGTCTCCTTCCAACTCTGTCTCAGGGCAGCCCACTCAGTATCGGGATTAGGTGTACTCGTCACTCACCATGGGCCGCAGTTGCCCCGACCCTGCCCGCTGCCGGGGGTGACCACTGAGCAGACCAGAGCCGGGAGGCCGCTACCTAACTCGCATCAGCGCTTAGGAGTCAGTCCCTAAGGTGCAGTCCAAACCCCTGCCGAGTGTAGCGCCTGTCGCGGTGTATTGGGTCTCAGGCCCAGCAGCAAGGGTTCCTTCTCTCTTTCGGCGCGTCTAAAGCCGCGCACACACCACCGTCACCACAGCCAGGTCAGTGGGGGAGGGGCTGCTCACCGGTCACACCGCCCCCGCGGCCTCGTGCTTCACGACGGCTCCCGGCCGGCACCACCAGCTGTCCGTGGCCCAGGGCGCCGCTGACCAAACACCGATATAGCCTCCCAGCCCCTCCAGGTGAAGGACTGTGAGTAGCGGCCGCGGTAGCACCCGCTCGCCGCTCTGGTCACCCGCTCGTCGCTCCGCCCTCAGGCCGATCTTGCTGCGGGAGTGCGACTCACCCCCGCTCAGGAGAGACTCGTTCAGCTCCGCCGTTGTGCCGCAGGCGCCACCGGGACCGAGGGCGGCCTCCGCTCACAGGTCTCCGGCCGGCGCCATTTTCTGCCGATGCTGGCACTAGCAGTCCTCTATGTCTCCGCCTTCACGGGCGCCCAAAACTGCTACCGGACCCCGTTGCGTGTCGCCGCCACTCTCCCCTATCAGTGGGCGTCCTCGGTGGCCGCGTCTGTGTACGGATTGTACCGGATTGCTGGGGGAAATCTTAGTCTGCTAGCGCAGCTCGCGAACTACGCCGCCATCTTCCGCAGCTGCAAGCCACGCCCCCACACTTGGCATTTATTGTGGTTGCATCACAGTTAACGTTGCTGGCCAGAGGAATCCTATAGAAAAATTGGGGTAGGAGGGTCTACCCCACCTGTCATTATTTTTCCTTTTTAAGCCTCTTTTTTTGTCTCTTCTCCTGCTGGTTTGTCTGCCTTCGTGCCTTTCTTCCTCTGTGACATGCAAATAAAGTTGAGGTGCATTTTTATAATTTCTTCTTGCTAACTGCAGAAGGTTTAGTCTGTGATATATGGACATCAGTATTCCAGTCCTGCGATGTGTACCACCTGGTATACGATAAGTGATACTTTATCTGTAATAGTGAGAGGACCCTCTCAGGCAACCAACCGGAAGGTGGATGTGTTGCTCTGTAGATTGTTCATAGGTCTAAAACCTGCCTTCTTTCATGTCACTGCGCTTATCAAAGTATTGCTTCATTATGGTTCACTCACTCTCATTGGACACAATGTGCAAGTATATTTCTTGTATCGCTTGCATGGGTTTTCATCCCCCCTTTGTCATCATCAGTATGACGAGAGACTGCTCCTTAACCATGGTCCAGTGCATTAATAAAATTGCTAAAAGTGCTAATTTCCAACTCCAAATGATAAAGAAACTAACACCAATCATGCAACCAGATCACTTGAAAATGGCTACCTCTGCTCTAATACTATCTTGATTAGACTTTGGCAATTCGGTGCTAGCAGGGGCTTTGGAATCTGCCCTTACTCCACGAAAAGCTGTCTTACATGCAGCAGCCAGGTTACTCTTTTCGACCAAGAAATTCAGTCACATATCCCCAATACTCGCTGATCTGCACTGGCTACCTATCGAGGTCAGAATCAAATTCAAGCTGGAATGTTTAGCCCTCAAAGGGATCCATGCTAAAGCCTCGTCTTAGTAGACAAGCCATCTCAAGATACCAGGTGGTTTGAGAGTCCTAAGAAATGGAGGAAACCTACTGGAAACATCTCTATGCCAAACTTATTCTACTCTACAACATTCCTTCCCTGGAGTGGCTTCTGTCTTCGGGAACTCCCTAACTACTAATATCAGAACAGCTCCAACCCTCCTTCCATTCTGACATCTGTTAACGACTCACCTGTTGAAGCTATACCTGACCCAATAATCCCAGCTTTATTTTTGTAAGATTAAATCTGAACTCCATCTCATTGTCACAACTGTTCGATATGATATATGTGAACTTGTAATTCCCTTCTTCCTCCTCTGCATTTACATCCATCGTCCCCTTCCTCTTCTCCCTACATCAGATAACTCCAGCCTCCCCATCTCCCTACTACCTTACCCCTTTTACTCCCACTAATACTGCTCCTTCCTCAAGTCATCCCCTCTGCTTATTTTTCTACCTGCTCACATCCTACTCCCCTCACTCTTCTCTCCACTTACCAGGACCTTCTTTTGTTAAAACCTATAGTTTTAGACACAAAGCGATTCTATTGGATAACCTTTTTAGGTGAATTTTACAAATTAAAGAAGAGGCCAAGATAGGTACTCTTCAAGTACAATTAATGAAATGAAACTACACGCAAAACAAGTCTCTTAAAATAGACATTGTATTACATAAATTGTTAATGATACTCAGGTGTTCCACAATAAAAAGATCAGTGCAGTACTCGGTGCTCATGAGGAGTGCAAGGTAAGTGATAAAAGAGTGAATGTTAGGATATGCAGCCTAGTGGAAACTCATGTGCATACAGAGTAAGCTCATTCAATTTTATATAGTTTTGCCATATTACAAACAACACATATAGGCCAAAGTGCAGATATGTGTTGATGTTTCAACCCTTAGAATATCCTTTGGTTGGTAACAGGGACTTCATCAGGACATAGTCAAAATGGAGACAACCCTCCATGAAGGAGGCGGAGACTAAAAGACAAAGTTGCCGATTGTTGGGGCTGAGAAGCTCCCGAAGCATGTGAAATATGGGGCCAATACAGACAAGATAAGCTCCAAAAACCAAACTGTTGTCACTATCAGGATAATCCTGATGAAGACCCTATTTCCATCCAAAGATATTCTAAGGGTCTAAACGTTGACCCATAACTGTACTTTTCACAGATTCTGAGGAATACAGGGATACCCTTTTGTTATAATAATTTATGTTAAAACTTATGGCGCACGTATTGCTTCACCAATTACTAGTTCTTTGTAAGACCTTGGTAAAGCGCATACATACTTCGGATGCCATTGTGCTATATAAATATGCTAAATAAACTAAATGAGTTCCTTAACATACTCATCTGAATGCAGCTCAAACTCCTTTTCTGCAATTTTTTGATGTGGCATTTGCCAACAGTCCCACTCCGCCATGGTTCTTCCAAAGAGTGCTTTGTATGGGCTTACTCCTGAGGCTGAGTGCTTTTGCCTGTGCAATTGTTGCAGAATTTATGGTAGAGCGTCTCCCCAAGAATCAACTTGTGAGTCAGTCACCTTTTTCATGTTACTCTTTAGTTTGGAATTGAGTCTCCTTACATTCCCTGAACTATGCTGTCTGCAGGGAATGTGAGATTCTTGTTATACTCCCATCATTTGAAACAGTATTTCATTAGTTCTAGACTTGAATTGGGATCCATTGTCTGGTGAAATGCATATCTTTAGCATTTTGTCCCTTGGAGTGACTATAGTTCCCATTACGCAAGTGTAAAATAATTTTCCATATTTGAATTGGTATTACAAAGTATGCATTCCTTCATTAATCTGCTTGTGTGGCCACATATTGACCTCTGCCTGAGTTATCTGTGTAGTGTTTGAATGCCAGAGCACCCCACCATAGGACAAAACCGTTTCTTCATTGTCCTATAAATGCTGTGTGTCCTTTCCCTAGAAGGTTTGCGATTTCAAGGTTTATGCTCAGCAGTTCAACATTTGGAGTTTTTTTCTCTTGTTATTTGCTTTTGAAATTGGGTTTGTGTGACGATGTGAATCTGCGATGTGTTCACGTAACTGTTCTCATGTGAACATTCTATGCCAAACCAAGCTTCTCCTGCAGGACATATGCTCTTGCATTCTCTGCTGCAAATGGTCCTTGTTTGCTGTGTTTTTTTTTGTCACGTTAATCCTGTCGAAGTTGAGATGCTGTGTCGTGTGCTATTCTGCCGAGATTTCCACATTTCACTGCCCCCTGCCTGAACTGTGAAATGTTCATGTGGCCCAGTTCTAGAGGTAGATTGCGCAGCTTCAAAAAACAAAGTCTGAGTCAGTGACAATGTTTACGTGGGTAGTGTTCTCTAAAGTTTCTCTTTAGCATGCATTAAAGTGATCACAAGTGCTGCTAATTCTGCATATTGTCCAGATCTGTTGGTTGTTTTTGATATCAAAGAGCCAGTAATTGTAAGTCCATTATCCTCTGTGCATGGGTATATGATATATATGTTCAACACAAATGGGGCCGCTCCCAGTAAAGTGACCGAAGGTACTCTAAGACTAAATTGTGAGTGTGGACATCTCACAAAAAGTGAAGGACTGGCCTCACACACCACCAGGTGTCATGCTTCATCATCGGCAGTCCTCGCCCTCTAGAAACTCGGTTTGGTAGAGGGCGGGCCTTCACCTGACGACATGGAGGCACTTCTAAACTAAATGGGGGCCCGTGAAAAGTGAGTGGAGTTTAAAAACCATTATAGTTACCAAATAAAATTTTAATAGGACAGGTAGCCATATGGTATTAAAAGAGGAGGACGGTGAGATGGGGGAATTTATTGTTCCCTCACCGTAGTGGATGTGGTCAACATGTTTCTGCCGTTTGGCCCAGATGGGTCCGTGGCATTCATCAGGACCATTAAAAAGGGGGCTCCGTTCTTACCAACTTCGTGATGAGAAGGTACCACTTGGTGGGATGACCTATGTCACACTCCACCGGAGAGAAGAGCTCTTAGTAAGCCTGTAAAACATAAATAAATACACACAAGAGTACCATCAGAAGAATGCTCGGTCACTTAATAGAATCATTCAGGACCACATGCACATATAATTATTACGTGAGTGGCTATATGTGTGTAACACGTGTCACTCATCTGTGCACACACTAGAATACATGAAGATTATGTGTGAGAAAGTTTCTCACATGTCTTACCCTAGAAACATACCCTACAAGCCCCATAGGAGGAGGATGGAGGGGAGACCCCTGTAGTCAAACTCTGGAAGGAAAAAACAATAACAATAATGGCAAAATGAAAACAATGTCTTAGAGCATGGAGCGGTGCTCCTTTTCAGACTAGTACGCAATCATTCACTCACTCACGCATGCATGCATTCCCTTACTGCCTCAAGGTGCGTCTCCCGTGATTGCACCTAGTTGTGTCCTTCTGTCCTCCCCGATGGTGACTGAGCGAGGGGGGAGCGTGGTTTAAATAGTGCTCTTAACTGGGCAGAGGAAGGTGAATTGCACTGTGATTAGTGAGAGTGCCTACAAGGATGTGGGATCCTGTGTCCCAAAATGCGCCGAAGGAAGTATGCAGACAATCTGCCTGACCTGCTCGTAGCGTTGTTAAGAGTGTCGCATGACCGGCGTTTAAGATCCGGTGTCCGTGCGGTCAGCGTTGTCAAGCGGACAGGCTGAAGCCTGGCCGTGGGTGTAGCTTCCTTTATGTCCAATCAGGAGGCGACTTGCGGCCGGGCGTGGCTGGGACCTCGTGTGTATGTCCCGCCGCAAGGCCTGGTCCCCGTGTAAGTGGAGAGCGTAATCACTGGCGTTCGTGGTAACACCGTCACGTGGTCAGGACTGCTCGCCGAAAGGCAAAAATGCGTAGGCCGTACATTATATGATATATATCCCTATACCGGCAATATATTTGTTGTACTCGAAGTGTGAGTGCCCATCTGGTACATATATTGCCTAAATGGGCAGGGTTTCTTTCCTGGGGACATGGTTTGAAAATTAGATGAGACATATGAGACATATTAGTGACTTCCACTGTGCATTTGCGAGGAGTAGATGGGTTTTGAAGGGGTGATTGGAAGATACTTGATGTCTCTGCTCTATAGGGGCAGCTGCTCATTTGGACATACACTAGATGATGCTTCCTTGATATTAGAACTTTCAGTGAAGTGTGATCCATCTTAATAATTATTTTTTCGTTTCCACTAATATAGTGGAACTTGGTCAGTGCCCAGTTGCAAGAAATTGGGTTATTATTTGAGAGGTATGAGGGCCCCATTCAAGTTATAAACGCAATCCTTGTCACGGTAAACCACTAAAGTCACTAATTAATCCTGTACTTAACCCTCTGGTAACTTGGCACAAAAGCAGTCAGGTTGAACTTCGAGACTGTGTTTAAAGTATTTATGCAGCACTCAAAACAGTAATAAGTGAAAACACAACACAAGAAAAATCCAAACCTAATATAGAAAAATAGAGTAAATCTTAATAAATTAAATGACACAAAAGCAACACAAAATCCAGTAAGTAGAACCCGAGTTGTGATTTTTTCACGTTTCTGCTGAAAATGGTGCCAAAAATCATAAAGCGCAACTCGGTTTTCTGGCCGGCCGGGATCGGGTCAAAGTCACAAGTTCCGCCAATTGGGGGCTTGGATACAGGGACCAGGTTCACCCTGGTGAAGTTTACCATCTCATAGTCTTAAGTCCATGTGAGGAGCCTCAGCCGAAGCTTTGCGCTGGCGGGAGTCACATTGAGATCGTTGTCTGTGCGATGAGCAGGTTGCCGCTGGAGTTTTGAGTTGGCGGGAGATGCAGGCAGTCGCTGTTGGCGTGAGGAGAAGGTAATCATTGCTGAATCCATGGATGCAAAGAGATCAAAACCTCCAGATGTTCACCTGTAGCTCAGTTTTGGCAGTTTTGAAGTAGGAGGAGTACACTCTGATCTCAGCCAAGTGTCCAGGACCTGGTGGGGCACATCTTGGGGATCAGGACACACAACAGAAGTTAGCTGCAGGGCTCAGGCAGGCTCAGTTGGAGCTGGGCAGTTGCACGGAAGGCCTCTGGAAGCCTGTTGTGTCCATGTACCTCATACTGGAAGTCAACCAGCAGACCCTTGGAGTCACTTCTGGGGATCCTGGGTTCAAGGCAAGCAGGGCCGGACTTCCTTCTTCAGACATTAGGGCAGTCCTTCTTCCAAATTGTCCACAGGTCCAAGAGTGTTATGATGTGAAGTTTTGAGGGTGCCACTTTTATACCCATTGCTAGCCTGTATGTGTGCGTGGAGTGGGGTTTGGGGGTGGGGGGGGGGGGGGAAACTCTTCTTGTCTACCTATAAACCCTATCCAGGGATTGAAAATCACCAACCTGTGGGTAGTGTCAGGGTCACTATAATCTGCTGCCTGTCTTGTGCGATGGACCTTCCTTTCTAGACTGCCTTGCTGTAAATCATGACATACCTTGGCAGTATCAGCCAGGTGTACTTCATTTTCACTGTCAATCAGGATGTCATCCACATACACTATGACTCTTTTGTGGCAGGTAATATTGACAAGGATTTCTAATACTATCCTTGGAAAAATGGTTGGTTCCTTTCTCAGACCTGTGGAAGCATATTCCAGACTTACAGATTACCGCAGAAGTTGAAGATGGTATACACTCTGTTACCTTTCATGAGGGTACAACTTCAAAATCCATTTACCCAGTCAAACAAAGAATATATTGTGGCCATGGGGCTGGTGTTTGCAATGAGTTCGAGAAAAGTAGTCACTATCTGTGCCACAGAGGCTAGAACTTTATTTAATTCCTGGTGATTTACACTTAAACCATAATATCACTATCAATTGGTGTTTATCGTTTTTGCTATTGACTAGCAGTTGCTGTAGAACGTCACCTGTGCAAGTGAGGGTGCAATACACTGTGCTGCAATAGTTCTAATGCTGGGAATGCTGTTTCTTGGAATTGGGTACTTCTTTTTTGCACTGGGTCTCAATATTTTAATCTCTGTCAGTACTTTGGTCTTTCCTACGATCATTTTGTTTGTATTCATAATGGGACTGTTGTCATAATGATGTTTAGGAATCACTGGTCTGTAGTGGGTGTAGGAGTGGGTTGGGTGGATGCTATCATGTGTATCTAATAGAGACTTCTTGGCGCAGATTCCTTACCTTAGAAATTTCCCCAGGTGTCAGACTGGATCCCCGGAATTCTTGAGCAGTACCTATGTGTGCCGCTGGATGGCATAGTTCTGCTCCACGTCAGAAGTGTAGTGTGTGGTACCTATATAGATGCCAACCCAGTGTGCTGGCATCAGTTATTTTCTTTCCACTCCAGTCAGTGCAGATCCGGAGAGAGATACCCCCAGTCAATTTTGACTGACTTTTTTCAACTTTTAATCAAGCTATTTTGGAGAAGAAAAAAAAATTCCCCTGGTGTGCTAGGGATGCCTCCTAAGAAACCAGCTGGTTTCAAACCCAGTGATGCTTGGCACAGGGAGATGTCTGTGAAAGACCCACACTTGGTTTGTTTGGGGAGCTTGGAGTGGGACCACAACTCCAAGGCCTGCGAGGACTGCTGCAATATGAATCTGAAGGTTCCGAGGGAATATTTTCCCCCAAAGTCTGTAACATTATTTTGGCAGCCAGGCGCCCCTCCCCATGATGGCATACACCTGCCGTTGGGACACGGTTGTCACATGGTGTGCATCCAAAAGCATTGATCCTCTTTCTGCACCTTATCACAAGTTTTGTTAGTTCTTTCTCTGGCCCAGCAAGGCTCTGCGCACTGTTTAGGGTTACTTCTCAGCTATAGCGGCTTTCTTGTGGTTGCCAGATCAACCTTCGTTATTCAAGTCACCTGTTGGGACTTGTTTCCTCAAGAAACTACACCACCTGCTTCCTCCCAGGTCATTCATTATGCCCCAATGGGACCTCAGCCTGGTCTTAACCTTTCTCATGTGTGAGCCCTTTGAGCTGCTACACAAGTGCCCACTCCGATTACTGACCATAAAATCAACTTTTCTGGTGGCATAATATTGGCCAGGAGGATCCGCAAACTGCAAGCACTCTCTGTGCATCCTCCTTACTCTGCATACTATCCAGACAAACTGGTTCTGAGAACCCATGCTTCCTTCCCAAGGTAGTGACACCTTTCCATGCAGGTCAAAATAACATCTTGCCTACTTTCTTGGCTCCGCTGCACCTTTCTAAAGAAGAGAAGAGACTCCACTGCCTGGACCCAAAAAAAGCATTGTCGTTCTACAATGATCGTACAAGAGAGATCTGGGTGGATGATGACCTATTCATGGGTAGGTCGGGGCGAAGAAAGGGAAGGCTGTACAGAAACAAACCATCTCATGATGAATAGTGCTTTGCATACAGATCTGCTTTGCATTGGCCAAAAAGCAAACCCCTGAAGGTTTGCGTATTCATTCCACCAGAGCCAAGGCTGCTTCCACTGCGTTAGCTCGCAGAGTCTCTGTCCTTGACAACTGTGAGGCAGCAAAGTGGGCGTATTTTCACATATTCACCAAGAACTATTGCCTGGATGGTCAGTTACTTTGTGATGGGCATTTCTGCCCATTCGGTCCTACAGGACTTCTTGGTCTAATCTGTTTGCAGACCCACCTCCTGGGAAATAATGCTTGGGTATCCAATCTAAGGTAAGGAATATGTGGCTAGAGGTCATAGTCTCTGCCGTAGGACCATATTGAACATGTCTACAACAAGATTGTGTTTGGTCGTATCTTTTTCCCCTAGCAAACTTTGTGTCCCCCATGTCACCATGTCTGTGTGACAAGATTTAAAAGCATCTTTATTGCTCATTCACTTGCTGAATGAAACATACATCTGTTCTTTGCCAGCTTGAGCTCTCACGCCAGAAAAGACCAGTAGGCCCTAAAAATAGCTTGCCCTGTTAAAATGTGACTTGCCGTAGTGAGTGGGCTAATAGATTTTTGTGAGACATTTATGGAGTTGGCTCTCGCTGTGACACCAACTCTTGACTGCTTAGTAGTCCCAGAGTACTCTGTGGAGTACCCCCTCCTTGCTAGAAGAGACTACAATTACAAACACGATGGGTCTTGAGCTCCCATCTTTGTTCTTGTTTTTTAAAGAAACCTTTTATTGGTTTCAGTTTAACAACAAAACGGCCCCAACAGGCTCCAAATTGCTCACCACGAACCATAATTTCACAGTACTGGTTAACTTTTCTCAGTAGCATCAATGAAATATGCCAACGAAAAGAAGTCTAGCACACATCAGTACAAGCCCAAGACAGCATCATCCCGCCCACACCCTCTCCCAGGCTCCTAAGCTACTCCACAAATATCAGTATTACCAGGCCATGCCGCTGAAGTATCCACAGACGTTTCATCCTCCGATGAGGAGGTAGAGTGTTCCCCTTCAGGATTCGTAAATCGATCCAGTCATCCCGCCCAGACCTCAACATCCTCTTGGGCCCTCTCATCCCATCAACACTGTTTCAATCGATTCTCCTCAGCCGTAGTCCATTCAACCGTATCCGCCACCCAACGGTCCACACTCGGTTCAGCTTGGGCCATCCAGGCAATTGTAACCCTCCGCTTGGCTAATAAAAGCATCAAGTTCAGGAATTTATAGGCCATTTTTTGCCCTTTAGGGCACTTGACATCCCCAACAAACACACCAAAGGAACTACATCCAGTGGAATCCGCACTATGGTGCTCACACATGTCACCACCGTCTCCCAATAGTCTTACACCTCAGGGTAAAACCAAACTAAATGAAGGAAGGAGGCCACCGGCGCAAGACATCTGTGACACAAATCACTTTTTTCTCTGATCTACTCTATCTATGCAGCAACACCGGTATGAAATACGTGCGGTGAAGGAAATGGAAATGAAGGAGTTTAAATCTTAAATCTTGAGCTCCCATCTTTATAGCGATTTCACAGATGGAGGATGTGTATTCCAGGTCTGCTTCCTTGGAACCGGTTTCAGCTGATTCCCCTTTCATGTGACCAGCCCAGGCCACCTTCCAGATCTGGTCTTTGTCTGCCCTGATGGTCTGCCCAGCAGGACACTCCTAGCCCAACACAGAAGTACAAAGAGGTGTGAGCAAGCTGCACCCAGCTATTTATGGCCCCTCCTTGCAGAGATTAGAAAGAGAGACCATAATCTGTACCTCTCCTTTCTCTAACAGATACTGCAGGCCTCACCCTGCACCCCCTGATATCACCCAAGCTGCAGTCGGAGTCATTTACATCCCAGCGTATCAGGAAGGGCCTGGCATTTCTAACGATGCCGGTCTCCTCTTTCCTCACTACAGCGTCTGGTGTTCTCCCCCCTCCCTTCTTGGAGATGCATTCAATACACATATGCTGTCTGGGGAAAGCAACCTCTCCTCCATATTGTACTCTGTACCCAGCTGTGAGCATCCAAAATAGAACCCGCAGGCCTGTATCACTTATAGTACACACGTGCACATGTTAGTGTTCAGGATTTCGGTTTCTTTGTGAGCAGCAGAACCTAGGATGAATGGGCCTTTAAGTACTCAATCATGTCTCGAAAAATAGCCTGTGACTCTAATTACCCAACCACGGTATGCGGCCACCATCATGCTCCACACATGAAAACAGGGATGGAAGTCCTCTGTCGCTACGAAGGTGTGCTTGGTGTGCCCCTCCCGGTTCAGAGCAAGGTTAATAACCGTCATTGTCCAAGATCAGGTCAATGCGTGCCCGGGATTAATGTAGTTTGGGTACGCATGGCAGGGAACACGACCGCACATCATGCAGGGGACATTCTGATAGAGACTTTTAACTGCAGATTCTTCGCATTTAAAAAACTTTCAAACTGGATCTGGAAACTTTTTTGCAGTACCTCAGTGTACCGCCAGATGCACCGTGTGTCTCCTCACTGACTGTTCCGCTCCAGAAATGACATGTGGAACCAATATAGGTGCCACTATCGCACACTGACATCTGATAGAGACATCTAGCCGCAGATTCCTTAACTTAGAATATCCCCAGGCGTCAGACCGGATCCGGAATTCTTTTTGCAGCAGCACCTCTGCGCGCCGGGGACGGCGCCACACGACCCCGCCCTGACGTCGTCCACGTACGTGACGTCAGCGAGGTCATATAAGTCCCTCCCGGCGCGCTGACGTCAGTTTCCTTTCCGCGTGCAACGCGGATCCGGAGTGAGCGGTTCCTCTGGCCTGTTTTCAGGCCTCCTTTCGACGCTTCGCGTCCGGAACAGTGTGTTGATGCCTTCGGGCTTTAAAACTTGTAATTCCTGTTCGCGGCAGATGTCCGCGACGGACCCTCATCTTATTTGTATGTGGTGTCTGGGCGAGCACCATGACTCAATGGACTGCGACGCCTGCCAACACCTGAAGCCAAAGTCTTGGCGGGAGCGCCCTATGAAGCTTCTCTCGGCACGGCTGTCCCGGTCGGAGTCGGCTCGTCCCCCAGCCTCTTCATCGCCGGCAGGTCCCTCTACTATCCGGTTCCGCCGTCGATCGCCCTCTGGGGTCCGGGGCCGTCGTTCGCCACTGGTAAGTTCAGGCGCTTGTCGCCGAGGTCTTCGACCTCCCTTTCTCCTGTTGTCCGGGGCACTGGTTCCCGGAACTTTCCGGACGTGCGCTCCCGGCAGTCGCCCCCCCTCTATCTGCCCTTTCCGGGTGTGGGGGCGACTCGGGCCCAAATGGAGGCATATGCCGCGGCTTTGCAGGCCTCCCTTGGGTCCTCTCCCGTTCCTGGGGCGTCCTCGGGGCCTCCGCTTCTTGTGGGGTCTCCGACGGACTCGCCGGCGGGTTCGCCCCCGGTGCCAATTGAGCGTTTGCCCCCCGGGAACGCCGGAGATGTGGTGTCAGGGCGTGGCCTGGTTGGGTCCCCCTCTACGGTCCACATGGAGTCGTCAGGGCGCAGCCCAGCTGGGTCCCCCTCTACGACCCACGGCGCCTCTGCCGTGCCGCATAGCCCTGCTGGGCTCCCTGTGGCATCGCAGATGGTTGCCGGTGCTCATAGCCTTGCCTTGAGCATACCCCGGGCTTCCGCCTCTGCTTCTTTCTCCGGAGTCGGAGCCTGTCATGGATGAGGGAGAGTCGGCGCCGGTGCGGCGTCAAAGGCTTGCCTCCCCGGCTCCGGCGCCTTCTCCTTCTTCGGAAGGGGAGCTTGTCATAGTTACGGCGCCGGCACGCGTCGTTTTGGCGCCGTATCGACGCCCGATTGTGGACTCTTCTCTAGCGGCCTCTGGAGAGAGTTCGGCGCCGCCCTCAAGCCCGGCGTCGCCGGAGGTGTTGTTGCCAGTGCCCCCCTTGGAATTTGTGGAGCCTCCTCAGGAGCTCCCAGATCCGGCAGGCTCTTCGCCTCCCCAGGAGCCCCATCAGGATCCTCATTCTTCAATGGGGCTCCCTTCCGTGGGGCATTGGTCTCACCCTCAGTGTCTTGGGAGGGTCAGCTTACAACCCTCCCCCACTGATGAGTTGTTGTCCCCTCCGCGGAGGGCCACCGAGGCAGGTGCGGCTTTTTTGAGAGTGGTCTCATTGGCCACTCGCATTTTAAACATGCAACCCCCTTCTGCCCCCTTGTCTGTGGACCCCTTGCTCGAGGTCCTTCACCGTGGGTCCGGGAATGTGGAGCCGCTTCTGCCCTTTGAGGCTTCCCTTTATGATGCCCTTTTGGGTACCTGGGTTCGGCCTGCTTCAGGTGAACCGGTGGCTCATTCAGTTTTGCACCGCCACCGTCCAGCTCCACATGATCCTGTTTGTCTTTTTGTGCACCCTGATGCGCAGGGGTTTGTGTTGCAGACTGCCTTTCCTTCCTTGCCCCCACTAACACTTCCTCCCTCTCGGGAGTCCAGATGGCTTGAGTCATGGGGTAGGAACATCTTTGCATCCACTAGTGCGGCCCTACGGTCCTTAAATACAGTGTGTGTTTTGGCTCGGGCTACCTCTGCCCTGTGGGACTCTGCAGAGTCTTTGCTTTCTGCCACCTCTGAAGGTGCTCGCGTTGATCTCCTTCACCTCCTCCGGGATGGCCGCGACCTTGCTGAATTCACAATCCGCTCAGCCTTAGATACTGCGGATTCTTTGGGCCGAGCTCTGGCGGGTTCTGTTGCCCTAAGGCGTCACGCTTGACTGCGAGATAGCGTCTTCCCTGAAAATATCCGGGAGCGACTGGTTGACTTACCCTTTGATGGGGTTTTACTGTTTGATGCTCACGCCGAATCAGCGGCTCACCGGCTCCTTGCGGGCTTTCGTCCTCCCACTTAGGTCTTCTTAGGCCTGTCTTCCGTGGTGGTACTTTCTCATTTCGCATCCTTTTGATGCGCTCTGTGTTTAACATGGGCAGTGAGCCTTACGTCTTCTTTTTCTGTGGTCAAGGGTGATTACCTCTTTTATTGGCATACCTTGGATGCGTTTTGCTTTGAGCTGACTGTGGGCCTGCTGTGGCTGCGTTCCACAGGTTGCTGTGTCTCGTCCTCTGACTGTGGTATTGAGCCGGTGGTTCACCTCGGTAATGTCATACGGCTCGGAACT